>PVKB01000293.1:566138-850384 GCA_004027205.1 Ctenodactylus gundi | reverse complement strand
GGTTTTCATGTGATGTGCTTTCATGCTTGTTTGACTCCAGAATCTTTTTTACTTCTTCTGTCATTTCTTTTAGAGCTTTTAGGAATTTTTTTTCTTTGTGATCAGTGACTGTAATTTTTATTATGATGTGCCTGAGCTTCTGTTTCGGTCATATCTGGTTGGTGTTCAATAAACCTCACCTAGATATCCAGTTCTTTTCCAATATGTGGAAAGGTTTCTGTTATGATTTCAGAGCACCAGTTTTTTATGCCTTTAATGTAGCTTTCTACTTTTTCTGTATTCCTATAAATCCAAGGTTAAGCTTCTTTGAGTCATATAGTAGCTGTTGACTACAATTTTTGTATTAATGTACTGTTGTTGCAGTGTATTTGAGAGTTTTATCCACGATGTCCATTTTCTACTTCTGAAATTCTGTCCCCGTAGTGGGTCATTCTATACACTGTATTTTCCATGGAGATTTTCATGACCTTGGGTTCTACTATTATCTTTTTGTATTCTTGAGCTTTTGAGTAAATTTGTCATTTGTCTGTTGAATAGTCTTGTATCTCAGTCAACAAGTCTTTGTTCCCACATATGTCTAAATGAGTGTTTTGTTATTACTGTTAATTAACTCTTTCATCGGTGTGTGGGTGTGGGTGGGTGGGTGGGTGTGTGTGTGTGTGTGGGTGGGTGGGTGTGTGTGTGTGTGTGTGTGTGTGTGTGTGTGTGTGTGTGTTTTGAAGCAGGGTCTTGCCCTGTACTCCAGAGACTGCTCCTGACCTTGTTATGTGTCCCAGGCTAGCCTAGAACTCATAACTAGAACTTAAGATAATTCTTGTCTCAGCTGTCTGAGTTCTGGAGTTACAAGTGTGCACCGCCACACTGTGTCTTAGTTCCTTTTTGATTGCTGGAACAGAATACCCAACAACTACAATTTAAGAAAGATTTCTTTTAGCTCACTGTCAGTGGTGAATACACATGGCAGGGTGCTGCCAAAGGGCCCTTTACAATATAGCACATAAGAGTCGTGTCAGAGAAGGAGCGAAATTTCCCTTTCACGTACTGCTCTAGTTATCTGCTGCTTCTGGGCTAGTATTCTGCTCCCTCCAACCAGACACCACCTCTTTATTTATAGCACATGGGTAAGTTACAACATCAAAATACATGAGGCATTTGGGAGATACTTGACCATTCAAACCATAATACCTAGCACATTTTTATGTGCTGCTGGGAGGGATAAAACTGGGGGCCTCGCATTTCCTAGGCAACCCCTTGTTCTTTTTAAAAATCACTAAATGTCTGGAGAAGATCATCATTTGACTCTATTTTGTGCTCCTCTAATAGTTTCGTCATTCATCTTTAAACCTTTTTGTGCTTGAATCCTCTTCTGTCCTTTTTAGGACAGTCATTGTTGAGCTAGAAGCTTTGTGGGACATCTTAGTGACTTATTTTTTTTTTTATCTCAGCTGCTTTTGTAGGGAGCCTTGAAGGTCACTTGGGGTAAAAGCTTCCTTTGCTGTTGTGGAGATAACTGCAGTTGTGTCTGTTCCTGTGGAATCTTCTTGTTTCATTATTTCATAGAGTTTGCATCTATCTTCAGCTATACAACTACTCAGTATACTAGAATTAGTCCCAGACTCCTACTCAGCATGTTTTCTGTACAATTGATCTGCTACCTTAGACTGAGTCTGATGACCTTTGAGACAGTGATATTTGGCTTCTCTTGTGTCCAGACTTTTGCTGTCCTCTAGGGGGTTTCTACTTTGGCTGTCTTCTTTCTTGCAGCTGAAACACTGTGCAGTAAGTCAGTATATGAAGATCCACCTCTGGCCTGCTGCCCCCTACTGGGGAAATAATTGGGCCGGGTGAGTGCTAGACATTGCCCTTTTCAGCTGTGTGCAGGTACCAGAATGATTGAGTGTCTAGCCCCTGAGAGGGAGGGTGGGAGGGAGGGAGGAAAAGAGAGAAAGAAAGAAAGGCAGGCATCAAAATATAAAATCAACTTGGCTGTTGGAGAATAGGAATAAAGGAGTCAAAACAATACAAGCATAACAGTTGAACCTTACTCCTCTAGATAGTACAAATGAATAGCAACCATATCAATGAGGAAGAAAAACACTAAATTACTTTGGAAAACAGCATTTTGCTTATACACTCTAAGGTAAAATACAAAATGTCCAAAAATGGCATTCCAAATACTACATTGCTTCTCACAGAAGTATTGATTAACAATACTAAAACTGAGCTGGGGCTGAGAATGTGGGTCAGTTGTGTGAATGGCTTCCCTAGTAGGTTCAAAGCCCTGGGTTTGCTTTCCCAGGACAACATAAAAATTTGCCAGGCATGGTGGTGCACACTTGCCATCTCAGAACTTGAGAGGCAGAGACAGGAGGTTTGGGGTGAGTTTGAGGCAAGTCTGGGCTATGTAGAGAATTCAGGACCAGGCTGGACTGCAGACTGAAACCCTGTCTTTAAAAAATAATAAATAAAATTTTAAAAAAGGAGAAGGAGAAGAAGAAAAGAAAGAGAAGCTGACACTCCTGTTTGTGTAATTGTTTAAATTAGTGAATGTTTTTTAGGTAATTAAAGTCAGTTTCTTACTGTTGAATTAAGATGTTACATGTTAAAGAAGCTTATCGTTAGCTGTAATCTTTGAGTGGAGTTTGAAGGATCCACATAAAGTCCAGATTTTTAAAATATAAATAAAAATATTTAAGAAGTGCAGATTTTTAAAATATAAATAGAAATATTTAAGTGCAGAAATGGAGATGACCATTACTTGTTCATATATGTATATATGTATGTATGTGTATACACACTTCCCTAACTCTGTCCAGATTGTGCCATAGAGCAGTGAATTCATAGTCACAGCATATTATTTCTCAGATCTCTAAATATTATTCTTCATAAAATGAATAAGTGTCTTAGATAAATGTTTGAGTCTGGTATTGGAACAGAGAAAGCAGATGTACCTGAAACATTGTGTTATGCCAGAAAATAATTCATATGATACGAGCATTTTGAAATGGACAAAGGAAGCAATCTGGATGAATTACCAAAAACAAAAACTGAGGTAATTTTTTTAAACAAATAATAGGAACACTGGATTTTAACCTGCAGGATAAAAATATATTCACAGGCCTGGTTAATTGATTGGCTGGTTGATTGATAGATTTTTTTTTTTTTTTTTTTTTTGAGACAGGAACTCACTCTGCAGTCCCGGCTGGTCCTGAGCTCACCGTGGAGCCCAGCCTAGCCTTGGACTCATAGTAATTTTCCTGTCTCAGCCTCCCAGGGCTGGGGTTTCAGGTGATGCTGGAGAATTGAACTAAGGGCCTTGCTAGCAAGTGCTGTAACTGCTGTGGGATTCCTTCAGTTGTGGAATAGCTTTTTATAACAGTAGAATTTTAATTAATATAAGAGGGAAATAAAAATTACCATTAGACATTTAGCACTGTAATAAATAGTGTGTGCAAGTACCATCACTAGGTAACAAAATTGGAGGAATTATTATGGATAGGAGAATTTCAAGTTCATAGAGTGAATTCCTGCAAGATACTCACTGGTAACAAAGAGAAAAATGGGGACTATTGTAGGAAAATCGTGACAGATACAACATAAACCAAGTAAAGTCAAGACCACTAGGAATTATTATGTCTTCTTGGATTTGATGTATTGTGAAAGGCATGATTTCATTTTCATAACATTCTTACCAAAAATGGGTAAACTGAGTTGAGTCTAATCTTGAAAAAATAAATGGAAAACCCAAACTAATAGCCATTATGTAAAGTGACAGATCAGTACTTTTTATTTTATTTATTTTATTTGTTTATTTTTAAGACAAGGTCTCACTCTGCAGCTGAGGCTGGTCTCGAACTCACTAGGGTAGCCCAGGCTGGCTTCTAATTCCTGGCAGTCCTGTCTCAGCCTCCCAAGTACTGGGATTATAGGCGTGCACCACCACACCCAGCTTTTGTGGTGCTGGGGAATTGAACTCGGTACTTAGTGCTTGACTTAACCACTAAGCCTTTCCTCCAACCCCCAAATCAGTAATTTTCACATAGTAAAAGTTTTTAAAGATTGAGGAGCTATCACCAGTTGGAGGACAGAGAGCAGGCATGGTAACCAAATGCAGTATGAGACCCTAGGTAGCTCCTAGGAGGCTGAAGCTAGAGAATACCAAGTTTGAGTCCAGTCTGGGCAACTTGGCAGTTTAGCAAGACCTTGTTTTAAAATCAGAAATAAAAATATAGGTTAGAGGTATAGCTCAAAGTGAAAGCCCTGGGCAAATAAAAGAAAAGAGAAGAAAAAGGGAGGGAAGGAGGGAAGTAAGGGTAAAAAATGAGTAATTCCTACTGGGAATTTTTAAAAAGGAATTTAAATAAGCTCTGTTGGCTAATTACTAGTGCCATATCACTAGATAAATTTTTATGAAATTTCATAAAATTACCTAAATATTACCTAACATGTTACCAAGGGAAGTTGTGTGCAGAGTGTGTGTGTGTGTGTGTGTGTGTGTGTGTGTGTGTGTGTGTGTGTGTGTGTGTGTGTTTGTATAAAACCTATCATTGTAACTTTTTTCAAGTCTTAACCAAGTAAAAAGCTTTCATTTTGTTTTGTTTTGAGACAGGATCACACTGGCCCTGAGCTCACAGCAGACCTCCTGGCCGTGTGCTTGCTAGGCAAGTTCTCTAACTTCTGTGCCGTTCTTCCTCTCGCCCAGGGTAAAAAGTTCCTTTTCAATAGGAAAAGGCTGAAGTACTGGGTGTAGGTTGCACCTGAATTCTGTTAACTGAACTCAGAAACCAAATACATGATGATAACTTTGACTGATCAGAACTTACTGTTTTAAATAAGGTTGAATGAATTCAAAAAAGACACTGGTAATTCTTGTTGCAATATTAGTAGAATTTTGTCTACATAGAATTGAATTCTATTCACTTGAAGCCAACCATCAGCTCTTGGCTTATTCTCTTCAGGTACTTGAATATTTATAGGCCTCATAGATTAATTCCATAGCAGCAGTCATCCTTTAAGAGGTGAAAATCTGTTCATGTTACTCCCCTGATTATCTTCATCCCACAAGGGCTTGCCTGTTCTACTTACATCTCCAAAACTCTTGTCCTCCACCTTGAACTTAAAACTGTTCTTACTTGCAGAGTTACTCTCGTTTCACTCATCCTAGTGTCATTGTATCTTGTTTATGTTGTTCTTTTTCCTCTGCTTCGTTCTTTTGTCTTACTCCTTTGCCTGACTGATATTTTCAAGTGGTAGCTCAAATATTAGTTACCTCTCCCATCACACATTCTTTGACTTTCAAAGACTAGCTTTCAGTATCCCCTTAGGTACTTCCAAAGCATCCTTTAGTTGCTCCCCTCCTAGCACTTATCACATTCCTATGGTAATGTTTATATTTTTCTCTGTAGTGTAGAGAATAAATTAAGAGACTAGAAACTAGTCAGCCTTTGGAGTACATCCAACCAAGAAATAATGGTTGCCTTTATTAGGATACAGATAGTGGGGCTGGTATCTTTAAATTCATAGTAGGGAAATGTTTGTGAATCTTGCCTTATGCTCTGTTTTTGTTTCCTGCTTAATAGAACATCCTCCTCGCCCTCACCAGCTTGATATCCTTATTTTTGTAATTATCTGATTAAAGATTATGATTTAATACAACCACTGTGAAAAACAGTATGGAAGTTTTTCAAAAGACTGGAAATAAATATCCCCTTCAATCCAGCAGTACCTCTTCTGGGAATTTTCCCCAAAGAGTTAAAAACATAAAGCAGAGATACATGTATACCCATGTTCATAGCAGCACAACTAACAATGGGTAAAATGTGGAAGACACCAAAATACCCATCAACAGACCAATGGATACATAAATTGTGGTATTTATACACAATGAAATACTACTGATCTATAAAGACAGATAGGTTGGAGGCTTTTGTAGTTAAATGGAGGCAACTTGAGACCATCATGCTTAGTGAAGTGAGTCAGAAGCAGAAGGTGAAACATCGAATGGTTCCTCCAACATGAGAAACCCAGATCACAATTACTTCATAGAACTTATTGTGGGGAATAATGGGAACTGGAGGGGAGGGAGAGAGAGTGGAAGGGTCGAAAGGGAGCGGGAAGGATTTGTAATTTTGGGACAATATGTGTATGCACAAAACACTCCAGATCAATGTAAACTTTATGTGTTGCACTTACATCAAAATAAGGGGAAAATGATGATTTGAGTTTATTAACTTATGTAATATTTTTATTTGCTTTCTGTGGGTGGAGGGCAGGAGTATAAAAGATACTATTTTTTTCTGCCCATCTGCCCATATTCCATTTCAAACTACTTTTGGCACCAACGTTCTTTTAAATACCCAGGTTCTAAAGTGTGAATTATCATTCAGTTTTGTCTTCTCTTTCTTCAGTCATGTATAACATGACAAGTTTTTCTTTGAAGTGTCTGTTCCACTGTTTTCATTTTTTCCCAACTAACACTCTAACTTCAATTTTATTGTCTTATATCAAGATTGTTAGAGAAACCTCCTAATTTACAATCTTAATTTCTTTGCCTCACCAGTCTGTTTGGACTCACATTACTTTATCTCAAATTGAATTTTTCCTTACTTGAAGTTATTAATGGATTAATGGATGAGTGTTTTGTAAATTTGTACCTTGCATTTCTTGATTTCATTCCTCCTTTTTTAGATTTTTTTCTTTTTACGCTGTTATGTCTTTAAAAGGTCTTTCATTGTAGAGCCAGTGTTTGTGTAGCTTTAATTTCTACAGGGTCAGAGTAATATACTAATTTGGAGTAAAAAGTATTTAAACGAATCCTCACATTGTGGGTTTAAGTGACTACACAGACAAATCTATTTATATTTCTCATTTCAACTCTAATGTACTGGTGATGATATTTCTTTGGGGTTTACTATTGTGAACAGTAAGTTATCTACTTTCCTCATTATTTTTATTTATTTGAGACAGTGTCTCATTCTATAGACCAGTCTAGTCCTGGACTCACTATTTAGTCCAGGCTGGCCTCAAACACAGGCAATCCTCCTGCCTCCTCCTGAGTGGTAGGACTATATGCATGTGCCTAGTATAAGTTTATATTTTTGAATTGTCTGTTAACTTGCGTACTACATAGGAGATTTTTATAACATTGGTAACAAAAGTTAACTTCTATAATTTGATTTTCTCATATTAGAGAAGATATGTTATATTTAACCTGTTTCTGATTCATTTTGATAAGCATAATCATCTCAAGGTGAATTCATTTTTCCTACAAATGATTCAGATTTGTCTTTCTTAATGGCAGAGTAGTATTCCATTCTGTAAACTTACCATTTCTTTGTCCATTCTTATGTTGATTCCAAGATTTGGCTACTATAAGTTGGGCTGCTGTAGGCATGGTTATGCATTTATCACTCTTGTGTGCTGACTTTTAATTCTCTTGGGAAGATGCCCAGAGGAGGTATAACTAGGTGAAATGGGGTGTCCGTTTTTAGTTTCTTGAGGAATCTCTATTTCTTTCCGTAATGGATGCAACAAGTTTGCAGTCCCACCAACAGTATAGAAGGGTGCCTTTTACTTCTGCCAGTAAGCATTTGTTTTTTAGTTCTTGAGTCCAGCCATTCTTACTGGAGTTAGTTGGAATCTTAGTTGTGTTTTGATTTGCATTTCTCCAATGGGTGAAGATGGTAAACATTTCCCATGTATTTATTTAGCCATTCAGACTTTTTCTTCCAAGAAGTACCTATTCATTTCAATTGCCCATTTTTTTCAGGTCTTTTATTTGGGTGGTCTGATATTTTTTAGTTGTTTGTATAGTCTAGATTATAGTCCTCAGTCTGAGAAGTTGCTGGCAGAAATTTTCCACACTTGATTGGCTCTCTCTCTTCACCCTAGTAATTGTTCCTTTGCAGTATAGTCCCACTTGCTGATTTTTGGTGTTCTCTCATTTGCTGTGAGTATTTTATTGAGAAAGTTCTTGGGGATGCCTGAATCTTCAAGAGTTTGCCTACAGTGTTTCTTCCAAGAAGTTCAGTGTTTCCAGGTTATTGTCTTTGGTACATAGTGAAAGATGTGGGTCTGGTTTCCTTCTTCTGCATATGGCTAACCCAGTTTGTACCAGCATCACTTGCTAAAGAGCCTATCTTTACTCCAGCTATGTTTTAGGCCCCTTTGTCAAAGATTCGATGGTTGAGGGTACTCACGGTTATCTCTGCATCCTCAGTTCTGTTCCATTGATCCACCTGTCTGTTTTTGCGCCAGTAGTATGTGGTTTATATCACTATTTCTTTGTAATATAACTTAATGTCTGGTATTGTGATTCCTCCAGCTTTTGGGGTTTGTTGTTGTTGTTGTTGTTGTTGTTGTTGTTGTTGTTGTTGTTGTTGTTTTTTGAGAAAGGGTCTCACTCTGGTCCAGGCTGGTCCTGAACTCACTTCAGAGCCCAGGCTGGCCTTGCACTCACGGCAATCCTCCTGTCTTATCCTCCTGAGTACTGGAATAACAGGCGTGTGCCTCCACACCTAGCTTATGTGGTGCTGGGGAATCGAACTAGGGTACTTGGCGCTTGGTAGGCAAGCGCTTTAACCGCTGAGCCATTCCTCCAGCTCCAGCTTTTGTTTCTTAACATTGTTTTGGCTATTCTGGGTCTCTTCTGGCTCCATATAAAATTTAGGTTCATTTTTTTCTAGTTTCCTGAAGGCTGGAGGAATAGCACAGCAATTAGAGCATTTGCCTAGGCAGTACAAGGTCCTGAGTTTTCTTACTTAGTACCACATAAGAAAAGTGTGGGCGCATATGCCTGTAATTTCAATACTAGGGAGGCAGAGGCAGAAGATTGCCACCGATTCAGGACCAGCCTGGACCCTGTCTCAAAAAAAAATTGTTGGTCTTTTGATCGGGATTAATTACATTGAATGTGTATATCAGTTTTTGTTGTATAGTTGTTTTGACAGTGTTGACTCTGCCAATCCAGGAATAGGGGATGTCTTTCCATTTTCTAATATTCTAAATGTTTTTTTTTTTCAGAACACTATGGTTTTCAGTATATAAGTCCTTCACTTCCTTAATTAGATTCCTAGGTATTTAATTTCTTTGAGGCTGCTGTGAATGGGATTGTTTTTCTGATCTCGTTATGTGGTGCTGGAGAATTGAACTCAAGCTTTGCTCATGATAGGCAAGCACTCCAAACACTGAATTTGTTTATTCTGAGTCTGAGGGTCCTCTCTATAAAGGATCATGTTTCCTGAAAATAAGGATAGTTTGACTTCAAGCTGGAGGAATAGCTCAGCAATTAGAACATGTGGCCTAGGAAGTACAAAGGCCCTAAATTCAACTCCTTAGCACCACATAAACCAGGTGTGGTGGCACATGCCCGTAATCTCAGCATTCACGAAACTGAGGCAAGAGGGTTGCTATGGGTTCAAGGCCAGCCTGGGCTACATAGTGAATTCAGGACCAGCCTGGACTACAACAAGAGACCCTGTGTTAAAAATAATAATAAAAAATAAATAAATAAAATTGACTTCTTCCTAAGTTTTCAAGCACTGTGTTGAATGAATAGGAGTGGTGAGACTGGCTTGTTCTTGATTTGAGGGGAAATGTTTTCAGCTTTTCCCTAATTAAAATGATGTTGGTAGGGTTGTCTTAAATGTCTTATGTCAGCTTGAGGTAAGATCCTTGGGTACCTGCTTCACTTAACAATAAAAATCAAATGAACGCTAGCATACCTGTCAGGTGGTCTGTAAGAGAAGAGTTGTTAATGTGTTATTTCATGAGTCAAAGAAAGTATCTTTTCTAAACATGTGTCATAGATGTAAATAGAATTATGTACCAAGACTAAAGACTTTTTTTACTTTTATTATTGAAAATTCTTAGGGATTTCTGTTTTTATTGAATGAGTCAGTCTGAGTAAAAAACAGAAATAGAACACAAGAGGCTGGGAATCTAGCTGATTGGTACAGTACCTTCCTAGTATGTGGCAAGGCTGTGGGTTCTGTCCATAGCACTACAAAAAAAAAAAAAAAAATTGACTATAGGCAGCGAATTTCTTCACTTCAGTGTGGTAAATTTCCTATTTGATAAAAGCAACAGAATCTTAAGGGAATGTGGAAAAACTCCCAGTGTTCAAATACCTTGGTTATCCTCTGGGCTCTCAGTAGTGTCTCTCCAGCATAAGATAACCACTTTGCTACCTGACTTAAGCACAGCAGGTGAAGAGGGAGAGCCAGCAGCCCATGCTGGTGCATGCGGAGGAGCAGGAAGAACCTTCCCTTGACAGGATAATGCACTCGCCATCTCTTTTTTTGTATACTTCAAGTTTAGGTGTTTTAACTTAAATTTATTTCACAGGAGAAGATATTTACTAATGGGGAGACACTGCTCTATAATCATTTCTGTGTCCTTCTTCACAATACCATTGTAAATAAATTAAGAATCTTGGGCCAAGGGTGTAATGTAGTGTTAAAGCACTTGCTTAGCATGCATGAGTCCCTGCACTCAGACCAGTCCTCAGCACTGGGAAAAGAAATCCTAATAAAATTGCCATTACAGTCTTTAAAAAAAAAGTTTTAAATTCTCAAAAAAAGAAAAAGCCAACGCTGGGCCAGGTGGTGCAGGCCTGTAATCCCAGCACTCCGAGAAGCTGATGTTCAAACATTGCAAACTTGAGCCCATGCTGGACAATTTGGCAGCATAGAAATTCTGTCCCAAATTTGATGGGACAGGAAAAACAGGGGGTGATGAGTGTGGCTGAGGTTGTAGCTCAGTGTGGAAGCCCTGGACTCAGTCCTCAGTACTGCCATAAATAAGTAAATAAACTGAGGCAGAAGGGGGTGCCAGGGTAGCACAGAATTTAAAGCTCTTGCCTGGCAAGTACAAGGCCCTGGGCTGGATCCCAGTATGATACAAACTGGGCATGGTGGTGCACACCTGTAATCCCAGCACTTGGGAAGCTAATGCAGGGGGATTGCCGTGGTTCAAGGGTAGCATGGGCTACATAGTGAATTAAGGACCAGCTTGGACTGCAGATCTAGACCCTGTCTTTGAGGGGGGGGGGGGAGAGAGGGAGGAGGTGGAGACAAGAGAATTGCAAGTTCAGGGCCAGCCTGGACTAGAGAGTAAGGCTGTGTCTCAAAAAAAAAAAAAAAAAAAAAAAAAAAAAAAAAAAAAATATATATATATATATATATATATATATATACATATATATACATATATAATTTCCTTCGCAAAGAAAAAGGCCTACTAGAAAGTGTTTCACAACAGAGAAGTTTAAAAATATTATAATGAATGCCTAAGCAATGTAGCACAAATAAAATATAATGTATCTGGGCATACTAGTGCATGGCTGCAGTTCCAGCACTTAGGAGACTGAGGCTAGAGGATTGCCATGAGTTTAGGAACAGCCTGACAACAGATTGAGACCCTGCCTCTAAATAAATAAATAGAATTGAATGGAATAATCCAACCATATCCATGTCATAAGAAATATCCTGATCTATAAATATTTTTTATAATTTTTTAAATCCAGATTTAATCATGTAACACTTTAGATCCATTGGCATGTCTGTCTAGGACGTCTGTAATTTTTCCATTTTTTCCTTCATAATAATATTTTTGAAGAGTTTAGGTATGGTTTAGGGTGACCCACAGTCCAAACTTACTCATAACTTTGCACTAAATATTTTCCAGAGGAAATAGTATAGGTAATTTAACCCCATTCATTTCCTCAAGAGACATGAAATGTCCTCTTATGGTTAATAAAGTCAGGTTTAGTCCCCTGGTTGTGGTGGTCTGATAGATGTAAACATATCGTTGAAATTAGTTTATCGGTAACCAAAGAATTTTTTGTTCAACAAGTCTTTTTATCCAAGAGGTTTTTCTCAATATTATATTAATGGTTGAAAAAATAGTGATTTTCTAAATTTGTTTAAAAATTGTTTACATGAGGTGATTGTGAGCAATCATTTGCCCTTTTATTTAAAATGTCTTAAGCAATGTGCTGGGCATGGTGGCAAATATCTGTAACATCAGCACTTGGGAAGCTTAGAAATGATTAGACTGTACTATGTAGTGAGTTCAAAGCCTGCCTGGAATATGCAGCAAGACTTTGAAAAGAAGAGAGAAAAAAATGTGGGAGAATCAGATTTTAAAATTGGCTTTTTTTTCTTTAATGTTTGAGCTCCTTAAAGCTAAGTTCTGTGCACCGTAAAAACTAAGAAAGCTTGTCAGCAGTGTCAGTAATTTGACAATTGAATTTATGCTATTAGTCCTATAGTTGCCCTAGTTTCTATAATTCAGTTGGAAATTATTTCTTTACTTTATAATTACTAGAGTCAGTGTGCTTCTGTTTATGCAGAGGAAATTGCTGGACATTGCTGGTGCATTTCAGATACAAAGTGTGAAATTTAAGATGCAAGCAGGAACAAACAGGGAACTAAAGCTCATTAACTAGTAAGTCTTTTTTTCTTTTTGAAATCAAGCTGGCCTCCTGCCTCAGCCTCCTTCCCGAGTTCTAGAATTACACGTGTGCACCACCATACCACCTGGCATATGTGATGCTGGGGAGTCAGAATGCTTTAACTCCTCAATTACTCCAGTCTTGATTACATAGCGAAACCTGTCTCAAACAAAACAAAATAATAATGGCAAAATAGAATTTGGTACATACACATTTCACATCTTGATCATTTTTGCTTCTCTTCTCCAATTCCCATCACCTTTTCCTCTTCACAAACTCTATCTTCTTCTTTTCTTCCATCTCTTACTTTGCTCTTGTATTTTCTTATAGATTGGTTTTCTCAAATTAGATAAACCTCTGATTTATATGATTTTTCACTAATTCAGAATCACTAATTCATATTATCTAACAATCACCAGACCTTAAAAGAAAATAGAATCAAGTGATATGTAGTAAAAAAAAAAAACTCACTTCAATTTCTGACACAGTGTTAAGTACTTTACTTCATTATTCTGCCTTTCATCTTGTCCATCTGTTTCATAATGAGTTTCTATTACAGTTTTGAAGAAATCATGCCTTGAAATTATCATAAGTAGCAAAGATTATCTCAGAAAAATCATTTACACTCTTTTGTAGAGACAGTATGTATTTATGAAAGAGGAGCTTAGAAATTTGTGTTCTCAGGCTAGCACTTTTTATGTCTTAAAATTACATGCGTGCCTAAAAAGAAAAACATAGTCAGGAATTATACAATGAGGATGACAATTTGGGTAGATTTAATGTAAATTAGCATGGAACCTTTCAGATAAGATCCACTGTTAGCTGCCTTATACTTTATTGTATTCAAATATGAAGATGATCTTGTGGATCCATTTGTATTTTTAACCTAAATCTATTTGTTAGGTTGAAATCGAACCTTTTGTTGAAAAAGCAGTAGTAGTTTTTTCAGATTGTACTATGAAGTTTGTATCTTTTATTTTGGTGTTTGCACAACTGAAATGACACTACTGGTATCTTAGGCTATAGTATATAAATTTTAGGAAGCTTAACATTTTAGTTAAGTTTAGTGGGAAAGTAAACTAGTATTTCTGGCTAGATATATGCACATTTTTCTTTTAATAGTGTGAATAATTTATGAGCATTATACATCCTTACCATCCTTACGCATGGTTATGGAAAAGATGATTTCTGTTTAACAAAATAGGAAATAGGCTCAGGATAACCCAAAAAAAGTCTGCCACTTTAACTATTACAGTATAGCCAAGCATCTGACAGGAGGCAGAATTGTCCTCTACTCATAGCTCTGTCACTGTCTCCATCTTTTGGTGTGAAGAAGTAATGCTCTTGCTAGAGTAAGCGGGCTATTTTGATTTTAGCAAAGTCAAATTAAGCAAGGAATTTTACTTGATGTATTTTCTTTATAATAATAAAAGCAATTTTGAAGATGCAAAACTTAATGGGGTGGCAACTAAGTGTGTGCTTTTTGTTAACAATATTAAATGCCAAAGAATTATTTTAAGAAGATAATATTAATACTTAGATTCCTGCTGTTTTGTTCTTTAGGGAATTGCAGAAAAATATAATTATCTCAACTTTTCTTCAGAGTGAGATCAGGCATCATTATGCAACAAAATTATAATAGAAATCTCAAAAAATCCCACAGTTTTTGCACATTCACAGTTCCACGGGTGCATCATTGCTTCTGAATTGCTAATGAAGAGCTCAATATAGCTTCTGGTGCATTTCAGATATTCTGGGTGGTGACTGGCTAGAGTGTTACTGACATCACGACAGAGCTGTTGAGTTTCTATTGTCTCTGAGCCCTCAGCAAGTGCTTTACACTGCTCTAACAGGCACTCCCTGTGCCTGATACCTGGAAGTGTGTTCGCAGAGCTCTGTAGGAGAGCAATGCAGAGCATCAGTTTAGAGATAGCATGGAAAGTACATCCTCACTGACTCTGTATGATGAAGCAAATGCCAATACAATGAAGGTATGTGACTCTTACTCATTTGCTAGATGTGTACGAAAGGTAATTAAACATATGAAGAGTATTTCATGTTCGCTTAGTACCATAATTTTTGTTAGGGATATATATAATAAATTCTTAGCCATATCTAAAGTGAGAGCATTTTAAAAATTGTTTTCATTATTTTGCAAAATATGTGTGATTTGGTCAATAGAATGAAGAGTGATCATTTACTTTCCTGCTCTAGCACCAGTTTTTTCTCCCCTACCCTTCATGTTGTCAGTACTTACTACACCTTGCTGATTTAATGGTTTCTGTGTGTGTTAATGGGCACTTGTATACAGAAAACAAGTCAGTTGGAAAAAAAGACTTCAAGTTTATCTTAAAATATACATGTTGTATTTCTTGTTCAATTTTTGAAATTGTACTATGGTCAAATACAGTGTCGGTGAGACTTTGTTTTGCAAAAGAAGACAAAAAGAACCCTAACTTTTAAAATTCTTGTTAAATTTGTGCCTTTTTCTGTGGAAGAAATAGAATGATTTTTAAAGTTCTTAGAATAAAACCTGAATTTGTGATTAGTGTGATTAACATAATCAAATACCACATTGCAAAAAAGAATGAATGCTAATCAAACTATATAATTTTTAAGAACATCTGATTTCTAATCATACAATCTGAAAACTTTGACATTAACCTTGTTATCTTGTGATTTATTAAAATGGAGTCTTATCATATGGATGCTATTGAATAAAGTTCTTCAGTTGGGTAACTGTATTGTTTGTAGGATCTTTTAGTTTTGCTTGCTTTTCAACTGGAATAAGGTGACATTTGTACAGGATTTGGAATTGCTTGATTTACAGACACTCCACCCTGCCCAGTATGAAGTAATTATTTTGTTCTTAATTTATTTCATTTCTAGAGGAGATGAGAAAAACATCCCTGTATGTCCTTTTATGAAAACTTAAATATCATTGCTCTTTTGTCTCTTTATGATTCCCAGTTTTGTAAGCTATTATTAAAATTATTTTATCAGTTCCATTGTTTTATTTTATCTCAATGACAGAATTTCACTGTTCTATTACAAGCTTCAGATTGAAAGTTTTATCGTGAAAATTTTAAAAAAGGACATTTATCTACTGCTGCTTTGAACCCAGGTTTTGTCACTCTCTGCTTTTCTCTTTCTTTATACCTTATTTTCATTCCCTCTTTTAGATTTCTCTTTGTGGCTCTCACTCTTGCTTTGCTCTTGATTGCTCTCCTCCACCTCCCCTTTTGACTTCCTGACTATAATTCCGTTTCCCCCCTTTCTTCCCAGCCCATTCTTCTCTCCCTCTTTGCTCATCTTTCCCACTTTATCTGAGTTTTTATGTTTCTGTCTACTAGTTTCTCAGGGTTTTCCTTTCTCCCTGTCTGAATCAGTCTTAGTATATTTATTTTCTGTCTCCTGTTTCTCTCCATTATTTCCCCTTCTGTGATTCTCTTCCCTTGTCTTTCTCTTGCTCCCCTTTTCTTTCCCTGTCCATCTTTCCCTCTCCCTTTGTCTGTTACTGTATGCTTCTCCTGTCCTTTTTCTACCCCACCCATCCCTCACCCTCGTATTCCTCTGCCTTTTTCTGCCTACCTCTCTGCCCCTGTCCTATATCTCTTTGGCTGATAGTCCTGCTGGCAGTTTCTGTTTTGTTTTCTATTCCCTCCTTCTCTCAGCTCTCTGTTCCCTCTGCAGCTCTCTTTCCAGATCTTTCTCTTTCCTGTCCAATCTTCCTTAACATACATAGACTTCCCAGATTTTTATTTTGTGTACAAATCATGACAGTATTGTCACAGGAACCTAGGATCTTGAGTTTAATTTTTTAGGGGGGTTAATAGTTACTGATTGCTTTTTTAAAAAGTTAACCTTTCCCAGTTGTGTGGGATCTTCAGATTTTTTTAAATAGAAACTTAGTGCTTAAGACCTTGTATTTGATTGAAGTTACCACACATTGAAACTATTATTTAAAATGCTTTATCATTTCAAGATGTATATTGTAGGCCATTAAAAGGAATCATTTTATCTTAAATTATTTTTGTAGAGTTTTTCAAATTTTAGGACATAATTGATTTTTTAAACTTTTTGTGATACTTGAAATCTCAATAATTATATGACATATTACATATAAATTAATATTTTTATACCTGCATGGCCTTTTCTGTACCATTACAGTATTTTCTAGGTATGGTACAGTGGATATCTGTTAGGTTTTTCTTTTGTATTTAATCTTTGAATTTTGAAATGATTGCACATTCAGAAGTTGCAGAAATAATACAAGAAGGTTCCCTGTTTTTTTTAGAGCTCTTAACATTTTAAAAATATTTTTTCAAGATTTTGTGTCTCAGTATTCAAGATAGCCTGAAAAGATAAATCACTTAGCCTTACTGTTTACATAATCAGAAATCTTGCATCTGTCATCATATTCCTATTCTTTTAAAAACAAATTTTAAAAGATTTGATGAAAGCATATTGCATATTAATAGTCCTGAGAACGTTATGATAATTATGACAGTCTCAGTGAACAAAATTATATTTACAAGGAAGAAGTAAAAGGGTGTTCAAGAAGCAAAGGCGTACATAACAATCTTTTTATAACTGAGTTAAATGATGTTTTCACATACAGCTCTTCCTTCTGAAATGTAACAGTTCTTGTTTCCACATTGATTCGGTGCCTCTGCCACTTTGCATAGTTCCATCCTTCCTTGTGGGAGGCACAAGGAAAAGGTGAAATTGGACACCCCCCCCAAAAAAAAAAATCAGAAAACCATTTTCTCTAGATCTTTTTGCCATAGTTTGATAGCTGGCCAGTTTTCATTCTGATTGACATGTGACCCTTTCATTAATCCTACAATCCAAAGTACTCTAAAATCTGAAAATTCTTGTGCACCAACTCAACACCTCAAAGAGAAGATTCTATATAGGATCTCATGTGGCAAGTTGCAGGAAATGAAGGCACATTAACAATAATGCGTAAAACCTCCTTCAGGCTGTGTGTGTAAGATATGTATGAAATACAAGTGAATTTTAAGTAAAGCTGCATTAAGATTGTCTATCTAGCCCCACCTTCCCAGTTGAGCAGAACAAGTTTTTATAAACATAATGGTAGATTTCTGAGTTCTATATTTGTAAATCTTTTTCTTATGAAAATTTATGACATGTTATGTATTATATAAATATCATGTGTACTATTCACATCTGTTCATTATATAAATAATGTATGTGACTTTACTATACATTATTCATATATTTTTATGTTTATAATGGCTTACATACATGAGATAATAAAGAGTTCTATTTTCCGTTAGTACATATTAACCTTACAGAATAATGGATTTCTTCTGGTGTTTTCATATATGAATATATGGGTCATATGCATTCTACCCATTACTTTCCCTTGCCCTCTTTTTTCCTCCTCCCCCATTTCCCTTCCTCTTTTCTAACGTAATTATCTCCCTCATACTTTCTTGTCTTTTTTTTTCACCCTAGGGAAAATATTCAATACTTGTCTTTCTGAGTCTAGCTGTTTCATTTAACATGATGATCTCAATTCCATCCATTTTAGCAAAGGTTTCTAAGTAGGAATAATGAATAGCCTTCTGGAGAACCAAGAAGCCCCTAAAGGCACATGTAAAATTATCTAAGAACATAAATATATGGCGGCCAATGTATGAGTGCTGAATTTTTGAGGACATTCTTGGAATTGGTAAAAATTTCCAACTATCTATTCATTGTCTGAAAATAATTAAGGGGCTGGAGGAATGGCTCAGTGGTTTAAAGCACTTGTCTAGCAAGCACTGAGTACCAGAGTTTGATTCCCCAGCATCACGTAACCTGGGTGTGGTGGCGCACACCTGTAATCCTAGCACTCGGGTGGCTGAGGCAGGAGGATTGCCATGAGTGCAAAGCCAGCCTGGGCTCCATAGTGAGTTCAAGACCAGCCTGGGCTTGCATAGCAAGACCCTGTCTCAAAAATAAATAAATAATTAAGAACTAGTGCTTTATACTATTCATAAATCATTAATCATCTATTTTAGTTTTAGCTTTTCTCTCATCAGTGATTTTCAAAGGCATAGAAAATCATGTGGCTGCCTCCTACAATAGCAGGCCCACAGATAAAACAACCCTTTTTTTTTTTCCAAGTAGTTTGAATATAAGCAGTGACTGATTTTCCTTCATGTCAGATGTCAGAATTCCACATGGGATCACCAGAGAGAGAGAACAGAATATTTTGTTATCATAGTACTTTCTCTCAACAGGTTTAAGGTAAACAAAAATATTATATGAGACCATCATAGACAAAGAAATTTATTAGGTGTTAGCTCATAATAATCTAGTGTGGTAGACATAGCTAAGAAATAATGAACAGTTGTACAAAAATTAAATGAATTAGACCCTGGGAATTCACTCACAATTCATTCTGGTTGCAGAGCTGTAGGAAGTTGACCGTTTAAAAGTGGGACAAAACCATAGGTACTTTAAAGAGAAGCCGCATCTGCTAGTTTCTGTGAGTGTAGAGTCTAGCATGAACGCAAAGCACCCGGGCTTCTCAGCAGCGCTCTCCGTGGCGGCCACACCTCACACTGTAAGGTTGTTCGTACTTTGTTGTAACACGTCCTTTGATACAGTATGAGGGTAGGTGGTGGCAGCAGAATGACAACACCTACACTAGCTCAAGCTGCTTTTAAGCTATTTTTACTGAGCACAAAGTATTTTTGAAAGAAGAAATAAAGCCTTTTGAACTTTTTTTTTTCCCCCATCATAATTCCTTGATGCTTTGTAGAGAGGCCTGTGATCCTTTGTAAGAAAGAATGTAGTTGGAAATTCAAGTGAAGTGTGGCACATTGTAGTTATAAAATAATGTCTGCCAGTTGCGACCCAGTTAAAATTCTGTAGGAAAAACAGATTTTTTGGCATAAGAAGGAATTGGATCTCATTAGATCTACTGATTGAAATCTTGTGGAATGTGAATTTCTGAATGTTGATAAAACACATGAAGCTGTCAAAGTACCCAGTGATAGATTAGATAAAAGGTATCTGGAGCCCAGCATGAATTTTCTAAGCTCTTCGATAATAGGATTTTACCTTAAAGGCCATCAGAAGATTTTCTTTGTGATCTGTAATAAGGAAATGTTAGTCATGGGAAGTACTTACACATAGGTACATTTGCTTAGTTACATTGACAGGAGAAAGAAGACAGTATCAAGTAAAATAGAATTTTGAAAGTGAAGGCAGTGCCACATCAGAATCTAGCCAAACTGCCAAGAAGATGAAGGTTTCCTGTGACATGGCTTAACAGTTACAAATCTTTAATGATGTCATTAGAAATGGCTGAATAAAGAACCTGAGGTTATGCGCATGGTGATACTTTTATTATGAGTCATGAGCTACAGACATTGTCATGCACTCAGCATAGCACAGAGTACTTCAGTAACTAGTACAATGAGTGAGAGTGGACTGTACAAAAAGTTAATACCTGCAGTGATTTCTAACGTCAACAAACCCAAGCTTAAGCCGAACTACACAAGACTACCCTCACTTCAGACACCAGGTCACCCTTATTTCTGACTAGCTGGCTGCAAATTACGGGTCTCCCATTACCCTGACATGTTTAATAATTTTGATACAGGGTCTTGTTCTGTATCCCATGCTGGTCCTGAACTCACTGTGGAGCCCAAGCTGACCTTACACTCACAGCAATCCTCCTGTCTCAGTCTCCCAAGTGCTGGGATTACAGTCATGCACCACCATGCCTGGCTTATGTGGTGCTGGAGATGGAACTCTCGGGTACTCAGTATTTGGCTTGGCACTTACTAGGCAAGTGCTTTAACCACTGAGTCATTCCTCCAGCCCCACATTTAATAATCTGTTAGAATGACTCATACAACTCAGGAAAAGTGTTAGGTTTAAGATTGAAGTTTGGTGGCCTGGAGGAATGGCACAGCGTTAAGGCCCTGAATGCAGTTCCCCAGGACCACATAAATCTGGCGTGGTAAAGCGCACCTGTAGTCCCAGCACTCGAAGGATTGCTGTGAGTCCAAGGCCAGCTTGGGCTACATTTTGAGTTTAGGACCAGCGTGGGCTACAGAGTGAAACCCTGTCTCAAAAAAAAAAAAAAAATATTGTAGCTTTAATACAAACCAGAACCAGGCAAAATGATAGAGGCATGTAGAACAGAGCCTAGGAAGGTTACAAACGCACACCTTCCATTGTCTTCTCCCTATTCTTTACCTTCTTAACACATGGGTATGGGACCACACAATCAGGGAAGTTAACCTAGGGTCTGGCATTCACAGCTTTTATTGGGATTTCCCAAAAGAGTCATGACTAAATGAACTATAGGCCTCACAGCTGGATTCACTTTCCAGTCACAGAGTTTTCATTCGTTCTTCCCAGTCTCTGTCCCAAGTCATCTTTTTAAATTAAACTGTGTGAAGGCCCACCATTTGTCACTTCATTAGAATAGACTGAAAGGGCTGGGGTGTAGCTCAGCAGTTAAAGCACCTGCATAGAAAGCACCAGGCCATGAGTTGGATTCTCCAGCACCACGTATGCCTAGTGTGGTAGTGTACACCTGTAATCCCCACACTCAGGAAGCTGAGACAGGAGGATTGGTGAAATTTTGAGGCCAGCCCAGACTACATAGTTTAGAACCAGCCTGAACTACAGAGTGAGATCTTGCATCAAAATACAGATAGATAGATAGATAGATAGATAGATAGATAGATAGATAGATATTCATATGTATTACATAATGAATTGAGACAGCCGTGATTGAAAATGACACTTCCATTACTCTAGAAATTTCACAGGCTGTGAGACTTACTGTGTATGTGTGTTTTGATTTTGTGGTGGTTTTAAGTCAGGGTCTCGTTGTCAAGCCTGGTTGTGAACTCAGTATGTGTCTCAGGCTGCCTGTTAACTCAGGGTAGTCTGCCTGCCTCAGCCACAATGCCCAGCTAATTTTCATGGGGTGCCAGAAAATGAAGCTCAGCACCTTGAACATACTAAAGAGGCACCCTAACCACTGAGCCGTGCTCCCAGCTCTAATTCCACAAGTTGAGAAGCTTCTTCCCAGGGAGAAAGCCAGCAAATTCTTCATTGTATGATATCGTATTCCCTTTTGATAGTGTCTTTGACAGTCTTTATTCAGGAAGTAGTATACTTCCCTGGTTGTTATTATTTATGAGGTAACGCTGAGATGAAGACTGAATAAACAGATCTAACAAATTTTCTGTAGCTGGTTCAGCAACTTAAAAACATCTCTAAGTAGGTAATACACTATTTCAAGAATGAATTATAATCAATTCAAATTTAGCATGGAAAAAAATCTATATTCTCCCTTTTTACCTGACCACTCTCTTAGCTGATCTCCCACATCCTCTCTATTTGTAGCTAGCTCGGTTTCCTGGAAACCTAAATCCCTTGAATGTCCTTTGTTGTCTGCTTCCCAAAGCTTGGGCAGGTGTTAATGCCACTGTTTTTTGCCCCTCCTTCTAGTCTCTAAAAGAGATTTTATTATGTACCAGAAGATCTTACCACAGCCTGAGTTGTGTCTGTCCTACATTCAACCCTCAGTAACCTTGACTGCATTGGGCTCAGAATTAAGACGAAATTCCTTTTTATCTTCACTAACACAATATTAGGAGATAACTAGTATAGCTTTCAGATGCAGAGTTATAATAGTAGACCTGACTTTGTGGGAATGTCCTTTACTTCTCCTGCTAGTATCTGACCCCTTTCAGAATCTCACGAAGAAGTCTCCAGTATTCTCCAAGATCTTTCCCATGGACTCAAACAGCCCGTTCCTGATCTTTCAGCTTTGTGGTTCTCTGTTCTACCAATTTTACTGGTGCTTTTTGTGAATTTGCTTAAATCCCTGCCAAAGGTTCTCTCAGAATCATCAGTATCATTAGTCCTTGTAGTACCGTGTTCTCTACAGTCTTCTATATGCCAGCACTATGTTGTCCTCAGAGAAGTGGAGCCAGGCCTTCTCTACTTTTGATTTCTGTGGTAGGCATGATCATGTGGGCTCCATTAGCTGCTTGTCTCCCACTTCTCACCCATTAAGATTCTCGTAACGAAAACACTTTGGTCACCCTCTGCTTTGACTCAAACCAAGATCCCTGCTACATTAACATACATGTACAGTTATATTTTGTTTATATTACTAATCTTTAATTCTTCATTTTAATTTGGCTTCTTGCTGTTGTTAGGGATCTATTATCTTTATTCTTTTCTTTTTTTTTTTTCTTGCTATGTTGCCTAGGCTGGGCTCGAACTTTTGATCTTCCTGCCTTGGCCTTCCAGAGTGCACCATCATGTGTGACTAGCTAGGTTTCTTAAGCTGCTCTACCATGCAGTGAAAAAAGGCACATCTAGAAATGGCTGAGGAAGATGTTTGCCCTGTTTCATAATCAGGTGCCACCTAAGCTGTCTCATTTGTATGACTCCATGCAGTGACCTCAGTTGAAGAAAGCCCTAGTCTTGTAGTTCACGTCTTCCTTGGAAGGGCTCTGCCTAAGCCACACTAAATATTGGTGTTGGCAAACAGGACTCCTCATTCTCCCTAAGCCCTTTAGCCACCCAAACGTAATAAGAGTTTGCTGGGTGTGAATTTTCAGTTTCCTACCACATCAAGACTTATCTTCCATCTGTGTTTCTGACTCCATTTTCTTGTTCTCACCTCTTCAGGTTTTCCAGTTTCCTGTCTCTCTCCCTCCACTCTTCCCTCTCTAGGAGACAGAGTCTTGCTCTGTAGTCCAGGCTGGTCCTGGTCCTGAACTCACTGTGGAGCTCAGGGTGCCTTTGGAACTCAAAGTAATGCTGCGTCAGCCTCATGAGCGCTAGGATTACCACCCATGTGCCACCACAGCAGCTTATGTAGTGAGCTTGCGAGGCAAGCACTTTAACAGTTGAGCTGTCCAGTCCCCTTGGTGGTGGTGGTGGTGGTGGTGGTGGTGGTGTTTGTTTGGTTTTTTGGAGACACAATCTCACTCTGCAGTCCAAGCTGATCCTGAACTCACTGCGTAGCCAAGGGTGGCTCAAACTCATGACAATCCTCCTGCCTCAGTCTCCTGAGTGCTGTAACTACAGGCGTGTACTACCACGCTGAGCTAATGTTTATGTTTTGCTAGGGAATCAAACCCAGGACCTTGTACTTGCTATGCAAACACTAACTGCTGAGCTGTAATCTTTTTTGTTAATTCTTCCCAACTACGTAGGAAAAGCCGTGGATGCTCTTCTGAAGTCCAGGCCTGGATATCCAGTTTCCTGTTAGGTTTCTTCACCAAAGTGTGCTTGTAACTTATAGTCTACAAAACTGAAGTCATTGTTGTGCCCAAATCTTCCTTTCCCCTTTCTTATTTCTTGTATTAGTGGGTTGCAAGCACTGCTGCACCTTCTGTGTGTCGTTTCATTATTTTTCTATCTTTCACATCCCTACCCTTTTTTCTGACAATATCAAATTGTCTTCTCCTGGGGGGTTACTTACTGTTTTATTAATCTGTCCATTTGTAGAAGGAGTATAGGTAGTGGCTAGCAGGAGTCTCTAGCCAACTACCTGTGTTCAGAGACTTAACTACCCCATTACTGGTCTTTTAACCTTGGGTAAGCTGCTTAATTATTCTTTTGGCTCAGACCTTTCAGACCTGATAGTGTTGGTCAGGAGAATTGAATGAAGTCTCTTTTCTCCTTATAAGCTTTTGCCTTTTAATCCTTTGTCTACCACGATAACAGTATGTTGCTTGCTAAAACAAGGTCCATAGATATCATAGCTAAAATCATTCTCCATGGCTTCTCTTAAAATATATGCCATTATTATTCAAGCTTTATGTTCCCCATGGAATCAAAACTATATTTCTGATCTTAAAATATATCCACATTTTAATGCTATTCTTTGTTTTGTTCTTAGAGCGTTTTTATTTTAAAATGTCAAAACCAAAAAAGGAACAGTTATAGCACTCAGCAGCTAACACGCAGATAAAAAATGGTGACCATTATTTTACATTAACTGCAGTTACTTACTTTTGTTTTGTTTTGTTTTGGCTTATTTTTGGAACAGGTTTCATTCTGTAGTCAAGACTGGTCCTGAACCCACAGTGTAGTTCAGACTGGCCTGGCAGACCTCTTCCCTCAGTCTCCTGAGTGCTGAGATTACAGGTATGCACCACCATACCTAGTTTATGTGGTGCTAGATAATGGAACTCAAGGCCTTGCACTTACTACTAGGCAAGCGTTCGAACCGCTGTGCCAGTCCTTTAACCTCAGATCCTTTTCTACTAAAATAGTAGAGATATAATTCGAGTGTCTTTTTTGTATCACCCAAATTTCCTGTCCTTTACTGCTCTCCAGAGGGAAGACTAACATAAATCCCTTACCTTTCCTTTTATATGGTTCTTAAATATTGACATAAATTTCGTGATATGATAGATACCATTCTGCTTCTTTACTAAACTTTCTGGCATGCTTTTTGGAATTAAGTTAACCAGTTGTCTTTAGTTTATTTTAATCATTTTATACAGTTCTTTTTAACCTTTTGTCAAACATCAGTTTCCTAGCCAGGTATGGTATTCAGTTCTATAATCTCAGCACTTAAGGAGATTGAGGCTAGAGGATCACAAATTCAAGCCCAGCCTCAGCAACTTGGTGAATTATCAAGATCCTGTCTCAAAATAAAAAGAAAAAGAGGAGTTGGGGAGTATAGGTCAGTGTGAATGTCCTGGATTTGATCTCCAGCACTGAGGAAAAAAACTTAACATAGAGCTGATACCTGTTGAAAATGTCGTTATTTCTGTGACTCTTGGTGAATAATCATAAGCATTTGTAAATCACTGTATTTTGAAACATGAATGCTTACATTAAGTGATTTGACAAGGGTCAGTGCTTATATTCTTGTTCAAGTGGCTTGAGTGACTTATTTTTTTCCCATTTTATTGATAATGTATATGTGCAAAATTTAAGGTTTACAATGGAGTTGAGCATTTTGTGCACATAGGTATCCTGCCAAGGTCACAAGGGCTTTCCTACTCTTTCTGTCCCTCCCCCACCCTCCCATACTTCTCTTCTCCCCCACCCTATCCCCCTATTTCACTTTGTTTTTCGCTTTAAGTTCCATGATAGTTTGTTAATGATACCTTATTTCTAAATATAGTTAGTATAAACTGATTTTTTTTTTGAGACAGGCTGTCACTGCAGCCCAGGCTGGCCTTGGAGTTACAACATTCCACCTGCCCCAGCCTCCTGAGTGCTCGGATTACAGGTGTGTGCCACCACACCCTGCTTTATATGGTGCTAGAGAATCAAACTCAGGGCCTTGCACTTTCAAGGCAAGCCCTTTAACTGCTGTACCTTCCCTCTAGTCCCTTTTTTATTCTTCCCTTTCTATTTGGAGGAAATTGCTCAGCCAGTTGGTTGAACTATGAGCATTTAATTGACCTTTTAAATGTGTTAGCCTGGCTATGTTTTGTTGTTACTGTTGTTTCTTTTGCTTTTTTTTTTTTTTTTTAATCTCTGAAGGAATAAACAGCATGTATCCATCTAAGGACATGGCATACTCAGTTAAGGGCTAAGCATCATAAGGAAACAGCAGGCCAGGGATTGTGCCAAATCCTTGCTACATAGCTGCATTAAGGTTTGTTCCCTCAGTGGTCTTATGGGTGATGCTTTATTTTTACATGTAAGAGCCAGATTTATTTCCCTTAAATAAATTAATAAGTAATTTTCAGTAGTTTTGTTAATCTAAGGTAAACTGGTTTTCATTGTTTAAAATTAGGAAGTAGTTTGTTACTTTGCCTTTTAATTCTTTTGTTCAGTAGCACTAAAAATTAGATCTTAGACATGATAAGGTGATTTCAGTTATCAGTATCAATATTGCTTTTTATTGCTAAAAATCCTATTTTTAGTAGATTAATTTTTCCTTCTAGAAAGCACATGTGTAATAGTATATACATATGCATTATGGCCTGCCTTTGCAAGTGTGACCAGTTGGTCCTTTTGTATATATGTGTGTGGCACAAGGGATTAAATTCTCAAGGTTATCTGAGGCAGAGTCTCACTAAATTGCCTTGGCTGATCTTGAATTTACTATCTTCCTGCTTCTACCTCTGAGTGCTGGGGTTACAGGCCTGCACCACTGATCACTTGTGGTCCTAATTCCATCATGCTTTGATGAATGCACCTAACTATGCGTATTTATCATTTGTGAGTTACTGGGCTTCACATTGTTCCCAGCCATGAGCTCTTAATCCCCATGGCCACTATGTTTGCTCGTTTGGTACCGATGATCACAAAAGACAAATTAAGACATTCTAATGATTCTGTGTTACCTGGGAGTTCTGATTATTTAGTAGTAATGATCCTACTGACTATCTTAGTTACTTTTTCATTGCTGTGACTCAATACCCAACATCCACAAATTTAGGGGAAGAAAAGTTTATTTTATTAGCTCACAGTTTCAGAAGGTCACAGTCCATTCAGGGGCAGCCGGTAGCAATGAAAGTACATGGCAGAGGCATAGGTGGAGGCAGCTCCTCACAGCATCACAAACAGGAAGCCAACTCCTGGCAAGTCCAGCTTTTTCCTTCTTCCTTTCTTTTACAGTTTGAGTTCCCAGTTGGGCTTTCCACATTCTGGTGGGTGTCCTTCCCTCATTTGCTGGCCCACAAATCATTCACACTCTAATCCAGGCTGTTTCCCAATTGTCTAATCCAGGATTGGTTCCTAATTGTCTCAAATTGACAGAATCTCTCCAACAGTCAATACTGACCATCAATACAAAGTTAATAGTGCTATCCTCTGCACACACACAACCCAGTACACAAATCCTGTCAATGTTTGAAGTTCAGTGTGGAAGGGTTACCACATGTCATTATTACTGTTGAAATAAATACTCTATAAATATAACTTGTCTTCCTAATACATGTTAATAATGACAAGCAGTATGGGGAAGAGCCTGCAGTACATTGCCAGTCTACCTGGGTTCAGATTCTGGTTTCCACACCTAACTGGCTGTGTGACCCTAGCCATTAATTTCTCTGTGCCTTTAGTTTCCTTATTTATTGTAAGGCAGAGGTAATACAATAGGATGTACTTCTTAGAATTATTATGAGCTTTAACTTAATTTTGAAAGATTTTGGAACAGGACTCATAGAAACTATATACAGTAGTTTTGTTGATATTTCATTTTCTTTTGTAACTTGCCTATTCATTTCATTTCTTTATTCCTCTTTTTCTGTTCCCCTTGTTTTGTAGAATAACAGTTTTTTATTTAGAGACAAAGGACAGAGAAGTCGAAGTTCCACTATCTGATGTGGAAGGGGTGAGCCAAGTGGGTTGCCCCCTGTTCCCTTTGATTTACAAAACTGCTTTATGTTCCAGGTTTTGACCCTATTGTGTGGAAGTATTTCACATAAATCTTTTTTCCTTTTAATTGGTTTACATTCTTTTTTGTTAAACAAAAAAAATTTAAAACTTGTTGTAAACTTTCTGCTTACCTTTGATGGCTTCTAGCTTTTTGTGTTGCACGTGGGTGTGATATTTTTGCTCTATAATTATGAAAAGATTTATTGTATATCCTGGTAGCTCTACTTTTTATTTCCAGGCAGATGTCATCCTTTCTGTGCATATATGGCTGCAAGGTTTAGAGAGAGCAAAAAAAAAAGAGTGCGTGCGTGCGTGCGTGTGTGTGTGTGTGTGTGTGTGTGTGTGTGTGTGTGCGTGCGTGTGTGTGTGTGTGTTTCTTGTTTGGCTCCCTGACAAGGAAATTGTATGTAATTAAGTTCCTGATTCATCCTCAATAAATAACAAGTTAACAGTTTGAAGAATTTTTTTCAAGCCTTTTTTGAGCACATGTAGCTCTTCTAAGTTGAAAGAAATTCTGAGAATTTCTGCTTCTGAATATTATTAATAAAAACTGGTATGTATGTACCTAATAAATGCTTTTATTTTTTTCTCTAATTTGTCTTTCTATTGTAGAAACCTCCCAATTTCCTTTAAGTTTCATATTTATTTACCTTGCTTTATTAACGGATACTTATTATGTTACAGTAGTATATATTTAACTTCTAAATATTGTGGCAGTGACATGATATGCCTTATCTATATTGTGGTTTCCTGTTCTTGATTTCCACATGGTCATAAAAGCAGTGGTAATCCCAGAAGTGTCACCTTCATGCTCAGATAAAAGATTTTTTGTTTTAGTGGAACATCCCTTTTAAGATTGAGAGAGGAAAAGCACTTATTTAAAATTAATGCGCTGATATTTAAGAGATAAATGCAAGGTTTGTGTGGAGTTTTAATGTTGACTCAAAATGGGAGCCCCTTGAGTCTATACCCCCATGCAAGCACCACCTGCCACTCATACATACACACATCCACAGTATCTAGTATTCACTGTACTCACAAAAAGCCTTGAAGCATGCAGAACCCCTACTAAGGTCATAAGCCTACCTACTGCCAGGCAGGTGTAGGGCTATGACACAGCCCATTCATCCTTAGCCAACTGCTTGCCTTAGTGTAATTCTAACCATGGAAGAGAGCTAGCATTTGGGAGTACAAGCTATGTGATATGTGCTTTACACTTAATCCTCTAAATAAGCCTATGAACCAAACACTTTTTTTCCCACGTGGCAGGTAAAATAATAATAATAATGCAGTTTACAGATTAAGTGATTCACTAAAAATGTAATTGGCAGAGCTGGGATTTAAACTGAAGTCCATCGTTTCTGCATTTGCTCTCTCCGTTATGCTATCAATTCTTCCCCAAATTAAATTGTCATACTAGTTGATTTCTGAGATCTACATAAGGACTTTGGAACCTATCCTCTGAAGTGCTCACCTCTTCGGGCCATGTGCCTCCTCTCATGCATTACTCTCTGAAACTCTTATTTTACTCAGCACCTTGTTTGTTTCCTGCATGGGCTAGAACTTTCATAGAATTTCAATCTTGAAGGATCCACAATTAAATCATAGACATTTTGCCAAAGAAAAGAAAGGGAAAGAAATTGGCTGTTTAGTCAGTCCTGCCATCTGTGTCTTACCAGTTTATGAGATTAAAATTTAAAATGAAGAAAAATTATTTTGTGAAATTTTTTTATTCTCTTTTGGCTTTTGTGAAACTTTAAAGATATCTATTCATTTTGTTTAGTGGCTGAGGAAACTTCGTCAGATGAAATGAGAAAATGTTAGAGAATATTGACTTTTCTCAGTGACACCTTTTTTCTGGTTCAGTTTTTATCGCTTAATAAAATGTAGTGAAATTGAGGTGTGAAAAATAATAAAGGCACATCATAGCTCTAAATGATTGTTTGTTTTAAAATAGTTTTTGTAAAATTAGCATAAGTTGTAAATTGTTCATGATGCATGTAAGCTGTACTTGTATTAGATCTTATTATATTTAGATGTTATTCTGCTCAGTACTTTCACCTTAGTTGACTATCCTCTTTGTTGACATCAAAACTGTCAAGGAAGAACAATATGGTATTTCCTGAGTTGTTTACTTGCTGTGAATTTTGTACTTTCACCAAATATAAATTGAAATTGACGTTAAAAATCTAACTTGAGAATGTTGGAATTGATTTTTCGGATGGCATTAAAATATTAATTCCAGAGATGGGAGCGTAATTCAGTGGTAAAGTGTTTGCTTGACAAGCTTGTCACATATCCTAGAGAGCATGGGTTAGGTCCTCTGCAACCCAACACAACTAAAACCAACTTGGTCCACCCTTCTAGACACTTTTCTTTTAACACATAATAGGGGTTTATTTGCAAATGTTAAAGGATTTATTAAAGCTTTCATTCTTTTGTGCTTTTACAATTCTAAGATGTGGTTATTATTCACAATTTCAGTTTAAAATCTATAGAATTATAGCACTGGGGCGGGGGGAACTACAAAAATCCTAGTTCTTGGTGTCAACATGTGCCTTGTTGTGATGCTATTGTTGATTTCTTTGTCCATAAGGTGAGCTGCTTTCTTTCCTGTAACCTTGACCACATGGCAGGTTCTCATCACGTATCAGTTCCCTCTTTCTTCTCTTTATTATCTTTACTGACCAGTCTCAGTGATTTATTCAGATTGATATAACTAATATTTGTTGAAATTCTTGTAAGTATCCTGACTCTTGTTTAGGGCTAGAAAATAATAAAACCACTGATACTAGTGTTTTAAATTTCCAAATTACTGTAGAATATTCTGTTTTCTTTACCTGTTTTGTTAAAATGACTTTTTTTTTGTTGTCTAATTTTAGGCCACTGAAGAATATGAGACTTTTGACTCAAGACAGTTCATTTCAGTCCAGGAATCTACAGTGGTGACAAGGACATGGGACTCCTTCTGCCAGATTACAGATGGTTCAGTACAGTTGACATCCTGGCTGACAGCTGTGAAAAGGAACCTTGGATTGTTTTACTGTATTTTTGTGGAACACCACAATCCCAAATCTATAGGACACATCAGGTAATATTTTCCTGTTCGTTAACAATACCCATGGGCCTGGAGGAGTGGCACAGCGGTTAAAACGTTTGCCTAGCAAACGCAAAGCCCTGAGTTTGATTCCACAGCACCACATGCACCAGGTGTGGTGGTGCATCCCTATAATCTCAGCATTTGGGAGGTAGAGGCAAGAGGATTACCATGAGTCCAAGGCTGCCCTGGGCTTTATAGTGAGTTCAGAACCAGCCTGGATTACAGCCTATCCAAAAAAAAAAAAAACGCAAAAAGAGAGTTGGAAAGCCCTCGTCACCTTGACAAGATACGTATGTGCACAAAATGCTCAACTCCGTTGTAAACCTTAAATTTTGCACGTATACATAACAATAAAATGGGAAAAAAATCTCTTTAAATATTAAAAAAAGAACAATGCAAATTTCTTTAAAAATCTTAGATGCAAAAAGAACAGAGCCAAAGTATTTTCGTTAACTTCCATACTTCTTTACTTTGCAATCTTACTGTTTTCTGAATGAATCAGTTAACTTTTGGTGTGTGATATAATTAAGGAAGCCATTTTTTGTCAAAATTATTTCTTTTGCAAAACATACTAATAGCAATCATCTTGAGAAATTAGTACATATATGCAACACATCTTGATCATTTTTCCTTTACTTCCCACGCCTCCACCTCTCCCCTGTCGCATCTACTTATTTCCTCTTCACAAAATCTGTCCTATTTTAGAAAGATATATCTTATTTTTGTTTTGAAATGGAGTTTCATCATGTTGCTCAGGCAGACCTTAAGAAATCTTCATGCTTCAGTCTCCCGAGTACTGGGACTATGGGTATATACCACACATTAAGCTTAAGATATGTTTTTAGGCAGTTTAGTCTACCTATGGGGATGTATGTTGGCTTGTTTGTTTGGGTTGGGTTAGATTGGTTTTTAGTATAAGGAATTAAACTCAGGTCTCAGTCCATGCTAGGAAGCCTACTTCAGAGCTATATTCCTTTCCCACCCTTGTTTTTTAGAGACAGAGTCTGAGTTTCCCAGGCTCCAGCCTGGCCTCTAATTTGGCAATCCTTCTGCCATCCCCTCCTGAATAACTAGAATTATAATTATGTGCCACATTGTCTAGCTACCTTTGATTTTAGAATTTTTCTTTGGCCTTTTTAAATATTCAGCTGTATTCATGGATTCCAAAAATATATTTAGGCAATTAATTATAAGACCTTTTCATAAAAAAGAATTCTTGAATTTAAATGTGTAAAGAGGTAAGTTGTATGAGTGTTTCTTGTCAACATTTTAATGGGAAATTTTTCAAAAATGTGGAAAAATTTACGGTGAACACTCAGCCACTCAGTTCTATTAACATCTTGGCATACTTACTTTAACCTGTTTCCATTTATTTCTCTACCCAATAATTCTAATGTTTTTGATGTTTTTATTTTAATTTTTTGTATTTTCACTTTGAGACAAGTTCTCACTCTCTAATCCAGGCTGGTCCTAAACTCACTGTGTAACCCAGATTGTCTCAAACTCCCAGCAGTCCTCCTGCCACAGTCCCCCAAATGCTGGGATTACATATATGGGCCCCCATGCCCAGCTAATCTTCAGGTCCTGCTGGAGAATCAATTAACCTTAACCACTGAGCTTTGCTTCCATGATGGATTACAGTGTAAGTATTTTATGTCAATTTCTATTTTTTATAATTTACACTTGTCCTAAAATGGCAGCTGTCTTTAGGCTTACTTTCTGATATATTTTATTAGACACCTAATGCAAAGTTACTAGTGTTAAATCCCCTAAGGTCGTGAAGTCTATTGACATCTGTGTTTTATCTCCCATAGATTTCAATTTTCTAGTGTGTCTGATTCATGTTGTTTGGCATCGAGTCATGTAAGTCAGGCGAACTTTTGGTGTTTTTTTCACATTGTTGAGCAGAATTGTTAACCCAGATTCACAAATATTTTGTACAGAATATTGCTTTGTAGTTCTTAAATAATTTCACTGTGAAATTAGGATATTGCAAGAAATAAAGAATTTTTGGAATCCAGATGAAAGCCAAGATAGGAAAGTGTTTTTCTTACAAGTCAATATTCATAATATTCCTTCAAAGGAAAAGATTTCTAATGTCAGCTTACTTTTCATCTTGATCTGGGTCATTTCTTTAAAACGTTCACAACTAATACATCAAAATCATGATGAGTTCTTATTGTATTATGACTTTTTAAAAAATATATAAAAATACATCTACCAAAACGTAGTAAATTCTGAAAAGCAGGAATTTTGTTTTTCCTCTGTGTACAATTAGAATTATTTCTGGAATGTAGAAGGCACTCAGTCCGTACTTCTCATAGTTACTTTCTTGTGACTGAGACACAATATTCAACTTGCATGACTTAAGGCAGGAAAGGTTTATTTTAGCTCACAGTTTCAGGTCTCAATTCACTCATCAATGGCCTGCAATGGTAGTAGGAAGGGCTTGACAGAAGGCCTACCCAGAGAAAAGCTCTTCACCACGTAAGAAAGGGTAGAGCTTCAGTGTATCCTTCCAGGTCACGCCTCAGAGATCTGCCCCTTCTTACCAGGCCTTACCTTTTAACAGCACAGGCTGTCAGTGGATGTAACTTCAATGATTGTATCACCTCCAGACATGGTTTGGGGGGACATTTCCAGATTCAAATCAGTAATACTGTGCACTCGTAACTAAGTGTAAAAAATATATCAGACTGAATTAAAATTTCTTTTCTTTCTTGCTAAGGCTTCAAGTTCCCTATAGAATCCTAAAGTAGCCTTTTGCTAATGAGGATGTCTGATACTATTCCTATAAAAGATGAAAGTGAAACAATGAAAGATTTGGAGGCAGAAGTGAAAGATACAACCACACTTGAAAATCTTATCAAATCGGAAAACTGTGGGAAGATTTTGGCAGAGAAGAATGAACGGTGCATTGACAACAATATTGATTTGCAGGTAAACAATATTTCTCTGGGTGCAATTACCTAATACTCAACATATAGTTTTTTTCATACAGTCATTTTTCAAAAAACTAAAGGGTAATTGACCATTCAGGAAATGTTTGTCAGATGGATTTTAGTCATCTGTATTAAATTCCTGGGTATTAGCTCTTTGATCTGCTTGTATCATATAATTGTTTTTATTTGTATGTAACTAGTGTGTTCTTAATGGCTTTCTAATTTTTCATTCTACCCTTCCCCTAACTACCAAGTTGTGAGAGTTCAGAATTTAACCTAAGAGATCTTAGAAGAAAGACAAATAGAGAAATTGAATGTATAAATGTTTTTGGTTAAAAATAGCCTATTATGAGCTTCTCGGTGTATAACCAGCGGCTGAGTAAAGAGGTTGGTGGGGGGAAATGTCACTTAATGGTTTTGATGCTCTGCATATGTATGTTGACTTTAACCACAAGAAAGATTTTTAATTCCAAGCATAGATGGAAATTGACTTGATCAGTAGATCCAAGATAAGCAAATACTGTTTCTGGTATTCATCATGTTTTTGATAAGGTATTTCATTTTTGTTATCTCAAAATGAAGATATAACAGTTTTAAGACAGTTTTTAAAATAACATCTGTGGGTCAGGAAATGGATCAGAGTGTGGCTGAGTGAATTTTTTATTCTATAAAATATTCAAAGAGGTCCCTTGCTTATATTTAATTGGACATTCGGGTTCTTCTCTCTTATGTTTGTCACCTTGGTAGGAATGGCTGGTTTTATCTGGACTTAGGAAATCTTCTTCATAGTTTCTTCACTATGGCAGGCCTGTAGTAGTCATACTTCTTGTGTGATAGCTCAAGGGTACTACAAAGAATGTTCCAAGATATAAGACAGCCAGATATAGCTTAAAGCTAGCCTCATACATCCTAGAGCATCCTTTCTCCAACTCTCATGAGACATGTAAGTAAAGCCAAGCCAGAGTAAATCAGTCAGACCCTACCTCTCAGTAGAGTATGTAGACATCTCAGAAAGAGCCTTTTGAATAATGTTTAAGAAAATATTTTGCCATGCTTTCTATAGCCTGATGACTTTGACAGCAACATAATGCAAAGTTATATCAATAGCTTCACTCTTTTTCAGTGATAAAATAATTCCTTTAAATATTGTCACATTCATTCATTCATATCGGTTTATTCTAGATACCATGATTGACAATGTTAACAATACCTAACAGCTATAAAAAAGTACTTAAGCCCCATTGATTAAGTATATTCACATGGTAATTAAGAAATTAGGGGTAGAGGAATGGCACAGTGGTGCAAGGCCCTGGATTCCCCAGCACCACATAAAGGTGGGCGTGGTGGTACACACCTATAACTCCAGCACTTTGGGAGGCTGAGGCAGATTGTCCTGAGTCCAAGGCCAGCGTAGGCTACAAAGCGAGACCCTGTTGCAAAAAGAGAAAAAGAAAAATAATTGTCTAAGAAATTAAGAGAAATAACACTTTTGCTTGTCGTTTTAGTAATAACACTTTATAAAAACAACAAAAAATTGTCATGCTTCTAATCAGTGATGGCATTGTGCCAGGCATCCTGATTGCCCCAGAGAAAGTCACTAAAATTCTATTGCGTTTGTCATCAAAACAAATTATTTCTTTTTAGTCTCTTCTGCATCTAATGTATGTTCATTTTCCCAGGTCATATTTATGAACAAATGATTATTGTTTTTCCTACCTTATCTATTGTGTAGTTCTAGTAATAAGCACAAGAACATATTGATGACACAGTTGTGTCATAGTGCCATTCTTTGTATTACAGGAAAATTTCACATATAGCTCAAGCTTTTTTAATGTTTTTCTGTAATTTTATTTATTGCGTGCTAGGCCTTGTTCTACCCTGAGCTGCAACAACCCCTGCTTAACATTTATTTGAAAACCTGTTCTATACCAAAAGTAGTTTTTTAAAAAAAAAAAAAAGACTAATAAGGAATATTTTTTATACTAAGGTTCAAATTATATAACATGGTGGCTTTAAAGATTGAAAGAAGAAAAAGAAATGTGAGTGAAGATTCATTCTGCAAATTCATTGAATGATGTTGATACAGCTTTTTTCGCTATGGATAAAAATACTGTTTCTGCTTTGAGTTTTAGAGTTCAGAGATGTTTCAGTCAGAGGAGCCTGACAAAAAGTTGACTCAATTAAAAATAACTTACATAGAATACATTCATGTAATAGTTGGAAAGGGAGATTCATGAAACTAGAAAATAATTTGTTATATGTTTTCACTTAAAATGCAAAAGGTAGTAATTTATAATGTAAAAGTCAACAGTTTCATTGTCAGCAAGGACTGGTGTTTTGTTTAAGTCTAATAAATGTGTGGACTTTTAATTTAATAGGAAGGTACCTGTTCTAACATATTCAACATTTCATCTCTCAGTGACTGTGAGGTACTGCCTAAAGTTTATACATGCCTACAACAGAATACACTTTAGAACAGTTCTAACAGTGCCTCCAGCTGTATACTAAGTATAGGAAAGCAGTCTAAATTGTGTTTGTAGCACTGGTTGTGGAGGAAATAAAAGCTGTTTTTTATTGACAGCTAAGTTTTAATTGGCAGAGTGCACGAGTAACGTCTGATCTTGATGACTGCGTCATTTCAAGTTGGTGTTCATATGTTGAGTTTCTGTTATAAACCGTTTGATAATCAAAATGAGGACTGAGGAATGGCACAGCAGTTAAAGTGCTTGCCCCTGCACCACATAAAGCCAGGCATGGAGGCAGACTCCTGTATCCACAGCACTCGGGAGGCTGTGGTAGGAGTATTGCTGTAAACTCAAGGCCTGGCTAGGCTACATAATGAGTTCAGGACCTTCCTGGGCTACAAAACAAGACACTTTCTGAAATAAACATAGATACAATGAGAGGAGAACCGTGTATCCCTCACTCTCCCCCCTTTAGTGCTGGTAATAAAACCAGTATCCTTGCCACTATGCTACATCCTAAACCCCCCTTTATTTTTGAGACAAGAGTCTTGCTAAGTTGTCCAAGCAGAGTTGGAAATAGTGATCCTCCTGCCTCAGCCTACCAAAGTGCTAGGATTACAGTCAAGCGCCACCGTGCCCGGCTGGCGTATTTTTACACTAACACATGCACCTACAAATACTACTGTGATTTGTTTTTCTTAAAGTATCAGATTTGAACAGATTCTAGTAAAAATGTTTCCCATTTGTTAGCATAATTGCTTTCCTATGTATATAAAACAATGTAAATTATTATAAATTCGGGGCTTTATCCTCTTGATTCTTCCCACATTTAACTTGTGTTTCTCTGAACTACTGCAGGTCTCTTAAACATTTCTACTACATTTCTACTATGTTAGGAAAGTTCTGCTGAAGGTGAAAAGTATTTTGTGAATAAAATCCATCTTAAAAATCATTGTACATCAAAGTAGGAGAATTCCTACGCCAAGCCAATTCTAGTTGCCCAAGTGGTAACAAATACATGAATAAAATTTACTTTAATAAACAGAACTTGCATTCTTTGCATGGGATGTGGATGTGCACATGGCATATTTTCTAGTGTATTATGTAAATTCTGTTCTTTGCTATTTCAAGTGAAGTAATAAGTAATTTTAATGAATGACAGTTTTGCGGCTTATGGTTAATGTAATAGTGTATAAGTTTTCTCTTACTGCATAACAAATTACTGGAAATTTAGAGACCTAATACCCATTCATTATCTCTATGTGGCCTCAGCTGTGATGTCTGCTTAGGGTTTACAAGGCCTGAATCAAAAGTGTCAGGCATGCTGAGCGCTCTTTGGAGGGGGTGAAGGGAGATTTTGCTTTAAAGCTCATCGCACTTGTTGGGAGCCCCCTGTCGGAGGTTAGCTGTCAGGTTTGCTGCTTCTGGAGGCTCTCAGTAGTCCTTACCAGAGAGCCTGCCTTCAAAGCCAACATTGGTATGAATCTTTTGAACTTCTGTCACTTGCCTTTTTGTTCCCATCCAGAGAAAACTCTCAAGATTTTAAAGGACTTAACTTGACTAGGTCAGATTCATCTAAGTCTTAGATAATCTGTATCTTAAGGTCAGCTGACTTGGGACTTCTGTAAAAATCCCTTCACAGCAGTACTTAGGTTAGTATTTGATTACAATTAATGAGAAGATGGGAGTCTTTGGAGCCATCGTTAGACGTCGCCTACCATACATACATGTAATCCACCACGAAAAAGTCAAATAGGATGTGCACATGACTGGAATCCTGAAGCTCATGTGTCCTCTGTGGCTGCTTAGTAGCTCTCATTCTGAACTTGGTCCTCTTCTCTCAGGACAAGAGCTATGTCTTTTTTACCTTCATTTCTCTGGTCCTGGCACAGTGGTGGTGCATAGCAGAAACTCAGGATGTATTAGTTACATGAAATCAAATTAAGATAATTTTACATCTTCTTAAGTCTTTGCTGGTCTGTCTTCATCTTTAGCAAAACCTCCTTGTAAATTGAAGCTGAGATGGTTAATGAATGTGTGTGTGAATATTCTGAAGCAGTATTACAGGAGCAATATAAGGTATCATCTTAGTTTTACAGATTTTAGAAAAACATCTGATATATTAAATTGATTTTCTCAAATCTCCTATTTTAGGTTTTACAAAGCAATCTTCTTTTTAAGCTGTCATTTCATTGTGTCTTCTGACAAACTTTGAATTAGTATGCACTTGTATACAGAGTAACAGAAATAACTTGACCAAAATTCCTACTAGTTAGTAAAACGCAAAGTCAGAAGCTGAAACCCAGCGTTTCTGCGTATGAGTATAGTGTTTGTTTTGCTAATTGACCATCTCTTTTATTTTAAATGCTGTTCACAAAAAGGTTTACATCATTGGTTCTTAAAATTGCAAGGGACTAAATCAGAGGATGGAGTCACAGGTCATTTTTCTGTCTGCTTCCTGAGAACTCAGTCTACTCATGTGCAATATTCGCCTAAATGGAATGTGGCATGCTTCTCCTGTTCTGCTTATAACCCTGACTCTACAGCTAGTGTGACCTATTTTACTTGTATTTTAAAGGTCAGTTACCTGTAGTTAGAATTTATTCTGTCCAAGTTAAAGAAAGCAAGTAGAAACTGAAGTCATTGCCAGTATGCATAGGCCTTCTGAGGCACCACTGCTAGCCAGTATGTGCCCGTATGCATATGTCTGCTGTACATGTACATATATGCACAGTTTTTTCTGTAAGAAACACTAAATCTGCTTTTTTGTTTTGAGACTTAACAAGAATTTAACTTCTTATAGAACAAGATACTTTAGGAGACAGCTATGGATGATTGTCCCAGCCTTACCCTCATGGTGGCGAAGTGGCTTTTCCAGATCCAGCCGTCACCTCTGTATTCCCATCTGGAGATACAGACTGCAAAACCTCTCCCAGAAACCTCCCCCTTGGCCTTGCTTAGTTCCCACTGGCCAGAGTTGTTCTTTTCTTGTGTTGTTTTCATTGTAGATTTTTTTGATCCAGAGTGGGGGAGTGGGTCTTAGGAATACTGTGTTTCTTACCTTTGAAGATCTTTGGACTTAAAATTAGAGGCATGGCATAGTAATACTCTTGTTTCTATTGACTTTTTAAAAAGGAGACTTCTGGGTGTTAGAAAAAAATGGGAATGCTTGTGAATGTGTGTCTGTTTAATGTGAAATGTACTATTCATTATTAAGGAATTTGTGTATGTCTTGTGCTCAGTACCCAAACAGGTTCTTGGTGTTAATTAATATACTGCACCTTATACTATTTGGAATAGAGTTTGAAATAGTAGGTTGCAAAGAGTGGAGCAGTTTAAATATTTGTATGGTTCTGATTCTTGGACACTTAGGCTGGTTTTTAAATCAAAGCCTGTTACACAAACTGGAGTTAGTTGCATCAGTGCGTTCCTCGATAACATGACTAATGGGTGACCTGTCAGCCTGTTAACCTATATTGTAAGTCTGTCCTGTTTCCTTCACTTACGCTGGTGATAAGGCTTCTGTCACTAATAAACCAATGGTGTATCTCATGCAGTACCAGAAAAGCTCAGTAAGTGTGTGATTGGGTTCTTCCTTTACACTTAGAATTGCTGTAGCGAAGTTGGAATTTTCTGAGCTGTTTTGTGGGGTTCTTTCCCTCAACCTTGCTAACATGCATTATGTTATGATATGCTGAAGAAGTTCCTTTTGCTGTTAAATCACCTTCTGAAATATGTTATGTTCAGTTAACACAGAATTTGCTGGCTTGAAGGGAATAAAGCAGAAAGCCAGCCCACCGAAGGATTTAGAGTCTTCTGTGACCGCACTTCAGGAGGAATCGGTGCTCTTCCTCTGAGTCCTACTTTGATTTCCTCACTTTGCGTACTTTGTACACAGTTTTTCTGTAGTTCAGGTTTATGAAATAAGCAAATTCTCTGTCTCAGTATGAAATTTAATACAAATCTTTCTCATTGTGTATTCAGCGGCCTCTGCAGTCATTTGGACAGACAGGAAAAAGGTCCAAGGTATAGTAAACATTTCGGTGTGCTGGCATGCCAAGGGCCCTCCATGCTTGACAAATCCTTGTGTTCATACAGCACTACATTCAGTTGAGTTTTTATTATATTTTGTTTGGGGCAGAAAGCTTATTTTTTGTTTTGTTTTGTTTTTCTTTGGGGTTTTTGTCTTGCCTAGTCGCTTTTGTGCATTGCTTTTTTTTTTTAATCTTTGATGGTTTTTTATCTATAGAGAAAATTGCTTTCTCACCATTCTTTGGGTTTTGAAGTTGGAAGTATCCCCATTCTTGCTGTTGCTCTAATTTTTAAGACTGCGATTTATTTTTCCTCTTACAAAGGGCTTTAGGGGAATTTAATGATATATTTAACTTGTACATTTCATCTATTTTATTTGCGGCAGAAACTATAAAGACATTTAGAAACTCTTCTCCAGGGGTTTTTGGATATGCCCTAGATTTATTAAATATAGTGTTAATTTTAAATACTTCTCTCTAGTCAAAGTTAAAACTAGTTCGGAGCCTTGCAGTATGTGAAGAATCACCACCACCCCCTGCAGCAGAGATATCACAGGAGAACCAGGTAAAAAAAAAAAAGATAAAAGATAGAAAGATAAAAGAAAAAAGCAATGATATTTGAAGAATTGGTGAACTGGAAAAATTTTTCATGTGATTAAATAAAACTTGAGTGAGTGTATGTGTGGATTATTTGCTTTCTTTTAATTTTAATAAATTAAACTAATAGGATATAATTGCCAACAAAGCTACACAAAAGGTTGATTTTTTTTTTCTTCTTTTTCTTTTTCTTTTTCTTTTTCTTTTTTTTTTTTTTTTTTTTTTTTTTTTTTTTTTTTTTTTTTTTTTTTTTTTTTTTTTTTTTTTGCTTCTGTCTAAGGCTTTGAGCAGTAATTCATCTTTTAGGTAAACTGGAATTATCAAATGAATGTGTCCATAAGAGAGTCACAAATTTTGTTTTGAAAATATTAAAGTAGTACTTTCCAGTGAGTAAAATATAATGAAATTTACCCTCTTAGTCCTGGGTTTTACAAATTTTTCAGATACTGCCTCTGCAAAGAGACATTGCCCAAATGATGTATTTTTTTACTTAATATGAGTGCATGATAAATCCAGTTTTCGTTATAGCCTGTCCCCTTTAATAACCATCTCTAATATTTCTAATTCCTCTTCTGTCTGTTCTTTGAGTATTTAAAACAATATGATTCGAATATACAGTTTAGTTTGTGTGTTGTATTCTTTTTAATGCTGTGACTACTTTCTGTTAATCTCAGCTGTCAGGTAATCTTTGTCTCATGTTGTGGGCTCCTGTGCAGAAATGGCAGGCTTTTGTTAGTGTTTGTGAGTGTGATGACTTGGGCTGTTAGTGGCTTGTTCTACAGTTACACATAGAGTTCAAGCAACCTAAAATCCCTTATATTCCACTGGTCAGTTTAACCAAAAACTTGAGGCAACTTTTTGATTAAGAAGCTGTGTGTGTGTGTGTGTGTGTGTGTGTGTGTGTGTGTGTGTGTGTGAGAGAGAGAGAGAGAGAGAGAGAGAGAGAGAGAGAGAGAGAGAGAGAGAGACAGGATCTCCTTAAGTTGCCCACTTAGAACTTGAGCTTGCAATTCTCCTGCCTCAGCCTCCCAAAGACGCAGCCATGGTTTTTAGAAAGGCAAAATTCATGATATAATTGTGTATCTCCTTTTTAAAATCATTTATATTGTTGGTGATTCAAGCAAAAATTGTTGTACTTCACTTTGATTTAGATGATATTCCCAAAAAATGCTGTAGATACTAAGGATAGTTATCATACAGGTGGAATATATCTTCTTTTAGAAAATACCATACTTCTAAGGTGTAAAGAAAAGGTTTTCAAATAGATTGCTGATGCTATAGAGAAGTTCTTGAAAATTTGTCTCCTTTGCAATCTGTTCAAGTGTCAAAATACAGGATTCAAAATTTGTGATTTATTTTAAATGTAGCTACATAAGAGGTAGTCATATTATTTGAAAAAAAACTGATGTATTTTAGCAGTACAATAGCAGACTTTCTAACAAAACTTTCTAACAAAAGATAGGAAAACACTTATAATATCTTACTATGTACGGTTGCCTGGAGAACGTTTTCATATTTAAGCCTTTGGCTTTTTCATGGTTGCATGCCAAGGCTAAATAATTTATGATATGCTTCGGTAGAAAAAGAAAATAACCCAGTTAGAAGTTTGTTTATGCAAGTCAGAGTTAAATACATACATATTCTTGATGGAACGGTAACTTTTTTAAAGATTCATGTCTTTATTCTGTTAACCAAAATGTAATGTCATCTTAGCCTCATGTTAAAATAATCAGTAAAGATTGAGGAAATGAAAAGACTTGAGTGTTTATAAATGTATTAACATAGGAAAAGCATGTTAAGTTTTGAGAAGAATTACGATCTTGTTGGGTTTTTGGTGTATTTTAATCTTTTGTGAAAAATCACATGGTGTATAGATCTGTCAGACAAAAATGTATCTGAGAAAAAATTAGCAGCAGAAATATGGTATATATTAATACATACATTATTGATCACAGAATGTTTTTCTAGAGCCAGTTCAAAAAAGAAGAGTTACTTCATATGGATAAGTAAGATGGTTATGTGGGAGTTCACTTACTTCAAATAATACACTGTTTCCCAGTTTCTCTTGGATGTCGTTAAGTTTTTTGTGGTAATCTGTTATTGTCCTTCTGGACTAAAGGTACTTTATTTAGTTCAAAGACTTGAGGTAACTGAGTTGTACCTGAGTGGGAATTGGAAAATAAATGAAATGTGCTCCTGTTCAGTCCTTGAGCATAGATACTTTCCATCTTTATTCAGAATGAGATTTTTGGGGAATTAATATGGAATTAAGCTCATTATAAAAAAAAGTTGAGAGGCAATTAAAAGAGAGATGTCATTTATGTCTAATAAGATCTCATAAGAGGGAAGTGACCTCAATAGCAGATGTCAGTAACAGCATGTTGCAAATGAATTACAGCTTCCTGTGGGTATGTTCCCACTTATTTATAGTAAGAGGAGTTAATGTATGACGACTTAAACAATGTCTTGTTTATTCACTTCTGAAGACAGGGCTGACTGAAGACCAACCCCAGTACATTAAGCCCACTAGATTTTTTTTTTTTTTCCAACAGAGTCTTGCATTATAATCCAGGCTGGCCTTAAATTCAGGGCAGTCCTTCTGCCTCAGCCTAACTGGTGCTAAAATTACAAATGTGCACCACCACGCCCATCTATTCTTCATGTGGGGCTAAGGATTCAAACACACGGCCTTGCCCATGCTTGGCTAATGTTTTTAGCATTAGCTACATGCCCAGGCCCCCACTAGATTTTTGTAATACAGTTTATCTTGATAAAATAACTTAGTGTCTGTAATTAAGATGTGTTCCTTTGGATGGAGAACCTAATCTGCTTCTCCCTTGAAGTACCTTTTTGTGAAGGCCGTAGAGGAGATGATGTGAAATCTTTTCTCCCAGTCTGCATTTTGTTGGGTTTCCTTATGTTAACAAGAAAAGAAGTTGGCAGCAAAGATAACTTCTAAATATTCCGCTTCTGAAAAAAAGTTACAGGTTTCATTTCCAAATACCTCTTTCATAATTACGAGCAGAATAAAGAAATGCCTTAGCAAATGAATCACAGTAAGAAACACAGCTTACTGTTTGCTGAATGTAGTAACTTTGCTAGTGTCTTTGATAAGCAGTACAGAAAGAGATACAGCAGCTGTAAAGGGAATAATTGAAAAGGGCAGCTGACAGTCTTACTGGGGCAAAATTTTATTGATTGAAACTTTTCTAAAGGTTACTTTGGAAAAGAAAAATTTTAAGGGGGCAGGAAAATGAAAGTTTATAGAAATTCCACTAGCTGCAGGCTTGAGAATTCTAAAGTTCTTATCCCCTCTGATCCCTGCTTACTGCTTCCACCACCACTTTCCAGCAAAGCAAGGGATTGGCTATCTTTTTGGTTTTTTTAATCCCTAAGGAACACCTGTACAATTTGCTCTAAAAGTGAACTGTAATACTTTTATCTGTAAGAGTTGGTCTGGAATTTATTTAACTTTCTTTGTAACTGTGCCTAAATAAACAGCATGATTTTTACCTTCTAAGCCTATATGAATTAGTCCTTTGGAGTTCTGAAATTATATATGTTGAGATTTTTGAAAAATACGAAGTTAGTTCTCCATGTTAGTCTTATAGAATGTACTGACTGTACAATTCAGCAGCACATATCTGGAAGAAACGCAGTCTTGTTTGAAATCTTCCTAAAGGAACTTCGTGGTGATTGAAGGTCATTTGCCTTTGGCTTTGGAAATAGTTCATACTTACAGTAATTTTTGTAAGGCAGAACAGTGATGAGAATTATATGCTTATTATGGATATTCAAAAACCAAAAATTTATTAATTATTGACACTTATACAGTCCTATAATTGCCATAATTGGTGGTAATTATAACACCTTTCCTTGAGATCTCCATTGTAAGAAGTAGGTTAGAGGACCTTAGCTGTGCTCGTTCCATATTTTATTAGTAATTGTACATAAACTATGTTAGATGACTTTTGTTTTGACTTAAAAGAGTCCAAGGAAAAATTACTTTTAACAGTTCTTAACATTTTGGTAACAAGTAAGAAAATACTTTCTATGTTTCTTAGTTTGTATGATATAATTGTGTAAACTAAACATTGTTTTACTCTGTGTTACTCAGGAAATACAAATGTGTGGCAATTAACGAGCAATTTCTATTTCATTGAGTAACTGATTTTTGCCTTCCAACAGGAAAAAATTAAGATCCATTTAACACAATCATTTGAAAAAGAAGAGAAGCCCTCAAAAGATGAAGCAGAAAAAGAAAAAGCCGGTGATAAGTTGCCCAGAAAAATGTTATCAAGAGGTTTGCAATTTATATTTATTTAAACAGAATTTAAGTTTCATTCTCAATTTCTTCTTTTATTTCTCAATAATTGCAGATCAGCAATTAGTAAATTTGCATTCAAAATAACTGTCTGGTACAAGGTGGAAATGAAAAAATACTTACAATTGCACATAACAAATTTTAGAGATGGCATGGTATTTTTTGATGTGAACACAGCACAATTCTACGTATCATTAAGATGCTTTCGCCAAAAATTTAAACACTTAATGAGAAATGCTGAGGAAGATAATCACCTTCATCTTGTGTTGGTCTGTCTTCCACGCTGAATTACTGGAATCACTAAAAAGTACTGGTACTGATTAGTTGCTTTTGATATGAAAAATTATTGTCCTAATATGTAGTGTCTAGCAAGAGTATTTTTGGTAACTCAAAATGTGTATCATTCAGTAAGAATTTTCTGTTTTCACCGTTGACATTATAATTCAGTAAAAATACTTTATTAGTTTCTAAACTTTGTTTTGCTGACAAGTATTGTAAGCAGCATGAGGATACTACATTTAAAAGGAAAAAAAATCATGAGGATCCAATTTGAAAGTGAACCTAAATCAGTAGATTATTTTTTCAGAACTAAAATTTCTGTGATCTATATTCATATTTCTGCCTCTGATAATATTCACATAATTGAGCTACACTGACCTAATTTCCTAGAAATGTAGTTAATTATCTAAGTCACTTGAATTTTTTACATAAGGAAGCATTTTTGACCGTGGATGTGTCCATAAATGAATTCAGTTCCGAGTGTAAACCCTTTTGAAGTTCCTTTCTGGCTAGTTAGCAGAAGCTTTTACCCTTCTGTTCCAAAATAAAGTGCCCTTTCTGCACCTTGCTGAGAGAGAGAGAGAGAGAGAGAGAAAGAGAGAAAGAGAGAGAGAGAGAGAGAGGAGTAATGAAACCTGTGGGAGGAATTTTTTCCTTTTTGTTTAAGATTGTGCAGGTACCTACAGTTAGTTAGATCAAACCTTGTCATGGACCTTATATGAGAATGGAAGATTGTGATCATCTAGATTTCTCTAAGTTCCCTTTTCCTGCTTTGTCCTTCTGTTCAATGTGAGATATCTCGCTTTATTTAGTATGTATGTCATGTGTAAAAGGGAAAGGGATTTGTTTTCAAGCAATTCTATACTGGGTTTTTGTGTTATTGTTTTTTTAGATTCCAGTCAAGAATACACTGATTCAACTGGCATAGATCTACATGAATTTTTAGTAAATACATTAAAAAACAATCCCAGGTAAAAATTAAATTTATAAGGCTTATGTTGCTTCTGTTTTACCATAATTTTGCTATACCTGTTTTCATTAATTAATTAGAATAAGATTGCAGATATTTGAAGTACACCAGAAACATTTCATTGTCTTAGGGCTAAGATGATACTGATCTGTTGTTATGCATATGTATAAATATCTTGTTACATTATGCATGTGATCATGAGGCAATAATCCATATCCTTTTTGGAATTTTGGAAAATATAAAATCAAGATATTTAGTCTCAAAATTCAGATTCACAAATAACGTTAACCATGAGAAAATATATACATATATATCTCCCCGTATATACTTGACCAAAATAACTTCATGTATTCATTTGTAATGAGATTTTAAATTTAGTTTAATTCAGAATGTTTCTTGATGAGTTTTGTCGGCCTTTACCCTGAAGCCTTTTAAGGCACTTGAGTCAATCCCTTAGTTATAAAACCTTTTCTTTTCCCAGTGTACCAGATGAGTGGTTTTTAACTTATTGGCAGATCACCAACACCTCTAAGGCTTACGGAAAGCCTATCTACAAAACATCTCACTAGTGGGTGCCAAGGTCAAAAACTATCCTGTAGATGTTATCTTCCCGAAGCAGTAGTAACTTGGAATTCAATGAAATAAAAATAAGACGGTGTTTCTAGGTATAGGCACATGGAAGGTAATGTGAACAGTGCTCTTTAGTCTCACTGAGGCTTACGCCATGTTCAGTTTTTCTTCAGAATAACCTTTTTTTTTTTTTTTTTTTTTTTTTGTCCTTTTTTGAGACAGTGTTTTGCTCTGTATCCCCTGCTGGTCTTGAACTCACTATGGAGCCCAGGCTGGCCTTGAACTCACAGCAGTCCTCCTGCCTCAGCCTACCGAGAGTTGGGATTACAGACGTGCACCACCATGCCCAGTTTACGTGGTGCTGGGGAATCGAACTTGGGTACTTAGCTAAGCAAGCAAGTGCTTTAACTGCTGATCCATTCCTCCAGCCCCAGAATTACCTTTTGTTGTTGAGAATTTGTTGTACCCTGCCCTAGCTCAATTTTCCCTTTTGCCTTAGTGCCCCAAAGAAAAAGTCGCCAAATGAAAAGTTCCCTTGCAATGGAGACTAAAAGATGATAGGTGGGAAGTGAGAGCAAGAGACAACAGGCGTGGCATAGTTTTGTCCAATTCACATTTTCTCTTGTTATTAATTAATAGTCCTAACAAAACTGTGAACTACTTAGTCCATTAAACAGGCATTATTATCTATCATGGTGTTTTAGAGTGTTTTGGAGAGAAGACCGTAAACAAGGAAGTAGGGAAAGAACACATTTGATACATAGGAAATACCACAGCAGGACTTGGTCTTTATTTGTATATAGAATACAGTACAGCAGGAAAAATAAACAGGCTTAACCCCTTAACTGCAAAAGTGAGTAAGACTCAGGTGAGTGGAATACACTGTGTTCCCTTACAGTTTGAAGGGCCCAGCATAGAGCAAGGAGAGGAGTAGTTGAAGCTGGTGTTTCCCTGTGAGTAAGTTACCCATTCAGGAGTCCTTAAGAGGGATAATTTGGTATTGACGGTATTGCCCAGAAATAAGTGAGGAAGAAAAACATTTTTGAAAACATACATTTAAAAGTAGATGAGAATGGAAATTCTTGAGTCTTAAAAAGAGGAGAACACCATGAAAAAACTTGTCCCAGAATGCAGCCATAGGGGAGCAGTTTCACAGAAGACAAAGGGACATAGGAAGATGAAAACTAAAGTACCAAAAGCAGTCCAGTAGGCTGGGAAGGTGGGAAATCGCCTGCTACTTCAGAAAGGTTTTTCATTTGCACTGGCATGTGAGAAGCCTGAACTGAGTGGGTTGAGAAATGAGCCAGAAGGTAAAAAGTACATGCTAGCATAGATGAACATAGCAAGGAGCAGAGACTTTGAATCTGTTCTTAGGCATTCCAAAGTAAATTTTTTTTCACACTTCGTTTCTCATACATGCAGTTTTTTCAGTTCTTTGCATCTGCTTTTAAATGCACAGCTCAATAATTCTTAGTATATTCATAGATAAATGTAGCTTTCATCACAGAAAGTTTTAGAACTTCTTCAACAAAAAAACCCAGAATTCTTTAACTATCCCTATGGTAATAAGAAAATTAATATATTATCCCAACTGTGTGCTCTCTTTCTGTAGATTAACCTATTCTCAATGTTTTGTATGAATTAAGTTTTATAGAAGATACGATCTTTTATAGCTGAGTTTTGTTTTCACTAAAAATTCATCCACATTATATCCTGTATCGGTACTTTTATTTCTTCTCCATTGTGTAAAGACAAAAAAGAAGAGTTCATTCAATTCCTAATGTATGTTATTACTAATGAAATGGCATTATGGATTTAGGAAAGTGAACCTGAAGTGAAATTTTTTGAAAAACATAGTTTACTTAATAAATGGCCTGATACTGTCTCAATGAAACAGATGGAAACTGTTAGATAACTTGGCACACAGTGCAAGTGCAACAGGTTTCCACTAAGATTTTCAGGATTGAACATGGGCTGGAGAATTCTACTGGATGTTAAGCAGATTTATTTTGTCTTACTGACTGACTTCATTTTTTTAAATTCTAGTGGTACTTATCAAGCCTAGTCCTTCACACTGAGCTACATCTCCAGCCCATTTTTGTTTTTTTGATTTTGAGATAGGCTGTCACCACATTTCTCAGGCTGGGCTGAAACTTGAAATTCTCCTGCCTCTGCTTTCCTGCCTCTGCTGGGATTATAAATCTGTATCACTAGGCCTAGGGTATTTTTATGATACTAAAATTTAGTCAGTTTTTCCTTCTTGCATCATTTTCATTTCAAATATTTTCTTCAAATCATTTAATCTTGTTCTCAGACCAATAAATAACTTCAAATATGCTCAATAATGAGTTATGTTTGCAAGAAATGTTTTCAGAACCTTTACTAACCACAGCAATTACTGACATAGAACTTAGGAATCTGAAGGAGTCGTTGATGAAAATCATACTGAATGACATTTTATTTCTCTTTTTATATTGATATTTTAGCCAAGTTTAAGTTTGAGTATAAATATATACATAATATTTGTGCTATCCAGAACAATGCATATGTCTATATTGTGCAAGTAATAGAGGGGTGCAAGCAATCCTGTGGATTAATCTCGACAATAGATGTTCTTAAATTGTTTCTTTTACTGTAAGGAACCATAGTATCAGTTTTCCTCTTCTAATACGTAAAAATACTATTATTGCAGGTAATCTTAAGTCACCTTATTTTATCTGTTGTAGAAATTTAAACAAGGGTATATGTATCATGTCAGAGGTAGTAAGATGGAAGCTTTGGTTTTGGTTTTGCTGGGGTGTTATTAGGGAAGGGGGTATTTATTTATTTATTTGAGACAGAGCGTCACAGTATAGCCCAGGCTGGCCCTGAACTAAATATGTAACCCAGGCTGGCCTCAAACTATGGCTATTTTGCCTCAGCCTTTTGGATACTGGGTTTACAGGCATGCGTCACCGTCCCTGGCTTATGTGCCACTTGGGAATCTAACTCACAGTGTCTTCTGCTTGCTAGGGAAGCACTTTAAACACTTTGCTATTCCTCTAGCCCCTATTTTTTCTTTTTTAATTTCCAGTAGTGAGCCAACTTTATACACTTTCTGTAATGTCAGTTCTTGTATAATGACTAGAATACTTAAAACTAGCTGATGGTTGGGGTTGAAGGAATGGCAGAGTTAAAGTGCTTGCCTAGTAACCACATAGCTCTGAGTTTGATTCCCCAGCATCACATAAATTGATCATGGTGGTGCAGGTCTGTAATCCCAGCATAAAGGAGGCTGAGGCAAGAGGACTGCCATGAGTCCACAGATAACCTGGACTACATAGTAAGTTTAGAACTAGAACCAGCCTGAGCTATAGAGCAAGACCCTATATAAAAAAAACAGATCGATACCCTTTTATTATTATAAGTTTCCTTCCTTCCTTCCTTTCTTCCTTCCTCTTTAAGTGCTGCAGATCAAGTCTAGGGCCTTTGTGTTCAGCTAAGTCCCCAACTCCTTTTTAATTAATTTTTATTTTTAGACAAGGTCTCACCAAGTTTCTGAGTTGCCCGGGCTAGGCGTAAACTTGGAATCCTCCTCCCTCAGACTCCCAAAGTGCTGGAATCACAGGCCAGCCTTACCAGATTTGGCTACACTGATTTCATCTTTAAGGAGTTGATTCATTTATCTGTTTCTTTGTATTTGTTTTATTTCTTTAATAATAAAATGTATATATTCATTTTAAAGAGTATACAATAGCCATTTTAGTAAGCATGTCTGCTTTTAGATTTTTTTTTCCTCCTTTTTTTTTGGAGACATGTAGGGTCTCACTCTGTAGTACAGGGTGGTATTGAATTCACTATATACCTGCCTTCCAACTCATGGCAGTCCTCATGCATCAGCCTCCTGAGTGCTTGGATTACAGGCATCTGCCATCTTGCCTGTTTTATTTGGTTCCGGAAAATAGACTTCCTAGACAAGTGCTGTAACCACTGTGCTCTTTCTCTAGACCCTAGATGGTTTTGAGTCATATGCTGAATGTCATTATGCCTGAAGAAAAATAACATGTGGGTCCATTAGTTCTAAATATATATAGATATAGATATAGATACAGATATAGATATAACCAAAACACCTAATTGTAGGTTTGTAAATTTGGGCTCTTTATCCAAGCTATAGTGAATAAAAGGCCAGGAGTATTGAATTTAAGACCTTATGAAAGTAATTGCTGATATTTTTCTAACAAATTCGACTAAACTCAGCTTATTTTATTAGTACATAGTCCAGATAATAGCATTTCTCTGTTACTATTGATCTATCCACATTTCAAGGTGCCAAAAGCTTTAATTTATATCAGTGGTTAAAATGTTATATTTCTCTTTCTTTCTTCCTTTCTTTCTTTTCTTTTCTCTTCTTTTCTGTATTTTCTTTTCTTTTTAAGATTGGATCTTGCAGCTCCTAACACATTATATGACCCATGCTGTCCTGAAACTCATAGCAGTGTTCCTACTTGAGCTTCTTAAGTGCTGGAATTATAGGCATGCAGTACCACCGTACGTTGATATTTAATGTGGTTCTAAGTAATGGAACCCAGGGCCTTGTATATGCGAGGCAAGCTTATTAACCACTGAGCTATGGCTCCAGCCCTAGATTTTACTCTATTTAATGTCAAAAATAGAAATTTCTGTCATTGGCTGTACATTCACTGAAGAGCTTTTGAAATATACCTGCTGTTTCGTGCTGTCTGAGTAAGCAGTCTGGTTCAGGTTATTGATTTTTTTCTTACTTGCTTTTTTGTTTTGTTTTACATTAAGTCAGAATACTAAGAGTTTTGTGAGTTAAGAGTCAGGAAATGAGTCTGAAGAGAAAGTCTGCTCCTGTTTACCTTGTAGGCCATATTACAGATATTCATTGCTAAGAGGAGTAAAAAATTCTTGACTCATTCCACTGAAGGAATGATATCACATGACTGTTCTTTAAAGATCATGATGTATGCCACATAGTATGTAGATTTAGGTGGAATAAGAAAGGCTACATAGTTAGAATATACTCCTGTTAATAGATTCAAGCCAAGGCTTCTGATTGCTTACATGTGAGTTTTGGTAGTAAAAAGTAGAAAATAGATAAATTTTGCAGAGAATTACTAGAAACAGAAAGGCAACAGACTAAAATGTCCTGCTTCATTTAATATGATTGGGTGAAAAGTGGCTGCGTATCTGAGATGGGAAATGCTGAAGGAAAATCAGGTCTGAGGACCTAATTGCATTTGGCTAGAATTTATGTTAAGTAATACTGTTTTCAGCTTTCGGTTTGAAACAACCAGTGAGGCATGTTTTTTAATCTTGAGTTTTTGGAGACAGGGTTTCACTCTGTAGCCCAGGGTAGCCTCGACTCACAACACCTCTCCTGCCTCAGCTTCCTGGGTGGGATTACAGGCATGCAACACCATGCCCAGTATAAGAGGCAACGGGAGTGAACCCGGGGCCTTGTTCTTTCCTAGCAAGCACTTTACTGAGTTCCATCCCCAGCCTCACCTTGATTTTATTTTTTGGGTGCCTTACAGTAGCCTCCATTTGGGCGTGAAAGAGGAGTGGTCACTTAACTTTTTTAAACAGTGTAAAAAATGTGATAAATATTTGTTGAATAATTAAAAGATGCTACTTAGTTTTATAAAATTTCTTTTGCATTGCATGAGGAGAGTCAAACTCAGGATGGTACAATAGTGTTTTAGATGAACTAAGCAGGGGCTATTAAAATTTGAGAAGATTCTGCCAATTTGTGTGTAGAGTCAATAATCTTCAGGCCTTATTTTCTTGAATTATGAAATTTGGAATATAGAACTAAGTAAAGCTGCTTCTAGCTGTAAATTTCTATAAGTTAGATCTTTTTGTTTTTTGACATGCACATGAAATCTCTGATGCACATAGGAAAATTCTGTTGTCATGGTATATAGGTGGAGAATTTTTCAGGGAGTGGTGTCATGAGTCTGGTAAATACTGTGCACAGTAAGACCTAGTGATCTAGAAGCACATGCAGATACTCTTTAAATTACTAATTTGTTTAAATGTTTCTTGTCTTTGATTCACTTTGGTTTTTTTAGGAAAATTTCTCAAAGCCTTTAAAATATATAATAGTCCTTTGCAGAATGAGTTGAAAAGTCTTTCTGAGCTAGAACTGTGCTTCACACTTTTTTCTGTACTCCTAGTCTGAGCCTTGGGTTCTCACAGTAGTATTTCTGTTCTTGGCAGCATTTTGTGTTCTTTAATGTTTTTGTGGAGTTCAGCATGGTAACAAAGTCAATAGCTCAGATAAAGATGTCTGTTTTCCTGCTACCTTAAGTGAGGTGTATTAAATGAGGAAGCAAAAACTGATGCATTCTTGTTATCCATATATTCATAGAGCAAACTCCAGCGTAATGATACTTAGTAGATCACCATGCATTTAAGAATGTCTACATGTTGCCATGCTTAGTGGTGCATACCTGTCTTCCCAGCTACTTGAGAGACTTAGGCAGGAAGATTTTAAGTTTTTTGCCAGCCCAGCAACATACTGAGACTGAGTCTTGAAATAGGGAACAACTACTCAGTGGTATACTGGCCATGGATTCACTCCCAAGTACAGTATGTATGTACACACCCACACACACACAACCACATACTGGTAATTGTTAGTGATATGTATACTACACTGTAAATTCTCCATTAATGCATTGTAAAATTTTTCATACAAAAAATTGAACAGAAAAATCATTTTAAAATATTTTTGAAAATGTAATTCTTTACATCAAGCTTGTGACAGTATATAAATTTATGGCTTTTATGATTACTTTGTATTTAATATGTAAGAGTCTTCATACTTTGTTTCAGGGACAGAATGATGCTGCTAAAATTGGAACAAGAAATTTTAGATTTCATTGGTAATAATGAGTAAGTCTTCACTTTTAACTAGAAAAGAAATTGTTAATGCAACTCATTGTGACGTAACTGAATCAGATTTTCTTCTTCCTTTTCTAGGTCTCCACGGAAAAAATTCCCTCCAATGACATCTTACCATAGAATGCTGCTGCACAGAGTAGCTGCTTACTTTGGATTAGATCACAATGTTGATCAGAGTGGAAAGTCTGTCATAGTAAACAAAACTAGCAATACAAGAATGTAAGTGTCAAGAGATATAGGTACATGTTAATATGTTTGTACTAATCCTTATCTTCCTACCACAGCTTTTATCTGAGGTTTGGCATGTATTTTAGCTATGTAACCCTCATGTAATACACAAAATATACATTTAGCTCACTCAAATAAAATTCACCAGCCTATATTCAAATAAGCAGATGAATGAAGACTAGGGCGTGCATTTAAAACAAAAACTCATAGACACATAAACAATTTAGTGTTTAATAGCAGCAGTGTTTGACAATCACTGTCTCTTAGTAGATTTTGTTTCTAACAGATGTAATTTCTATAACTAATGACAAAGTACAGGTAAAAAATTTTAATGAGTAGAATTTCTCTTTGACATCCTTACATTTATTTAATTCACTACCCCTTTACTGACGGTCCTTTTCTTAAGGCCATTCATTGTTTTTGTTCCTTTTCTCCCACAAAAATATAAATTGGGACTGTTGGTTAATATAGAGTCATCTAAGTTTCTGTGTGCTTTTCTGAGCCCATATAATTTACCAAGAAAATTCTTACAATTTTTAAAATTTTAAAAGTCATGAAAGTAATTGCTTTGTGTTGTTCAAGTAGATTTTGACTACCTACATTTGGGAGCAGATAACCCAATCAAGAGACACTGAATTTATAATCTATTCATAGTACCTCTTCTCCCTAATTGTAAGGCCAATCATAAGGCAGCTAGTTGAGTTTACCTAAAATTTTTTTACTTTCATTTTGTTCCTCTTCATCAAAAGGATTTTCTACATCAGCTTCAGGTGTGGCAGTAGTGCACCCTTAGTAATAAGTAGCAGTCAACTTCCAATGCTTTAAGTAACTCTTTTCAGTCCATTATTTTTCTGTCTTTCCTGATACTGGACTTGTCTCAGAGTCTTACTTACCTTAATTTGCATGCTTATATTTAATTGTTATGTGTCCTTTTTTTTATAATAATGGCCTTCATCCTGTCACTGCTGTATTGACTGGTGGAACTAAATTACTTTTCTTCCATTTCAAATAGTCTGCAGTCACCTAGGAAGATGTATTTAGTAGTTTTAAATGATTACTTTTACAACTAATAAAAAATAGTTGTCTCAAGAATAACATCTTCATCTTAGTTCTTTAAAACTGTATACATCTTTTATTTTATGTTTCTCAATTAGTTATATAGAAGCTAAACTAGCAGTCATCGAGATATGAGTGACACTAAAAGTGACTAGAACTGTTAATTCTTTTAACCAGTACCTTTCAACATTACTCAGAGTTGCTGGAGACCCAAGGACATGTTCATTAGCAGGCATTTTGACTAACATTTTGACTGATGACTCTCTAAGGTTTTCAATACAGTGTAACCTCAGTCATTTGAATTTAACAAGCGATATCAGAAAGCTTTAGGATTGTCTTTGTTGGTAATTAAGAGTTTATCCAAGTAGAGATTCTTACAATGTACTTAAGTATGAGTTCATAACATAATTATAATTAAGCATTTCAGATCATTGAAGTTACACTGTATTTGTACTTTATATCTTCTGAGATATGAAAACCTTAGAGATCTGCTCCACATTGAATAAAAACGAACTTACCTTTTCCTCATAGGGAGATTACCCGCTCCAGCCCTGAACCAGTGGTGTTGTGGATGTCAACAACCCAGTGTCCACTGGGGTATCTCAGTAGAGCGGGAAGTTGGCGATTGCAGGGCAGTAAATTCAGGCATCTATAAAAGAAAGAGGTAAGACAGTCTTAAGGTTAGCTGAAATGCCTGCCAATGCTGTTTGATGTGGGAATCCAGCTGCTCTTAGAAAAGTTGCCAGGCCCTTGGTTAAACCTTAGGGTTTACTTTGGAATAGCAATCGTTCACTCACATACAAACTCCTTAAATAAGGAAATGTGAATTTCAACAGCTACATCAGTAGATATATAAGTAAATGAGGGAATCGTGACAAAAATGACATCCTGCTGTTGTCAGAATTAAAAAGATAGTCCTTCAAAGCCCCCCAAAAGCATTCCTCTCATCTTTTTGGTCATGAAGTTGTTTGTACTGTCTGCTCCTATTCTTCTCCTTTACTTCTGTAGATAGCTTTATGTTGATTTCTGCTCTCTATTTTACTTGTATAAGTCTATTTTACAATAAAGACTTCTTTAGCTTGCTTAGATAATCTTCATGTTAGTATTTCCTTTTGGGTAATTTTCAGGAGTCAGTTATAGTACTTTATTAAAATTTTCCTAGGTTAAACTTAGTATTCAGCAGTGTTTTTTGGGTCCCATGTATAATGAAAAATATATGGCCTAAGTTTACCAAAAAACTGTCATTACTTGGATTTATCATTAGAAGTTTACTTATGCACATGTACTATGAGCCTGTATTTAAATTCAGTTATAGTCCTTCATCGTACTTGAGGATTCAATAACATTTTCTTTGTAGCTACTAAATCTATTTTTACATTATACACTTCAGAAGAGTAACATTCAATTTTATAATAAAGTAACTCAGTATTGATTTAATTAATTTGTTGGAGCTAAGAATATACATTTATTTGAAGACATGAAATTTCACATAATTGTAATTTTCGTAGGGCCACAGTCATATGTCTCTGTTCTGGGTCTCAGTGGAAATTGCAACGTTTCTAATCCAAAAAGTGCAGTCTGCTATAAAATCTTTTACTGAACTTTCAGAATTGTTATTCAGGGTAATGACATTAGCCTCCAAGAAGGAGCTTACTTTTTCTAACCTGTTTTGCTTAGTAAAAAACAAAGCTGTTCTCTGCACTAAATAAGAATTTTTCATAACTGTGTTTATCTTTAAGTAGTCTCCATTATTTTAGTTAATTCAAACTAAAATATTTGTTAATTTTCAATTGTGTAAGTCAAAACTAAATATCTTCGGAGTGTAACATACATGAAACAGTGCTGTACACATGCTGAGAGGATATAAAGGCATCAGGTCTGACAGCTACAGTGTGGTTCAATTGTGATCGTGTCCTTCCAGAGTTTACTAACCCATCTCCACCTTAGTATTCTCAATAATATTGGTAGTGATATAATAATATGCAGGGTGTTTTACCATTTTCAGTACTTTCTCTGTATTCATACCATTTTTACAACCATGTGTGGTAGATACACTATAATTCCCATTTTGCTGATGAGGAAAATGGGAAATACAAAGATGATGTAATTTGTGCTAGTCTTGAAGTTACTACAGTAGTAAGTCTGATGCTTAGACCCAGGTAGACTGACTCCAGTGGTCATGTTTTTTGTGGGCTTTTTGATGCAGCATTTCATCCATATATAGGATAGTAACAAATTTCTCATAAAATTCTGTGAGGAGAAAATGAGATAACTTGTCTAATGAATGGTACTAGCATTCATTACTTCCCAAAAGTGCTATGTTCAACTTCTCCTTAAATATTACTCATTATCTTTTTTGTTCCTTTGTGTTTCTTTAGACCTGATCAGAAATTTAATGAACATATTAAGGATGATAGAGGTGAAGATTTTCAGAAAAGATATATCCTTAAGAGAGATAACTCTAGCTTTGACAAAGATGATAATCAGGTAATCTAAGCCATATGTAGAATTTTTATAGGTACAAAATTTACCACATCACTTTGTCCAGAAATATTTATTCTCTTTCCTTAGATGAGAATTCGTTTGAAAGATGACCGAAGAAGCAAATCTATAGAAGAAAGAGAAGAAGAGTATCAGAGAGCTAGAGACCGAATATTTTCTCAAGATGTATGTACTGGCTTGTGTGTAGGATTTCAGAGAATACATTCTGTCAATAGTTACATAGTAGTGTCTCAGTTCCCTCGTATTCTATTGGTTGCATTTATCTTTAACCATTAGTTGTCACACAAAAGGTCACTTTATAGAAATATAGAGTCATCTTGTTCATCTTAATAGTAATTAATCATACCATCTTATAGTGGTAATGTAAAATATTACAAAAGTTGAAAGCAGATGGCACATAGTAATCATTCAAAGAATATTTCAATTAATATATCACTTTTTCTTTTTTTCCAGACTTCTAATGGACATGAGATTTTTAAAACATTGGTGACCTGTGAATAATATATTCTAAATTTCTCCTGCTTATAGTGGACGTTCCTTGCTAAACTTATTTCTTTTAAAATTTAACAAATATATTTTTGATTAATAATCTTTTCCTCTTAAGACATTATATAAGAGATGTAAAAAAACATCCTCCAAATCATTAGTAATTTCGTGCATATTTGCCAAAAGAAAATCAATTTGAGTTTTACCACCATTCTTAAAGAATATATGAGTACCTATATTAATGCTATCACAGATAAACATTTTCTTTGTTAAAAAAAAGATTAACTAAATTCAGACTATCAGTGAAGTATTTATAATATTCAACAAATCTAATTGAGCCCCTGATATAGTTACTGTGCTGAGCACTGAATGATGTATTCCATGACTTTCACAATAATAGGTAGGAAACTGAGGCATGAGGAGGCTAAGTGAGATAAACAGAGTTTATAAAGTAGTAAACGGCAGAGGTGGGATTTCTACCTAGATCTGTTTAACTTTCAACTACACTAGATACATTTTTCTTTCACTAGTTGTTTTTTGAGAAAGGATCTCACTCTGCAGCTCAGGCTGGTCCTGAGCTCACAATGGAGCTCAGACTGGCCTTGGACTCATGGCAGTTCTCCTAAGTATTTGGGATTCCAGGCATGTGCCACCACACTCGGCTATATGGTCCTGGGGAATTGAAGTCAGCTACTTAATGCTTGCTAGACAAGCGCTTTAACCACTGAGCTATTCCTCCAGCCCCTCACTAGTTTTTAAGACAGACAAGGTCTTTGCCCTTGATAAATAGTCAAGAAATGGCAATGTGATGTATAATTTATTTAAGTATGTGAGGTTTATAATAGTGTACATAACAGAGGAACATCACATACTATGCAGAATAGTAGAGAAGCACCACAAATTAGAATCAAAAATGGAGAGAGAATAAGCCTCTGAGTTATGTCTCTGGGAAAATAGTTCCAAGTAGAGCAATCAGTGTTTGCAGAGGCCCGCTTGTAAGGAGGATGTTATGGTACGTGGAAAATTGAAAGATTCAGAGAGGTGTAAGTATGGCCTGGCCGATACATGAACTACAAAAGGTTAATTGGTAGAAATAGTGGGAAAATAGTTGACTTGTCCCTGAAAATTTGTTAAGGTATTTGGTATTTCTAGCCAGCAAATTTTTTTTTCCTTTAAATGGCCATACAGCCAATTATTTTAGATATTTTGGGCCATTTTAGTCTTCATCACATCTACTCAAATCTGAATTTTAGTGTTACAGCATCATAGACTGCATATGTAAGTGGTCATAGCTGTGCTCCAGTAATCTTTTATGTCCTGAGACAGGTGGTTTGCCTTTGTTTGAACATCCCCTCTGCTAAAGTAAAATACCGGGAAGCTTGCATGACAGAAGTATGATCTTTGACATTTAAGAGAGGTTTCTCTGGATTCTGTTGTATGAGATGAATGTAAAGGACAAAATATGATAGAAAACTAGGAGACTTATAGTAATACAAACAATGCTCATTCACGACTGAGGTTAACAGCACTTGTGGAGTTTGACAGTAAGCTTCATTGAGGCAGGTGCTTTGTCCCTGCTGTATCCACAACCAAAACACTGGTGTTACAGTATTACTAAGTGAGTGAAGTACAATCTGCGTATCTTGAATATAAGGTAACAAAAATGAATTCGCTTCGTTGTAAGAGAATATCTGAATTTCAGATTAATTTGGATCGCAAAATGAATGACTTCCAGATACCTGTCTGTTAAAAAAAATAAACAACATCTGGAGTCATAGACAGTTTGGTAATCGTTTGTTTGTATCACCAGTTTTTATGTTTGGGTGGGGATACTTTTTAGTGTTGCTACGTAAGAATTTTGTTGTCATCATTGGTTTACAGATGGTTTCATGTACTTGGCAGAAGCTCAACTTTTGAAATCTCTTCTTTCTTTCTAGTCCCTGTGTTCCCAAGAGAACTATATTATTGACAAAAGGTGAGGGAATTTTTAACATCTATTTTGGTAACTCTGACTGATGTTAATAAGATAAAAATGTCTTATTAAAATGCCAACAGAATCCAAGATGAGGATGCTAGTGGTACCCAGCAGAGGCGCCAAATATTTAGGTATTGAAAGCATGTTTTCGATGCATTATTGAAAAACTTAAAGCTTGTGTTTTAACTCTTTTTCCTCCTAATAGCTTTTAAAACCTTTATTTCTGTATTACAGAGTTAATAAAGACGCTTCAGGAAGATCAACAAATAGCCATCAAAGCAGCACTGAGAACGAGTTGAAATTCTCAGAGCCGCGCCCCTGGAGCAGCACAGACTCAGATAGCTCCCTGCGGAACCTAAGGCCTGCAGTGACCAAAGCCAGCAGCTTCAGTGGGATTTCTGTCCTCACGAGAGGTGACAGTACTGGAAGCAGCAAAAGCATAGGCAGGCTTTCAAAAACAGGTATGAACATCTTCCTAAACCAGTGCAGTAAAAACATTAGTTTGCTAATGTTGTCTTAGCTCCTTATTATATAACTTCTGATTACCATAAAATGTAAGATTTTACCTGCAGTGCTCTAACCCCCTTCAACATACATAAAGGGTAGTTTATTCTGTCTTAGAGATAGATTTACAATTATTTTCTTTTGTTGGTACTGTGGATTGAGGCCATTCACTTAACGTTGAGCTCCATCCCCAGTCCTTTTTTTATTTTGATTTTAAGACAAGAGTCTCACAAAGTCTTAAATTTCCCAGGTTGGGCTCAAGCATGCCGTTCTCCCACCTCAGCCTAGCAGAAGGCTAGAATTAAAGGCCTACACCACTGTGCTTGGCTTACAAATGATAGTTCAAGAAAATTCCTTCTCTCGTGTGACATAAATTTAATCAGATGGGTCCTGTCACTTTTCATTTTGCTTGACAGTCCAGAGGTGATCAAATATTCTTTATGTATGGTTGGAAAGGAAGGCTTCTTTTCTGGAAATATTTAACACTGATAATACTTGCAGCTAATGCTTCCAGTTATTAATTGCATTTTAATAAAAGACTTCTGTATTTGCCTTTGAAAAGAGGAATAAAATTGCTAAAAATTTTTTGAGAAATTTAAAAACCAAAAAAAATCCTATGAAGCAGCTATTACAAATGATTAGAAATATCAATAGTTTCCCTGTTCTCTTAGCTGCTTCCATTTAGAGTACATTGCCTCATTACGTTTTTCCTTCATTTTAAGTAACTGGCTTCAAAAATACAGGACCCCTGTAGACCTTTATTTTTATCCCAAAATAAACTTGACAGTCAGAAATGTCTATTTCTTGCTAGCATTTTGAGTCGGCCTAGAAATACAATGTGTGCAATTAAGACTTTGCTGCTTTAAATTGTTAAGGTTTGTAAATAGCCTTTTAACTTAGAATGTGGATATATGGAAAGTATTTTAGTAGCTGTGATAGGTTGTTGTTAATAATTGATAAATTTTATTAACATAAGAAACTTTGTGTGGGCTAGGCATAGTGATGCAAACCTGTAATTTCAGCTACGAGCTTGCTGAGGCAGAAGGATTACAGGTTTGACAACAGTGACTTAGCAAGACCCTGTCTCAGAATTAAAAAGTACTAGGAGTGTAGCTCAGTGATAGACTGTCCCTGGGTTTGATCCCTACTAATAGCCAAAAAGCAAAAATCTGCCAGTGTACCAAATAGGCATTCATTTGAAAAATGTCCTGTTGATCATCATACAGAAAAAAATTTCTTCATCATGACAAAGTCATTTAGACACACTGCCAAAGTAAAACATTTTAAGAACATGTACTATTTATTATCTTCAGAGGTAGAAATATTACATAATTCTTTAAATAGGGAAAAATGGTAATTTTTAATTCCTAGGGTAAATTGATACAGTTCTTGCCAAGAGTCATTTTGACACAAAATAGAAGCAGCCCTTCAGAACGAAGTTTGAATAGTATGATGCTGTTCTTTAAGCGCTCTATCTCAGAGTCAGCTCCTTTCTCCAAAACACACTTAACTATATGCATTATCCAGATATTTTCTTTCATTGTCTTATTATTCACTACTTACTAGCTATTGTGGTGAAAGTGAGTGACATTTTCAGTATCCATGTAATAGAAAATGAAATAGATTACAGGCCAAAAAAAGCATTCAAAGATTAGTTATCATTAAGTTTAGACACTTGGACTACTTTTGGGTTATATTTGTCATTAGTAAAAAGATTTTTTTGTTTTGTTTTGTTTTTGAGACAGGGTCTCACTGTGTAGTCAGGCTGGTCCTGAACTCATTGTGTAGGACAAGCTGGCCTTGAACTCAAGGGAATCTTCTGTCTCAGTCACCCAAGTACTGGAAGCCTTGCCCTGGATAAGAAAACAAAAAAATTAAATTAAGTTGCATTATAGGAAAATGACATGACTCAACTGAGAAATGAAGTTCTACAGTGAAACTTGACAGTTGTTTTCCCTAATGGAGATTTTAACATTTGTGCTGTTTCCTATACTATTTCCAGTCTGTGTTCTTAATAGATAAGAGGTTTCCGAAACAAGAATTTTTGAGCATTTGCCCATCTTAATTTATTTTTCCTGGGGGAAAACTATATTCTGTAGTTTCTTAGGTATTAAACTAAAATGTAGAATGTACACAGATTTATCCTTTTGGAAAAGGGGATATGTGCTTTTTTATGGCTGTCTATGGCTGGTGTTATTATATATTGGCTTCAGTTGCATGCTTTGCCTTTGATGTTTCTGATAACTTATGTAACCAATTTGCTGAAAAACTTAAAACTTTTGTTGGGGAAGGTAAGCAAAATTGGATAATAAATCCAAAAGAGCCAATGCTTTATATGGTAACTGCATGTTATACAATGTGAATTTTATTGTTACATTTAAAGCATGTATTTATATATGAGGTTTAAAAAATCCCTATTTTTCATTACTCCTCCCCTAGGTTCTGAATCTTCTGGTAGTGTAGGGTCATCTACTGGCTCTCTTTCTCACATCCAGCAGCCTCTTCCAGGTACAGCTCTCAGCCAGTCTTCTCATGGCACACCTGTCGTCTATCCAACTGTCAGCACTCATAGCTCTCTTTCCTTTGATGGTGGCCTAAATGGGCAAGTCGCATCTCCTAGCACTAGCTTCTTTTTGCTTCCCTTGGAAGCAGCAGGCATACCACCTGGCAGTATTCTGATCAACCCACAAACAGGTTGGTATACAGATAAAAGGTGTTATTTCAGTTGAGTTGTCAAGAATTATCTGAAAATTAAGATAACTTTTTAGATGTATATTTGTTAATTGGCTTTTAATTTCTTATAAATACTTAGAATTTTCCCAGGAACTATAATAAGAACAAATCTGCTAGAAAATGGTATGGCGTATCAGAGTGTATTTTACCCTCGTGACATCTTCTAAGCTTAATAATGACCTATGAGTAAAGACTAGTTCACTTCCTAGAAATGAGACAACTGCCTTTGAGAAAGTATTTTTTGATAGAACAGCTTTGTTCTGGGGAGAAATGGTAAACATTTAATGTAGTAGAAACAAGCAGCTTTTAATCATTATATAATGAGCAGGGTTGGGGGAGAAGACAATATACATCTGTTGAGCATTTGCTTTGTACCTTTTACTATGTTATGGGCCATGTATTTTAAATATTTTATGTATAATCTTTATAACAACCCTGTTAGGTAAATGAAATACCCATTCACAGTTATGGAAACCAGGGAAATGAAGAAAACACGTGTTGAATAAATTTCACATACAGAGAAAAATGATTTTTATGGAGAGCACATAATCCTTAGAATAAGTCAGCCCAGTTATTTGGCAAGATAATGAGAACAAGCCTAGATCTTTTGATATCTTTAAAACTCTCAGGGACTGAGCTCCTACTGTCATATTACAATCACAGTTGGCCGGACAGATACAGATGGTTGAGTATCCTTCACCTTTTTGTTTGTGGTTGATAAAGCCATGGCTCAAAATGTATTACTTCCATATTTTGTTCACTTTTATAATAAAACAGTTCGAACATTTGTTTCTATTATGATAACTGAATAGATTTAATTACCTGATTGTTTTAAGAAAGTAATCCAACTTTTGCTCGGTATTTATACCCTTATTTATATTGTGTTACTAAACTTCCTTTTTTTCTGAATCCAAATATAAAAAGACTTAAGAGTTTACTTTTTCCTATAATTTTTCATTCAGCACACAAATTGATAAGGTTCTACTAATATAAAAGATTAAATTGCTTTAAAATTGCTTAGAAAGTAATAGAATGAAAAACTGATCAACCTGAAATTAAATTATATTCTTAATTTCAAGTGAGCCCGAAAGTGATCTCATTGATGAACGCATCCAACTTTCTGTAGATAGCCCTTAAGTAACTTTTGGCACTTTTCTTATTTTCTTTCTTCCTTCCTTCCTTTTTTTTTTTTTTTTTTTTGTGAGACAGGGTCTCACTCTCTAGCCCAGAATAGTCTTGAACTCACTATGTAACCCAGGCTAGCTTGGACTTTCAGCAGTCCTGCCTTAGCCTCCTGAGTGCTGGGATTATAAGCATGCACCACCTTGCCCAGTGTATGTGGTGCTAGGGAATCGAACTCAGGGCTGTGTGCTTGCAAGGCAAACTCTTTAACTGCTGTACCCTTTCTCCAACCCACTTTTGACACTTCTTTCACCAAAACCTGCTCTGCTTGTTTTTTCAGATTATTTAGCAGTTAACAAATACCTAAAGTGACTTATTTTTAATTATCTGTAAAGCACCACATACATTATCAGGATGCTAACAAGTGAAAGTAGTTTTACTTTGGTGGACTTTCTCTGCTTAATAGCAGTAGATAAATGTACTCTTCTGTGTTGAATATTATTTTATTATGTGTCATAAATTCCCTCAAATTATATATGTATATAAAGTGTAGAACAGTTAATATGGAAGAAAAGTTGTTTTAAAGACAATATAAGAAAATATTATTTAGTTCCAATTCTGTATATTCCTTTCTGTTGTCACTCTTAATGAGTACCATGGTCAATGATTAGTTAATTTACTAGTTTTTCTTCTGTAATTATCTGTTACGTGGTTAAGAAATTCTAATTCTGTTCCTTCATTTTAAAAGTACCTAAAATAATATGTGTAAATATTAGCCATAAAATTATAATTAATCTCTATTAGTTGGACTTTTTCCAACTAATCTGTTAGTTTTCTACACTAAAATGTTACAGCTTCTGAGAAAATGCTGCTACTTACGCTTGCATATATTGTTTTGCTTACTGATGCTCATCCCCCAAGTGTTAGCAGCAGAAAGAGCAAAAGTAAAAACGTTAATGCCAAATTCATTGTAGTTTTATCACTTAACCCCTGAATAAAGTTTATGAAATTTTAAAAATTATTTTAGAAAGTCATTTACAACTTTAAAAATTATATACAACTATTAACAAGAACTGTAAAATAAAGATTGCCTTGAATTTATAATCTCATTAGAAGCTGTCAGTTATTTTAATTTTCTAATGAAATATATGTAGCATGGTCCCGCCTTCTAATGAAACTTACTATTAAATTTATTATTTTTCATTATCCTGAAGTCAAACATTTTTCTCTTAAAACCAAATTATGTTCTACCCCTATGGGACCACAATCCTGTAACTGAATCCCTTGTATAAATTAGGTTTTATAATTCAGAATTTTTTAGAAAATAATACTTTAAAACCCACATGGTCTAGGATAATACCCTACTGTAAAACACAGTAATAAAATATTTGAACATTAAATGGGAAGAGGAAAGACTATTCATAACCTCATGCTATAGCATGCTATCTTGCAAGCTAAGAAAATGTTTTGTTAACATTTGGGAATTTTCAAATTGTGGACCAGGGATTTATGGAAATATTTTCTAAATTGTTAGTAAAATTAGGTATTTTCAATCTGTCGTAAATTAGGATTTTCAATTTTAATTTTGCAGGTCAGCCCTTCATAAACCCAGATGGGAGTCCAGTTGTGTATAATCCTCCTATGACTCAACAGCCAGTTAGAACCCAAGTGCCTGGACCTCCACAGCCACCTCTGCCTCCCCAACCACCTCAACAACCAGCAGCTAATCACATTTTCTCACAGGTGCACATATCCATGATTACATAATGCTAATAAGTTCACCTACCTTTGTATATTTGGAGCTAAATTCACTATAATTTTAATTGAGATAGCCCAGTAAATATCTCTTACAACTTTACTATTCTGCCTCCAGTGATGTCCCACTTATTACTTGTAGGAAGAGGTTAACTTCAAGAGCTTTCAGCTAATAAATATAGAAAATATATTGGAACAAAAGAAATGGTTTCATTCATGATCCTAACTGGTGAGTATTTTATCCCTATTTTCCAAAAACAAAAAAATGAGCTAAAAAGAGGAGTAAAATCAAAACAAAGACCATTCTTTGACCCCTTGAGCAGAGTGATTAAGTTTCAACAGATCAAGCAGTTAGAAGAAACAGAGGTGGGTTGCTCAGGTTCTGTAATGTGTGCTTCATTCATTACTATTTGTCCTACCACAGAGAGAAACACAAATTGTGATTTGGATTTCCTGAAAGTATTCTTAGTGTAGTATCTTGAATTTCTTTAAATGTTTAGAGTTTTTACAGATATTCTCACATTCAGTCTTTCCCCCATTACCAAGCATGTATTGATTATATCGATAGAAGCTTGTTTCTTGTCCTAACTTTTGAGGATACATATATCCTGTCATGGATAGTTTATACGGGTAGCCTCAACTCTTCCCTACAAGACCATCTAAATATTCTACTGGTGAGAATATACGGGATAATTTGTTGTGACAGAGATATGGTTATGATTTGAGAAATAGCGTTAGTTTTATCACAGAAGTTATCATTTGTGATCACAGAAATGAAGATTCTATGTAAGCAGTTTAATTACATCACTAAATAGGGTGAAAATCTTAAAAATAATTGACCTCTGGCGAATAAGGCTTAGTCGGGTGTTCTGGGAAAGGCACTGTTTTGGTTTGACATGTTTATGTAGGACTTACAGGTTTTTAAGGCCATAAAAGTGAATTTGTACATATAGAGGAGATTGTCTAATACTCTTCCAAGAAATTCCTTATGTCCTTCCCAACCCCATTTGATTACCTATATAAATCCCTTCCCTGACCTTTTCTACCTGGCCTCATTCAGTTTAATCCCAAAATTTCCTTGTTCTTTTGCTCTTAGGGAATTACCTTTGCAAGTCTGTGTGTTTTACCAGGAGTTACATAAGACTGTCTTCCATTTAGTTCCTTTTTATTTAATTTGACAGAAATGATTAGTCAGTCTGGCAATTTTAAAATTTTTTTGGATTTATCTGCATATTGTACATTTCATATTGTCATCTCTTAGAAATAGCTTTGTCGTATGTGGTGAGAAGATACGATCCTAAATGAAGGTATAGTTAGTACAGTATAGATGTCTTAACTCACTGTAATTGGAAGTCTTGAGTCATGCATCAAATTTCATACCTGATTGTCTGTCATTGTTTTTAAATGTTACTGGTAGTTCAGCATCAGATACAGAAATAAGACTCAATACTGACATAATTCACTTGTGTATATTCAGAGCCTTCAGATGGCTCACATTTCTTCAGCATATTATATAAAACGTATCACATTATTAGGTGGTCACTTTATTGCCATTTGCCATTCAAGTACGAAAAAGAAGTGCTAAGGTTTTTTTTCTTCAAGTGGTGTGAGAATTTCACATTAATCCACCAGTCTGTTAGCCCACAGTTTTCTCTTTAGCATTGGCACTTGAGCATTAATTCATTACATTCATAGTACTGCTTTTATCCCCTACTAGACTATAGTTTTCATCCAGCACTTATATAGCAAGTCGAGTTGTCTGAAAGGACGCTCAATAACATCAAATAGCCTGTATTCAGAAGCTCTGAAGCCCCTGCACCTCATTAATATAATACATACCATCATCTTCTGGGAACTTGGCTCATTTCTAGTTGGGAGAAGTGTGAGGAACCAGCCATTACACTACAGATTGTTCCACTTTTAACTTTGTTTGTTTTAGCTGTGTGTGTGTGTGTGTGTGTGTGTGTGTGTGTGTGTGTACGCACACTGCTGTATACTTTTACAATAGATTTTTTTGCTGAACTCTGAACTGATCTAAACCACCAATTTTTTGTTTCTCTGGTTAAAAAGGCAACACGCCTTTATAAAACTTAGTTCTCACAAGAATTTTTCCTTATTTAGATTATTTGCTGAGCACCTTTATACACTTAATCTTGCATTTGAAAATTCTGTTCAAATATATTGTCCAGAGTAAAATGCATAAATATATAATTTTAACTGAAAACAGGATTTTTAATCAGATAAGGTCACCTGGGTTCCTCATCTGTTTTGCTTATCTGGCTTTCCACAGTCACTTAAATTATCTTAGTTTGTTATTCATGAAATGAATTATAGTGTTTAGTAAATTGTATATGTATTACCCCTTTGTGATCAAAAACATAAAAGTTGTTAGGTATCTATCTTAGAGATTTGTATGTAGGTGTTTATTTTTCCAGGGGTTGTTACTCTTGATGGTACTACAGTACATTTTGCTTACAAAGTTGCTAAAATATCAGAATTTTGGCCCAAAAGGATATTTAATCATGCTTTATCAAATAGAACAATTGGCATTCGTTTTCATTAGTTATTGCTGTATGATAGTAAGAATGAAATTTTTCATTTAAAATAGTGATATAGCTATGTAGGATAGCCCCTTCATTAAAAAATCAAGGAAAAATAGGGATAAGCCATTGTGCTTATCCTGACTTAACCCAGGGGTCTTAGTCAGACGGTAGGATTCAAATGACAGTGTTCATCTGTAATGAAGAAGGCTTTTTACCACAAAACCAGTTATCCTTCTAATTATGAAATCATTCTAGGTACAGGTATGTTGTAAAAATTTCTACTGTGTCGTGTCTTCATTTGGTAATTGCTTTTGTTGTTTACCCTGCTGTTGCATTTTAAACAACTATAACTGTTGTTAAAGCTATTGCCTAAAGGTGCACGTTGTCATTGTATGCAGTTCTTTTTCTAACATTTCATTCTGATACTAACATTGTTTGCCAACCTGTTATTCTTTAGCCTGTTCGTCCTCTGCAGTCCTCTTCTCAGCCTGTTCAGTGCTCCGCAGCCCCATACCCATCCCCGCTCCTGCCAGTCTCACCCACCCAGCAGTACTCCCTGGTACTATATCTCTACTCACCTCCTGTATTGTTCGTGTGGGTGGATGTGCGATGAATGCTCAAGAATGTAACCAGAGGAATATAGTTGTTAGTGATTTTTCTTAAAATCAAAGATACAGATGTGCCAGAATCAGTGTTTTCTAGCTCATATTAGTAATGATTCTCTTCCATATAGTACTGGTTGTATTTTTTATTCTAGTGATTGTTTAAATCCTTATCTTTCCCTCCTTTTATAACAATGTTCATATTGACAATTCTAGTCCTAAGACATTGTAACTGCAGTTCTGTTTGAGGTCAGTGTAGAACAGGAATAATCTTGGGGATGACAACTTGCATCTAGGTTCAGACTTTTATCACCAGTGGTGGGGGTTCAGGAAACTCTTAGGATGAATTGTTGCTTACTACTATAGAGGTCTAACCCTCTTTTTCAAAAGATCTTTAAGTGTGTAATTTCTGATTGTTATATAATGTGTAATTGTACCTCTGTTAATCTAAAATATGTCCCAAATTTTAAGTCTCCAGAAGATCTTGAGTCATGCTGCTGTGTATTAGCTATGTGACCCTAAAACATAAGGTATCTTCTCCCTGCTGCATCTTATAAAGTATGTGCTAAATGAACATTAGTTTTCTTCCCTGAAAATGAATTTTCTAACACCCTGTATATTTTTCCCAGTGATGCTGCTACTTTTCAGCCTACATATATCCCTAGTGACACTGCTGGTGTTCAGATTATATGACCTTCACTTTCCCAAACTGCATTCCAAATGAGATTATAAACTATATAAGAAAAATAATTCATACCACTTTTTGAAAACATTTCTTAATAGGGTTCTTGTTGTTTAGAGCTGAGGCAAATATGTTTTGCAAATATTGAGAAGATCGAAAAACCAGAAAAGAATAGCAAAATGTTTTGGAAATTTGCATTTGAAAAAGAAAATGACCTATGGTGTCTGTTTCATAATACTACTTTGTGATTTCAGCTAGTAGACGTTTTTCTTTCAAAATTACTCATCATATTAGTGAGTAATCTGCAGTCTGCCATTTTTGCTCATTTTTTGTGAAGAGGATCTGTCTTGGGCAATGTATATTTAATTTATATTAAGTTCTAAAACTTTCTCTTACTTACAAAACAAATTACGCAAAAAAAAAAATGGTAGGCCATAAGGTAAACACACCTGCATGTCAGTGACCATTTTGGAAAAGTAAAACCAAATATTTTCAGTCGTTAAAATCAACGTTTTCCCTTTTCAATTCCTTATCTTCTCCATAACGTTATTTTTCTTGTAAAAATCAGCAGAGTACAAACAAGAAATGTGACAGCTTTGTTCTGGCAACTCAGTTGCCATAATTTTTTGTGTCAGTTTTTTCAGTGTTGACCTCATAACAAAAGTGGTATATATTGCCAGTCTGGGTTCCCCGGGACCTGCAAAGCTGTATTTTTATCTTGTATTGCTATTATAGTGGGATTTTTAAAAATCAGTAGAAGCTGGTCCTTTTGTTGTTGAGTCAGAGACATATTTATGAGATGGCACATAAGTCACAACCCGTGCCTTGACTGACTGCCGTTAGTTGTTCATCAGGGATTGCAAGTATCCCAGAGTTACGTTTATCTAACAACTAACATCAGTAGCAGCCTGCAAAACACTGGGCAAGAGCAGAGTTTATGGCCAAATCATTTTTGAGAGACCAGAGAAAGAGATCGAGGGTTTAGATTTTAATTGGTGTGATACAAAAATGTACAAAACTTGAATCCTGCCTTCTAGAAAAAAAGGGAAATAGTTTAAAGGGTAATTACCACGTTATTCATTACCTGGTCTTCAAAGTTTTTTCAGAAAAACTAATTGTATAATACAGAATTGTCAGATCTTACTGGTACGTCACGTCCTCTTGTGCATTTTGCCTTCATTAAAATGTCCGTTAATTTTTGAAGTAACCTAGTACCGTTACATCATGTTGTAATTACCATTAGTTTTATTTTTTAAGTAATTTATAACATTATAAATATTCCTGCCTTTCTGGTTGGAATTCTTGTTTAATTGCCATTTCTCTTATATGTCTACTGTAGATATATGTAATGTCCATAACAGATGCTTTTGCAATATAGAAAATGCTTTTCATTGACAAGTTTGGCCTCTATGTGAAAGGCTTACTGATTGCCAATTCCTTTTTTTACCAGGATAACCTTGGTTCTCAGTTCAGTCACATGAGTCTTGCCCGCCAGCCCCCTGCTGATGGTTCAGACCCCCATGCCACCATGTTCCAGTCCACAGTTGTTCTTCAGTCTCCGCAGCAGTCCAGCTTTATAGTGACAGCAGCACCCGCACCACATCCTCCTCCACAACCCCCACCTCCTCCACCCCTGCCACCTGGGCAACCAGTCCCTGCTGCTGGTTATTCTGCCTCTGGTCCTCCCGTCAGCCAGCCTGTGCTCCAGCAGCAAGGGTATATTCAGCAGTCCTCGCCTCAGGTACATTGCTTTTTCATCTTTTCTCTCTCAAGGAATCCTCTCACTCAGGATCAGTTTTAAATTCAGAGACCTTTTTTTAAATTCTCATGCTGAGAATTTGTGAGTGTTTGAACAAAGCCCTTAAGCCCGTAGTCACCCTCCCCACTGGAGATTGTCAAGCACAGGCTTGATAGCCGTGTGGCAAGTAAATGCTTCATTTGGGGTGTTAGTATGTGACCTTCATTTTTTCTTCAGAGTCTGAGTGATTTGGGTTTTTTATTAGTTAGCCTAACGAGAAAATGTAAACGTACATGAAGTATAGAAGTTAAATGATAGCACTTTGAGAATAATAGAAGTAAGCCATTTTGGGAAGAATTACCATCTTAATTCTTTCAGTGCAGGAACAGAGTATTTCCACTGACTATGTAAATTTCTGTACAAGCATCATTTTAATTTTGCTAATAGGATTCCATAATTTTCATTATATAGATACTTGTGCATGTTTTACTAAATATATTTCTAAGAACTCAATGCTTTTAGATGGAATTCTTTTTAAATTTCACTTTCTATTTGTTGATTGCTAATATCTAGGAATAAAACTAATTTGAGCATATTGACTTCAGGGATTTTTTTCTGTATGTGCTGGGGACCATCTAACAGCCTTGTACATATTGGATAAGCATTCTGCCTATGAACTACACCACCAGCCCGCTCCCCCTCCTTTTTTCAATTATTTTATTTTAAGATAGATTCTTGGGAAGTTGCCCTGACCAGCCTTGAACTTCTTGGATCCCTCTCACTCAGCTTCCCAATTAACTGGAAAAATTGGCATGTTCTGCCTAGCCCAGCGTCTTCTTTTCTAATACAGCATTTTTCAAATAGTATGTATTTCTTTCTGAGCACCACTTAAGGTACTATCCACACACTTATTCATGGTGTGCTTTTATTATCATTTAATTATTTTCTCTTTTGTTTATAGATTATTTAGAAGTATATTGTTTATTTTACAGATATTAAGAGATTTTCTAAGTAGTTTATTATCACTGGTTTCTGTTTTAATTCCGTGGGTCAGAAACCATTCATAATTGAGTGTTTTTTAAATCTCTTGCCTTATTTTATAGACAGTTTCTTGGGGAATGATCTGTGTGTATTTACTGTGTTTTGTAGTTTTGGTGCTGTGCATTTTTGGTTTTCAAAGGTTTTGTGGTTGATTTGTTTCTGCCTTTTTTGAATAGCGTAAAATTACAGTGAACAATTTACAGTGAACAGTTAGTAGCATTTAGCACATTGACAACATTTTGCGGCTGCTTTCTCTGTTTCCAACATGTTTTTAGCCCTGTAACAGGTAATACCTGTCCCTTAGTAAGTACTTGGTATTCATTTCCACCTCTTTCCTGCTCCAGGCAACCACTACTCCACTTCCTATCCCTATGGACTTACTTATTCTGTATATATATTATTCATTGAAATGTGCAGTATTTGGCCTTTTGGGTATGCATATGACTTATTTCACTTAACTCAGCGTTTTCAAGGTTCATCCATTTATGACATCTTTTAGTATTTCATTCCTTCTTAAGTAGAAGCAATATACTCAATATACCCATATATTTATGGTTTTTTATCTTTTTTTCACTGTGGAAATTAGATACTTTCACTTTTCTTTTGCCACTGTAAAAAGTGCTATTATTATTTTGCATGAGATTTGGGTGGGGGGGGTTGGGTTCGGTGTGGGTTGGTGGTACCATTGGATTTGTTATCTGTTTCTGGGTTTGTTTGGAGTTAGAGGTGTGTGGGTGAAGTGGTACTTACAGGGACATAGATGAGAAGCTATCTACAGAGCATGGGCAAGGGATCACATACAGAGCCATAGATGAGGGACTACCTAAAGGAGCATGGGTGAAGTCTCACAGGCCTGTGGGCAACTGAGAAAGGTGATCAACTCTTGGTAATCAACAAGAGTCCTATCCCAACATAGACGGTGAGTCGCGAAACTGCATGCTGCCTCTTAGAGCTGCTGGCCTCCCTGCACAGCAGCTGCATTTCTCTCTTGAGAGTTATCTGTCTGGGCAGCTACGGTTCTACTTTCTCACTTTCTCTGTAGGGCCTTCACACTGACCTGCATTCCCGGCCCATTTTATTTTTGATTTTGAGACAGGGTATCTCTTAGGTTGCTATGTTAACCAGGTCAGGCTCAAACTTACTATCTTCCTGCCTCAGCCTCCCAGTGTGCTGGGATTACAGCCCTATATCCTCAAGCCCAGCTGATGAACAGATGTTTTTATTTTAATAAAATCTGCTTTACCCATTTTTCCCTTTTCTTGCTTCTACTTTTGATAACCATATCTAAGAATCTGTTGCCAAAAGAAAGTTGTGAAAATTTATTCCTACATTCTCACTTAAGACCTTTATTATTTTACCTTCTATAGTTAGGTCATTTATTCATTTTGAGTCAAATTTTTCATGTGCTTTACAGGAAAGGTCCAACTTCATTCTATTTTGAGTATATTTTTAGTTATCCCAACATCAGTGATGTTTTTGCTTTCTCTCATCAAGTACCCTTGAGAGTCTTGATAAATATTAGCATCTCATAAATGCAAGGGGCTTTGGAGATTTTTTTTCTCACTTTTACTTCATTTTACGTTTCATTCATTATACCAGGAGTGCATTGTTCTGATTACTTCAGCTTTGTAGTAAATTTTAAAATAAGAATTGCATCTTCTCAATTTTGCTTTTATTTAAGATCATTGTCATTGAGGCTTCTTGCAGTTTGAATTTGAGAATGGTGTCTTCTGTTGCTGGGAAACAGGCCATTGGGATTTTAGGTATCTTTAAATGTGTATATCTTTTTGATGTTATTGCCATCCTCACAATATGAAGTCTTCCAGTTTTAATAATCATGGGATGTTTTTACATTTACAAAGGTTGTCATTAGTTTCTGTCAGTTTTCTGTTTGTTTGCTTTGGATGTCTGTTTCCCTTAATATATGATACTTTCTGATGTATTTGTATCTGTATTATGCAATTTACATTTTTATATCTTCCTGATACATTGACCTGTGCCATTTTGAAATGTCTTTCATTGTGTGTAGTATTGTTTCTTGGCTTAAATCCTATTTTGTGTAGCATTAAAGAAGTGACACAGCATTTTCTGAGACATATTTAAATGGGGTGGGTTTTTTTGTACTTGTATTCCCAACTCTGTATTTAAAGCTTATCTTTCATATTCATTATAATGAGCCTTGGTGTGTTTTGGTTTTTTTGTCTGTTTTTGGTTCTGTTGTTTGTTAGTTTTCTGGTGCTTTAGGTAGAACCATAGGCCATTGCACTAATTTTACATCTCCAGCCCATTCTTTGATTTTGATTTTGAGGCAGGGTTTCACTGAGTCCCTAAATTGCCCAGGCAGGGCTAAAACTCGGGATCCTCTTGCTTCGTTTTTTGAGAGTACTAGAATTCTAGGCTTGAGCCACCAGGCCTTGGGCCCTTGATTTTTTATCCATTCTGATAGGACTATTACTAAACCTTTTATTTTTAACATGTTTATTGGCATGATTACAGTTTTAAGAATGTCGTGTTACTGGGGCTAGAGGAATGACTCAATGGTTAAAGTGCTTGCAATCACTTAGGCAAGCGCTAAGTACCTGAGACATATCCATTCCACAGCACCACATAAACAGGGTGTGGTGGCGTGCACCTGTAATCCCAGTATTAGGGAGTCTGAGGCAGGAGGATTGCCATGAGGTCACAAGCCCACAAGGTCATCGTGGGCTCCATAGTGAGTTCAGGACCAGTCTGGGCTACAGAGTGAGTCCTTACCTCAAAAATTTAAAAAAAAAAAAAAAAAGAATGTCATATTACTGTATTTTCCCATTAGGCTTACCTCTGTTTCTGTATGTTTCCTCTCTTGATTTTTGTTTATGAACTTTTCTCTTTTTTTGTTGTTGTTGTTCTTTCTCTTTAGTTTAGGCTAGTTAGTTCCTGAACACACAGCAGTACTCTTGCTGGAGAATGAAACATAGGGCCTTGCACATGCTAGGCAAACATGTTGATTCCTAAACTGCACCCTCAGCCCTCATATTATTTTTTGTATTATTATTGTTATCCACGTCCCTTTGAGTCTTGTAAATATTTTGTGGGTATTTTAGCAACTATGGCATGTACCTTTAGTTTATCACTGTAATAACTACCTCAAATTAATATTGAAACTCAAAGTATAGTGTTCTTATAATAGTTATAATTCCACTTATCCTAGCTCCATCATTTTGCTATTGTTGTCATATATATTATATCTGTATATAGTTTTTTAAAAAGGTGTTGCAATTTTTACCTTAGAAAATGAAGTGTCTTATTTTAGTTAAAGGGGAAAAAGGAGCAGAATATAAGATTGTATTCAGGCTTTGCCAACTGCTTATTGATAATGGCAGGAAAAATTAAGAGATTGCATATGTATGTGTCTTGTAATATTTCACAGGCAGGAAAACTACCGTACACTGGAGGGTCTCAGCTTCTGACTAATATAGGAGTGCTGGCTCATTCTCAGATGAGATGACACTTTTAAGATCTCAACAGATCTCTGTTCTGTATAGGAGTAATCCAATCAAAAGAACAAAACATGAGAAAGCTTATGAACCTCTGAAATGAACTTTACAACATATTTCTACATCACTTAATTATTTATTTTTCATTCCAACAAAGGTCATTAATTTAAGAAAAATTCACACCTGACATGAGTAGCTTTAGAAGGAAAAAATAAGCCATACTAGTTTTTTGCCATCTTATTTTACATTAGAAATATGAGAAGTAGCAAATAGAAAAATTAGACTAGTGTGGGAATAGTTAAGGTAGTTTTTTATAGAGTGAATTATGTTTCAGCAATTAAATCACATGAGAAATCAGTACATGTTTCAACAAAATCTGAAAAACATTGTTAATTGCAAAATAAGTGATATCTAATAAAGTAATATGAAGTACATAATCAGGGTCATAAATATATGAATTGTATCTTGTAACTATTGCAAGATGAAAGTCACAAAGTTATATAAAGAACTACAAAGGTAGATTTTTAAAATAATAATTCAAGGGCTGGAGGAACGGCATAGCGGGTCCTGAGTTCATCCCCAGCCCCATGTAGAGCTAGGAGTGGTGGCACATGCCTATAATCACAGCATTGTAGAGGCTGAAACAAGCTGACTGTCCTGAGTCCAAGACCAGCCTGGGCTACACCAGTGAGTAGTTCTGGGCTACAGAGGAAGACACTGTCTCAAAAAAAAAAAAAAAAGTAAAATGATTATACACATACGGAAAATGGATGTATAATAAAAATTATATAGTGAGCCTGGTGCTACAGACCTGTCATCCCAGGAGTCTGGGAGGGTGAGGCAGGAGAATTGCAAGTTCTAGCTCAGCTTGGGCCACTTAGTGACTTTGCAAGGCTTGGTGTCATAAAAATAAAAAGTGGGCTGGGAATATAGCTCAATGTGAAGACCCTGGATTCAGTGTCACCAAAAAAAAGTTGTAAGATATTTGTAGAACAATGCACATCAATTACAGGGTTATGGCTTCTTTGTGAAAGGCAGAACAAAGGAATTGGAGAGAGCCTGTAGCTATTTCAATAGTGTTTGGCTGGTAGAAGAGAGAGAAATCTGAATTAACTATGGTAAAAAATTAAAACCTGAATGTGATTGTGGGCACATTTGTGAGTGTGCTTTACAAGCATACTGTAGTTTGGGGATTTTTAAATTTTTCAGTTAAAAATAAGATGTCAGATTTTACCTTGTTGGTGCTAGAATTATTACCCTTTACACTCTGATGTAAACAAGTATTTCTTGCAATTAAAACTGTTTTTTGTCCTAAATGCTTATAATTCTAGATGCCAGCCTGTTACTGTGCTCCGGGCCACTATCACTCCAGTCAGCCTCAGTACCGCCCTGTCCCTTCTGTCCATTACGGTTCACATCTAAACCAACCACTGCCACAGCCTGCACAACAGACAGGTGAGTCCCATTTCTGATATCATGAGTTCTTAGTTGCAGATTCTGCATATTTTTGTGTTCATTCTTCATATTAGATGCTGTCACATTCAAGAATCTCAAGTATGTGCATGCATATGAGTATGTAAACCAATTAGACTGAAAGAGTAAATAACTCAGTTATCCAGAGAACCCTACCCTGTGAAGACTAAAGGGAAGTAAGGTGCAGTGGGAAGGTTCTGCCAGGCCAGCCAGGAATATGATGAGCAGCTGCCTGGCCCTCACTGCCATGGTAGTGAACGCCATTTTGCTTCCTGTTCATCTACCATACTGACATCAGAGAGAGAAAAGGCAAGGTCTGTCTTCTGGTGCAAACCACCTAGACTGACTGAAAATTCTAGCTGATGAAGGAAGGACATTTCAAGGCTTAGTCTCAGAAGGAATGCCTTAACAGTGAATGTTTTTATGCATATTTTCTATGTTTTCAGTTTGTTGGTCACATGATGAAAAAAAAGTAAATTCATTCCAAACATATAAAATATAGTAAAACTCAGCATTCTTTTCCTTTTGCCTCTTTGCAAATTTTTCTTCAAGCATTCAGTGAAAGCAACTGTCATCACTGCGTAAAACAATCTTAGTAATTTTGATGAATTCATTTCTCTGTATGCCTTTTACCTACATATGAACTTCTGTCCCAGATGTTTAATAATGTATTAATCTAGGCTTTCATAATTATGGAATTTCAAGTAGAATTTTATTATTAGTTGCTTTAATGCATTTTAAGGTAGTTGTCACTATTGGAGTCTCTTTGACTGTGCAGTTGTGACCTCCTGGAGACATCATCACTTCTACTGTCACCAAGGCAGTTTGCTACTCCTTGTAGGTAAATCTTAAGGGTTACCTGTATGTCAGGGCAAACACCTTAGTGGCCCATCTGTTGGGAAATACTCTTGATTCTTTTTGTTGGTATGGTCTCCCTTGATCATTGTGATTCACCACTGTCTTTCTTACCAGATGAGAATCCCATTTAGTGTAACTTTGTAGTAGAACTTTCCCATCATTACTCTGTTACCCTAAGAGTTGGCTTTTACTTAGTGTGCAGGTTCTTTCCCTTTCTTTGTGTTACCAGCCCTGTATTGTATGTGTGACAGCAAATGTTTTAAGTCTGTTTTATGCAAAGAAGACCATTTTTACCAAATTAAAACTTGTTCTCTATGTCAAGTATGAAATAAAGATTTGAAGTTTACCTGAAGTTTTAATAATATACCCCATAAAATAATATAAATGATCATATAATTTCAAAAATATCAAAAATTGTCCTTATACATGGGAAATTTAGTTTTGCTCATTAGCTTTGCCTACATGGTTGTTGTGACAAGTGATTTCCTCAGCTTTCTTGGACCTCAAGTGATTAATTTTTCATAATATTTATGTCATCTAATAACATGATCATAAAAAAGAAATTTATCTTCATGTCACTCATTTAAGTATTTTTTGTGTGACTAATTAGTTTAGTATTACAACCTATTAGTGAGTTAGGCAAAGATCTTTTGTTCTGTATTTATGTGAGCTGCTTAGTCTTATTTTTTTCTGTAACAATATCAGCAAAATCTTTATTCCTTTCTTTGAACAAACTTCCTACAAAATAAGTACTTTCTAATCGCTTTGGGACTAATGTACTGATAATGTATTACTACGAAAAACTCAGTAAATGAGAACCATTAAAAATGCCTATGCCAGGGCCATAACATCTTTGTAAAAGACAGGATGTTTATTGTCATTGTTATTTTTCAGTGTGAGGTTTTCTCTACTGCTAGCGAAGATGAGAGGGAATAAAATTATAAGGGAGTTAGGTTTCATGTTGATAGTGCAGGCCCACAGAGAATCTTATTTGAGCAGTTTTTCACATTTTGCTTCACTTGAATCAGTCATAATACAGCTAGAGTTTATCCGTTCAGTTGTTTTTTGTAGTGTCTTAACTTGCAGGTTATGTTAGTTGTATCTCAATTTAAATAATAAAAAACAAATCCTCAAAGCAATCCTTATTGAAAGAGAAAAAAATGTGTATGGTAATAAATGAAATAGAAAATTTCCTTTTAAAGAAAAATACAGTAGTGCCAGTAGCAGGTATTGTGTTGGTAACCATATTGAAACCTTTTCTATCTTTTTCGTTCTTTTTTTTTTTTTTTTCTCTTGAGACAGGGTCTCACTGTGTAGCCCAGGCTGACCTTGGGTACGGGACAGTCATCCTGCCTCAGCCCCCCTGATAATGAGATTAGCATTTGCCACCACACACAGCTTTATGTCACACTCAGGAATCAAACTCAGGGCCTGGGCTTGCAAGGCAAGCACTTTACCGCTGTGCTGTTTCTCCAGCCCAAAAGTTAGAATCTCAAGACCTGGATAGTAATTTTTTATTTGAAAGCTGCAAAATGTGCATTCAAGTTTGTGTCCTCATAGAAAAGCAAAATGCACTGGAAGTAAGTCTGTTTTCTGTTTCTGCTAGGTAGATACGGATTTGTACTCGTTTCTGACCTACTGATTTGTACTTACCCTGTAAAGTATCAAGAAGCATGTAATTTTCTATTATTGTGTAAAAATGAAAGTAATTACTTGACCAAATAGTAAAAGCATTAGTAGATTAGGAACAAATTTCCTTCTGTGTTACACAAATATTTAAGTGTTTATATGTGACTTAAATCAATTTTGTCTTAGGTTAACAAACCCAACTGAGTCAAGTGTTACTTTGAAGCACAAGAATTTGGACAATAGGAAGAAGTTGAATTTTCTGGTATTTGCCCTTTTGGGGATAGGGAAGAGGTGGGAGATTTTTCTGTGGAGAAAATGCTTTGGTCCTCTGTCCAGTAGGCCACCATTGTATCAGTCTTCATAACAATAAACCTCCTCCATCTATTGTGGAGCTACTGAATGGAAGTAGGATTATCATTGCTGCCAGGAAATGAAGGTACTTCTGTTATGTGTGAAACCTACTATAGTCATTCAAAATAAGATTGACTTTATACCCTGTTTACTAGAAACAGAAATTCTTTTAGACGGCACATTGTATAACATGAAAAAATAACAGGTTATGAGTCAGAGTCTTGCTGTCCCTTAGTCGTTTTTGACTAGCCTGAGTCCTGTCACTTAAGTCATCTGAGTTTCAGTTTACTCACTGACAAAATAAGAGATTTTACTGTGCGTTTGTTGACGCCTCTGTGTAGTCTACAATTTGTTATGCATGTTTGTTTCTGTGAGTCATTTCTGGTAAAGAAAGGTGAGTGTTAGACAATTGGTTTGCAATAGCTTAGCAACGTACAGTGAATACGTGGAGTCATCTGAGCAAGTATTTCAAAAGGTCTTTAGTTTGCAAGTTGCAATAATAGAGATTTATTATCTTACCCTTTATCATAAAGTGTACACCTTGAATACTCAAAGTACACATCATACAAGTAGTTTGGTATACTGAAAAGGAAGTTTTCCTGCAAATAGAAATCACAAATATTATAGGTTTATAAAGCTCTAACTCTATTATAGTTAGCTGCTTTCATAGTTTGATTCTTTTGAAAAGTTGTAACTTCACCATACATGTTTACTGTTTTTGCAATAATTGGCCTTGTTCCTGAGCTGTTGGATTCGGGGCCGTGGCACTGTCTGAGAGGTTTACATTTCTCACAGTGAACCGGTCTCTTTTTCAGCTGCTTCCTGGCTTCTTTTTACTCAGGTGTCCAGTGCTTTTTTGCTGTTTTTTAAAATGCTATATTAAGATGTTAGCATTTGTTTATATTTTCCATTAATTGTAATTGCCTTTTAATTATGTATCATAGTCAGAAGTAAGGATTTGAATTTAAATGACAATTCTGGCTGAATATAATTTACCTTTTAGAAATTCACAAATGGGGCTGGAAGAATGGCTCAGTGGTTAAAATACTTGGCCTACCAAGGTCTGCGTCAGGCTCTTAAGTACCCGAGTTTGATTCCCCAGCACCACATAAGCCAGGCATGGTGGCGCAGGCCTGTAATCCCAGCACATGGGAGGCTGAGACAGGAAGACCACTGTGAGTCCAAGGCCAGCCTGGGCTCCATAGAGAGTTCAGAACCAGCCTGAGCTAAAGAGTAAGACCATGTCTCAAAAAAAAAAGAAAAAAAAAATCATGAAAGCTGTTGCTTACATTTCTTTTCCAAAGAGGATTTAGATCCCAGATTCATTTTGGTTTGAAGCTTTATCTATGAAGTTTAATGTTTTAAGCATGCCAGACTCATTAACAGAAGTCAGATATGTCTCCCTACTGCTGCACAGCTTCTTAGGGAGATCATTATTCCTTAAAGCTAAAACCATGTGGCCAAAAGAGGAATTAAGACACCTATAAGCATTTGAAGCTACCAGAGCTCCTGTCAAGAATATAATTCAGTTTTCCCTCAGACACTGTTGTTACTCTATTCCTGTGAAAAACAAAGTAATTCTTTGAAACTATATAATTTTAGCTTTGCAGCCATTGATAAATTCAAAGAATATCATTGAACTGTGTCTTCCATCTTAGCGTTCCAAGTAACTCAGATGCATATGATTCCAAACTGATTAAGATTTGTTACTAGCCAACTGTGGTAGGATACCAATGAATCACACTGTAGCAGGAACATTTTGGGATATATAATCTATAAGATGGACAAAGCATTGGCAACATCGCAGAGCACGAGCATCAAAATAACTAGGATGTAAAAGGCAAGCAAGGATGAAGTGACACAATTGGGTGAGCAAAGCACGGCACATATTTGTAGGAAATTAAGTCGTGTTAAATAGAGACTGTCAGAACAAAGTCAATGATTTCTTTATTGACTAGTTTTGACCCAAATAATGAGAATTTTATATTTGTATTCTGTAGTAGCCCTGGCTGTCCTTATGTTTTCCATTGATTCTGGTGAGCACTTCTTACTATTATGCGACCAATATAGATTTAGATACTGGTCAGTGCCTACAAATCTATTTCTCTTTTCCCTTCTCCATTAATCTGCCGCCACTGAAATCTGGAGTCAGATATATCTGGTAAGTACCCAGATTTTCTTGAGTTGCATTGACTCATATAGGGCAGTCATTTAAGTAGCTTAAGGCTATAAACTATTTCACTGTTTTTATTAGAATTAATCTTTGTTTTGTGTGTATGTATATTTTAGGTATAGAAAGGTGATAAGATAGTGAAGAAGGTACAGTAGTAATTATGCCTCCTTCCAAAACCACCTTGGAACTAGTGTTTTTTGAAACTGTGCCACTGAAATAGTCGCGCAGAGAGAATACTGGCCAGGATTATAAGCTGGAAATATCGGTGATATGGTGACTTGTGGATGCCTAGTTACAAATAAATCAGGATTTAGCAAGTGGCTAGCTGGTCCTTTTAAGTAGGACAAGCTACCTTCATAGTGCTCTGTATGTACAAGCTCAGTCTTGAAAATTTTTGATAGTACTCTTATGAGAAATAACCTGAGATCTGTGGCTATTCTAACTAAGGAATTCTTTTTATTATCTTTCTGATTGTGCCTAATCTGTGTTACTAAGAATGCTTTCTTGTAGCATAAAAATGTTAGTTCAGGTCAACAATATAATATAAAATTAGCCTGTCTAAAGTCTATGCTGTTTTTTTTTTTTTTTCTGCTTAGCTCTGTATTTCTTTCTCACTCTCTTCTCTGGTGAGGTGAAAGAGAGTTAAAAATAGAATATTCTTTGGAGCCCTCCAGGGAAGTGCCTGAGCCAACAATTTCTATTGTCCTAGTTCTCTCAGCTTGCAGAATTGATTGTGCTTTCCTGTGAAAGTGATGAAAGAAATGTGATAATATTGCAACTATGCAGTCCTTTACCAAAGGGGAAAGATAGTGTTAGAAAGCACCTATGTTGAGATCTGGATGTTAATTTAGTTTGGTGTCAGTGTTTTCTTGCCTGCGTTACAAAGTAAACACTTTCACACAAGACTTTCACACACTTCTATAAAGGATGCCTTATTTTATGCCAACTTCCAAGTTAAAATCATTTTTAAATCACAGGCAGGCTTATTTAAACTGTGACATACCAAAACATTTTTAGTGAATAAATTATAATATACATTGTAACCAAGTTCATGGTATTTTTGACAAGCTTCAAAATAGTCAAAATAACTTCTTGTAGCAGTTTTCAAACCTAATAGTTTTAATTCTCAAGGAATCTACTTCTCCTTCCTAATCTTCACCCTTCTCCTCTTTTCCAGATCATTGGATTATATTCTCATACTTGGCAGTCTTCAAACTATGCTTTTGAAACTATAAGAACTATATACCCCTCTTCCTTATGTCTGAGTAATTAGATAAGGGACCTGAACCACAGAGCCAGTCGATATATAGTCTGTGCTGTTACCTGAAATGGCTTTGTTTAAACAAAGGTTCAGAGGAGTTTACGAGCAACTTGAATGATTCTGAAATGTTAATCTAAGTAAGCACATGTACAGCAGGTCAATGCATGCTTGTGATGAAATGATCCTGTATGTTGATACTAGAGTATTTTATTAATGTTTTTGCTTCACATAAATAACTGTAGATTGGAATAGTAAGGATGATATTGGCGGGTGCTATTTTTTTGGTGCTTTTCAATTGAACATTTCTGGTTTTGCTTATGATTATAACAACTATAGCCAACATTAGATCCCACAGTGTTTTTACATTAGAGAAGACCTTGTAAACTTAAAGCCTGTAATATCCTACTCTTCAGAGAGTATAATCTGAAATTATATACTAGTAATTAGATAGTTGTTCATTAAAATTATTGCAGTAAATGGTCAAATACCTCATGACTTCTAGGAAAATAGCTCAGATATCTGTGATAATGCCAGAAAGATTTCCCTAAGACATATAAAGCATCAGCTATTAATTATACTCTTAGCTGTGACAGACTTAGAAAGGTCTAAGCCCTGGTGGTTCCCAGTCTGGTTCAAATCTGGTGAAGTTTCCTGCCTCCAAGTTAAAAATGAATAGAAAGCTGAACTCAGTAAATGGGGAAAAGCCATTGCTTCACCGAACTTCAAGACAACCCATGAAACAGAACAGCTGCCCTTGCGTACAAGTTATCCAGGTTAAAGCTTACATTGCTCCACTGAGTAAGTCTGACTTCTTGGCGAAGCATCCTGCCTTTGTGGAGAAAACAGTCACCTTCTGTGACAGTTCTGCTAGAGATGTCATCTTTACACTCATCTGGAATATGACAACAGTGTATACACTTTAAACAAAAGCAGCCTCTGAGGCAAAACAGCAAAGTTAAAACCCCAAGAGGAATGCTGGAGATTGACAGCAAAACACTCCGGCTGAGAGGCAGAGCTGTGGACATGCTGCCTGAGCTTTGTCACCATCTGAGCCTCTTCTTCCCTTTCCAGATGTTGTGTACATATGAGATGCAATAAGAACAAAGAAGAAAAATGTAGGTCACAAACTGTATATCTTGGGAGTGGCGGGCAACTGGAGAGCCCCTCTTGGGAAGATGACATGGTATAATAGGCTCACTGGATCAACTTTTTACAACTGTGTCAGTTTGGGGTTTTTTGGTTTGGTTTGGTTTGGGTTTTTAGCCTTTAAGTCCTTGTGGCTACCATCTGGACTATTACTTCACTCTGATTCCTGTTTAGATAACAGTCAAATGAACAAAGACTTTCCTTGTTATTTGACTTTACTGTTTTCCTACAGTTAATCTGGAAACATAACTGTGTTAAAGTAAAAGGTAAAATCTTCATTAACCAAAATTATCAGAAAATTGAAGAAGGCCAGATAGGCTTACTTGTATATTACTATAATACTCTTTCCTACTTCAACATTTGTCCCTATGAAAAGTACCTTTTTCCAGTCAGACTGATATATACAGAGCTACATTCTTTAGTTTTTGTTTTTGTTTTTGTTTTTTTGAGACAGGGTCTTGCTCTGTATCTGTAGCCCAGGCTGGTCCTGAACTCACTGTGGAGCCCAGGCTGGCCTTGGACTCACGACAATCCTGTCTCAGCCTCCCGAGTTCTGGGATTACAGGTGTGTGCCCCCACACCCAGCTTATGTGGTGCTGGGAAATCGAACTCGGGTACTTAGCACTTGACTTAGTGCTTGCTAAGCAAGCACTTTAACTGCTGAGCCATTCTTCCAGCCCCCTGAACTACATTCTTAACCAGCTGGTGACCCTGGAAAAAGTACGAATTTCTCTGAGCCTTTGCTTCCTCATCTCAAAAACAGGGATTATAATTGTACCTATTTCACAAGAATGTAAGCTCTAAATGAGTTGACTTACATAAGGTTACTCAGAACAGTTCCTGAAGCCTAATGGCAGTTGTGTATTTTCTATAAATATTACCTGTGGTGCCACTGAAACAATGAGAATATACAGGGAAAAAAAAGTAGAAATTTTGGACTGAATTCCATACCAGACATAGGAAACCAACATAGGTTTTCTAGAATATTGAGTCTTTATGGCTTTTAGTTTCTCAACATACACCCTCACCCTTAACATATAGTTAAGATCTGTTGAGTTCTATTCTCATTCTTTGGTTGTTAAATTTGAAATCTCAGTATATTTTAAAAATAAGTACTTCTTTCCCTTAGCTTTGTAAAATTTCTATTGATCATATATGAAAATATTACATAGAAAAAGTTTTTCAAACAGTATGCCCTTTGATTCCATTTGTATGAGTAAAATAAACATACATGTTTCTACGTAGGAAATGAAACCAGTTGTGTGTATAACATGTTAACAGTGATGTTCTATATCTGATTGTTTTACGAGTGATATTTTTCTGTAGTGACTTTAGTATTTTCTTAATTTTCTATGAATATCTGCTTTGTGATTAAATAAGTTTTTTAAAAAGATATTAATGTTCACATTTTTTCAGAAATATTTGAATACTTTAAAACTTGACCTCGTAGATATAAATTAAAAGTTGTGTGTTCTTCCTTACCGACGAAGCATTTGGAAATTAATTACATAAAACCTTTGATTCAGTTGCTCTGCAGTTTTCTAGGAGAGGCTTAATAAGTGATGTGTAAATTTTAGATTGTTGTGGTTAGTATTTGTGCAATTGTCCTTGTAAGGAAAAATATGGAATGTGTCTAGCTTCATAAATTAATGTTACTTTATAATTTAAGTTAAACTTTTGCTGTCAGCAACTACTCACTATATGTGTTCATTGAGAAATGGCATCATTTTTCAGCCTGTCAGCACATAGTAAGCTTCTGGTTTTGTATGCAGGTATACATTATTTTGGTTCCATTCTGTGAATATGTTTTTTCCTGTTACTTTTCTAAGGATGACTAATGAGTATCCATGTTTTGATTTAGCTGAGTGATAGGAAAGGGCAATGATGAACATTAAAGGTTCTTCATTATTTTTTTAAAAAGCATGTCATTTTCATTTTTTTATTCATATACAAATTGAGGAAAGAATTGGCAGAAAAGGTTTATGTTGCTAGTAGTTTTTTTAATTGTTGTGACTAGTTTTCATTGCATTAGTGTGCATTAGTTGCATGGAACAATGAGTTTCTTTTTAGAATAATCATGCTGTAACATTGTTGATCATTTTTACTCTCTCGTTTTCTCCTCCTCCTTTCCTCTGCCTTCCTTCTGATCCCTTTTTTCCTCTCTAATAGTCTCTCCCCCTTCTTTCCTGTTATCTTCATTAATTTCCTTTGTTTTTTTTTTTAGATTCCATATATGAAAGGAGAACTTGTAGTGTTTGACCTTCTGAGCCTGACTTTACATGATGATCTCCAGTTTCATCTGTTCTCTTGCAAATGACATGATTTTGTGGTTTATGGCTGAATAGTGTTCTGTTTTGTATATAAATTTTTTTGGAGAGGTGGATGGGTAATTAGGATCAAGCTTAGGTCCTTCACTCTGAGCTTTGTCTTCAGCCCTTTCTTAAAGGTTTACATAAAGGACTAGAATAGAACAGCAGTTTAGTTCCCCAGCCACAACATAAACCGGGCATGGTGGCACAGGCCTGTAATCCCAGCACTTGGAAGGCTGAGATAAGAATTTGCATGATTTTGAGGCCAGCCTGGGTTCCACAGTGTGTTTAAGGTGCAACTGAACTATAAAGTGAGACCCTGTCTCAAAAAAAAAAAAAAATTATTAAGGCCTCACTAAGTTGCCCAGACTAGGCTTGAACTTGTTTGTCATCCTTCTTCCTCAGCCTCCTAGAGTTCTGGGATTATAGGCCTACTCTTCCATTACTAGCTTACACCACATTTATTTTGTATCTGTTCATTTGTTGATGAGTACCTGCTCTGTTTTTATACCTAAGCTATTGTGAGTGGTGATGCAGTAAATATGAGTATGAAAGTATTGCTGTAGTATGCCGCTCACTCTATAGTGCAGTCTGGTGCCACAGTTACTGTGTAGCCCAGGCTGGCCTTGAACTCATGACAGTTCTCCTGCTTCAGTCTTCTGAGTGCTGGGATTACAGGTACACCATCAAACCTGGTTTTTGTGGTATTGGGGAATCAAACTCAGGGCCTTGCTAGGCAAGCCCTTTAACCTCTGAACTATACCCATCCCCCGACTTGAATTCTTTTGGGAATATATGGAGTAATGGTATAGCTGAATTGCATTGTACTTCTATTCTTTGTTTCTCAAGGAGCTGACTTCCATAATGGCTGTGCTAATTTACTTTCCCAATACCAGTGTAGAAGGGTTCCTTTCCCCCTCACCTCCACATCCTTGAGAGTATTTCAGGGTTATGAGGGGCGTTTGGTTTTGTTTGTGTATTCTTGGTGATAGGCATTCTCACTGGAGTGAGATGAAACTTTAGTGTAATTTTGATTTGCATTTCCTGATGGCCGAAGACATTAGATAGTTTCATGCACCTGTTAACTATTTGTAGCTCTCTTGAGAAGTGTCTGTTTTGTTTACTTGTCCATTTACTGGTGGGGTTATTTTCTTTGCCTTTATTTTACTGATTGGGTTATATTTTGTTATTGTTGTTGTTGAGTTTATTGAGATCCTTATATATACTCTAGATCCCTTCTTTTGGATGATTTACTGGGAAAGGATTTCACCTGTTATGTAGACTTGTCTTCACTCTTCTGTTTGTTTCCTTTACTGGGCAGGAGCTTTTTAATTTGAAGTAGGCTCTTACTGAAGTCCTCTGATTCATGATAAGGGGGCAAAAACAAATTTTAAAGGGAAATAAAGTCTCTTTAATAAATGATGGTTAGAAAACTGGATACCCTTATCTAAAAGATTGGAACTATTCTCCCATCTCTCACCCTGTACAAAAATCAGTTCAAAATGGATCAAAGACCTAAGTATAGGAACTGAAAATTTGAAATTGCTAGAGGAAGACATAGTGGGGCTTGTATTCTTAGCACTCTGGGAGCATGAAGCAGAAATATTTATTGTAAGGTAAATCTAGACTTGGCAATTTAGAAACTTAATGAGTCTGTCTCAAAGATAAAATGTAGCCAGGTTTGTTGGTCCAGTGCTATACTCCTAGCACTCTGGGAGGCTGATGCAAAAGAATTACAAGTTTGAGTCCAGCCTAGGTGACTAAGAAAGACTTTTCAAAATAAAAATTAAAAATAGGCTGGGGGTATAGTTCAGTGTGAAGAGCCTGAGCTCGGTTCCCAGTACCATGAAGTAAATTAGTAATTAATTAAGACGAGGGATGTATCTCAGTTTGAAGGCCCTGGGTTCTCTTCAGTACCATGAAATAGAGAAAGCAGAGGAAAAACCCAAATTGTGAAGCATTAGAAATTATAGGTATAGATAGCAGATTCCTGAATAGGACTCCAATTGCATGGGGAAAAAAAAACAGCAAAAAACAGTGGAGTTTTAAGAGAAGTAATATAAGGCATTGGGCAAAATTACAAAATTAACAAGATAACTTTATAGGCACGATATTTTTTTTTCTTTCATCTTTTTAAATTTCTTTTCATTTACAGCACTGATGATAGGCCTGGTGCATGCTAGATAATCACTCTACCACTGAGTCACATTCCCAAGATATCTTCTCTTATATGTAGTACTTGGCATTCTCATTTGTACCAGCTATACCATAATTCAAGGACGTGTTCCTAGCTTAATTTTAATACCTCTGAATGAACTGCTAATGTTAGTGGTTTTTTCTACTTAAAATAGTCTTTTAAAAGAATTTCCTGGCAGATTTTAACACTTAAATATTTTTGTAAAACCTTCAGTTGTTCCACCAACATTCTATTCTTTTTTCCTTCTATTTTTCACTCCACATACCATATCCAGCCTCTTCTGATTATGTTCCATTCTTCAAACGTATTTAAGACCATGCACAAATGTCACCGCCTTCATGAGGATCAGTCAGGAGTGATAATCCTTGTTTTAAGAAAACTATACTGCTACAGTCTTACATATCACCTGTCCATGACTATGAATCCTGATTTTACAGATATGGGCAGTGCCATGCTCATCTTTATATAACTTACCTTGCAAATATGTGTCCTCTGTAACTGAAGGCCCCATGCTGGAGGCATGGTTTGCATTTCATGTTTTTGCAGTTTCTATATGTACACGGTGTTGTGTAATTATTTGTGAAGGAATATGAAAATTAGTATATATTTATTAAAGGAAATTAGATTGGTTTAAGGAATCTGTAATACTTTGGGAAGTCAGCTGATGTAGATACTGTGATGTAGTGTCCAAGTAATCCTACATTATAACATGGTTTTTGTAGCTGTTAACTGAAAAACTTCTGTGTCAGAATTTATTATCTTCAGAAAAAATGTTAGGCGAGTCTCCAAAAAGTGGTACATTTAGATAAGATTTTTCCTTAAAAATTTTTTTTCATGTTAGTTTATTATTTCCCCAAGCTCGTTTGTCCAGACAGTCTTTAACTTTGAATATTTTTGGATAAGTTACAAGGCTGATATGCAGGCTGAGAATTAACACAGTAGCAGAGCATATATTTAGCATATAGTAGGCTCTGGGTTCGATCCACAACAGAATATACACACACAGAAAGATAACATACAAAACATTTGAAATTTAAGTCTGATTATATTATAGTGAATTTGGTCAAGTGTTTTGTTTTATTTTATTAAGAGACTAACATCTAATTCTGTTATTAGAAGTTTTTTTTCCCAATCTGTACAAAGCAGTGTGTATGTTGAGAGGTGGTATTTCCACCACAAGTCTTCTTGTTCACAGCACTTTTTCTTTTCTTTTCTTTCTTTCTTCCTTTTTTTTTTTTTTTTTTTTTTTTTTTTTTTTTTTTTTTTTTTTTTTTTTTTTTTTTTTTTTTTTTTTTTTTTTTTTTTTTTTTTTTTTTTTTTTTTTTTTTTTTTTTTTGCTAAAAGTGAAATGTGTCCCTGTATACTTTGATGATGTTGGGAATTTGGCATATAAATGTGAAATACTTGTCATTTGCTGAACTATAAAAATAGGGTAATGTTAATTTTTAGACTAAATACTGAAAAAGTTTCTTTGTCCATCTTCAAATTTAAATAGTAAAGAAAATACATAAAGTATGAGGATACAGCAGGTAAAATATTAATTGCTTTATTATATATAAGAAACTAGAATGTATAAATTTTTCATACAGAGCTAAATTAATGAGAAGTTATTTGAAACAATACTTTATAATAAAGCACTATTGCTATAGAAGTAGCATTTTACCAGAGGAAAAAAATCCTTCACTGTTAAAGAACTCACTGTACTAGACTTTTTTACTTTGTTGTTAATATGCTGCTTAGTTGCCAGGTAGATTTTTCATTCATATATTTAGGGAAAGTAGATGCTAACGTTTATTCAGTGATTAGTCCTTGAGAAGAATTGTTAAGGCTTACAGTGATATGATGATGTCTGTCATAAATGCCTCAGGTATCTTTGTAGTTTCTTTTATTTGGGAATTAATGGTAAAGAAAAGTGATACAGAATAGCAAAGTGTAGGGGCAGCTCACTCAGGACTCTGTTGCAGACAGCAGGAGCTTTTACTCCTGAATTTTGTTTCTAAATAAAGACCAGTTCTACAGCTAGAAAACAAGAAATAACAAAACATATTGTAGATGTATCAGGAAAATAATGTCATTGACCTTAGCATGTTGAAGTTTACATAAGCAGTGTATAATTCAGTTTTATCTGTGTACATCTTTTCAATGCCCCAAAACTATTCTTGTCATTTGTTTTTTTTTTAATTGTAGCATTTAGTAATTGACATAAATGTTGAGCTAAGTGGCATATGTGAAAGAATTCTCTTAAGTTTGAAAAAACAAAATACAGCTGGTATTCTCAACCAAAAATAATGTTAGAAACATTCCTGATAAAAGAATTCTTATCTTAGAGTGGTGGTGAAGTCATTCTAAAACTGTGATTGCCACTTAAACTATGTGTCCCACCTCACACAAACACACGTATTTTGAAATGTCTCAATAATAAGGGCTCCTAAATATACTGGCCCCTGTAAATTCTCTGGATGTTACTGGTCCCCAGCCACTTATTCTCATAGAAAACTGTAATACAAACTGAATAGTAATTGTCCTGTATTAATCAGGTTTGTGACTGCACATTTTCTCAGTTGCAGAAGAAAATTGCTTTACAGACTTTACTTGAATGTGTCCTAAGGAAGGAAAAAATGTATTTGACTTCACCTACGTAGTGAACATTTCAAACATTATTTCACAATACTGGGTTTTGCCTATTTGTCACTTTTTAAAAATTCTGTGATTTTAGAATACAAAAAGCACTTGCTTTAAAAATAGAGAAACATCCTATTAAGTAAAATAAACTCAAACAGGATTTAACTTACGATTTCACTACAGGTTATCAAGTTATGCCGAACCAGCAGCAAAATTACCAAGGAATAGTTGGAGTTCAGCAACCCCAGAGTCAGAGCCTCATTGGAGGCCAGCCCAACAGCATTGGAAATCAGATCCAAAGTGTGGTCATCCCCTACCCTTCAGTGCCATCATATCAGGTATGTTATCTCTCTTCCCTGCTTCGGGTAGAGATGATTTTGGATAAATTTAAATGCATACCTACAATATATCTTCTCTTAAAGTAGGGGAAATGCTTCTGTAACACAATTTTATAATTTTAATTTTATTAGTCCTGGTGACTTTGGTTTTTATTCCTCTATTATTGCCTTATTCATACATTTCATTAATATTTGGAATATCTGAACCACATTGATAATGGCAGGTAACTTTTTCCTGGCACTGTGTTTCCAACTTCAGTGGGGATATAAGTAAATATTATATTCTGTTCTTCAGCTCCTTAAAAAATAGTCTTTAGGGGAAGAGAGAAATGGAAGTTGAAAGTAGGGATTTGAAATAGTAAAATGTGCTAAGACTGTACATTTGTTCATGGAAGCTAAGTTTGTGTAGCTTTTCATACTGCAACTAATTTTTTCCCCATCTCAGTCCCAGAACTGTTACTGTCTTGCATAAAAAACAAGATGGGAGTTTAGTTTATAGTCAGAAAACAAGAATATTTATTTTTCCACAAGTAAGTCAGGAACTTGACTTTCTTTCATTTTTGTGGAGTAAAACAAGTAGCCTTGTGGTTTATTTTATAGTTGAGTCTAATGTTAAGCCTGAAGACCATTTTCATTTATCTCAACAAGGAAAAAATAATCTAATTGAGAAAATAAAATGTATCCATATTTTGTCTAAATATGTAAACAATTTGATGATAGAGTACAAACCAATAATTGAAGGGGTTGACAAGTAAAGCAATTAGCAGTGTGAAGAGTTAATACTAAAGCCTTTCAGAAATACAGAAACTTTCAACTAGCTCTTTAAAAAAATTGTGGTTATAAATTAGTTCAGATCCTCTGAGATATAAGCAAAGGTACAAAAATGCTGTGTGGTATCAGAAAACAGAAGTTGAGACCATGTGTGAAATTTGGAATTTTTAAAAGTTATTGAGTGCTATGAATATGTCTAGTTTTGAATCCCCTTACTATACAAAAGCAGCTATAAAAAAAAGTGGTACATCATGAAACTAAATTTTGTATCTTTTTTTCTCACACATCGCTGTGTTTTTTGTTGCTTATCTTCCATGCTTGGATTTAGGCATATAAGCTGCCCTTCCTCTACTACCCCACGGCTGAACATTAGACATGTTCAGCATTAAACCTCAAACACTGCCTTCTCAAGGACTGTGGTTTTATTATGTAACCCGGTGCATTGAACATCTGCTAGATGCTTGAGATTAAATAAAATGAGACCTGCCTTTAGAGGCTCAGTCTAGTAAGAGAAGTGTTATTTTAAAAAAAATAAACTGGAACTGAATACTTACTGAAAATAGTCCAGAAACTAAGACAGTTGTTTTAATTCCTACAGTGTGCTTTCTTACAAATTATAAAATTATTTTCTCATAGTTTCTCATGTAATGTTCACACTGGCAGCCCAGTTTATGGTGTTTCCCACTTTATGTGGTAGACAGGCTGGGTATAGTGACACATTGACGTTAGTCAGAAGTCATCTGTCCTTAATGTATACTGTGGTTGTGTATTCTGTGTCTTCTCTCTCTCTTACCTACTTATACATTTATTCCATCAGCTCAGATTATGTAGATTAATCTATTTCATTATTAATCTGATTTGCCTTACAAATACATTACTTACATAATTACAAATATTAAAAATATTTTTTATTTGCTTGCTTTTGTGGTAGTAGAGTTTGAACCAAAGGTCTTCACATTGAGCTACATCCCAAAACATTTTTTTTTTAAAAGACAGGATCTTGCTACATCACTGAATTTCACAGCTGGGCCCAAACTTGTAACCCCCTAGCCGCAGCCTCCCAGAGTACAGAAGCTAATAGTCAACTTTTAGATCACAGAGCAGTCCATGTATAATAGTAAAATGGTTAAAGAACTGAGGCTCTAGAGCCAAAAAGTATGGTTTCAACTCCTGCTTTTCTTATTAACTGTACAATCTCAAGCAAATTATTTGACCTCAGTTTATTCATCCATAAAACAAGGATAGGCTGTTAGGCTGCTTTAATGAGATAAATCTTAAGCCAGAACCTGATACTTAGTTAACCCTTATTATCATCTCTATTGGTGGCATCATTATCCAATGATTTTATGTTGGCTTTATTTAACAAAATCATTGTAATCCAACTATAACATTATGGTACATTTGTAACTAAGAATGTCCTTACGCCTATGTAGTATCTGTTTTGAAAATAAAGAATTGAAGCATTCATTATTCCCATGAGCTTTTACTGTAGATGATGAAGAAAACAGAATTAGAGATCCACTCCCTGGGTTCTACCTCCAGTAGCTACAACACACACATTCTCTCTCTCTCTCTCTCTCTCTCTCTCTCTCTCTCTCTCTCTCTCTCTCTCTCTCTCTTTCTCTATCTATCTATCTCTTCCACCCCCCCCCTTCCCTCTTTCTCTCTCTCTCTGGCTCTGGCTCTCTCTCTTGGATCTGGAAACAAACATCTGCAAGGTGTAGATGTCTTTAAATTGTCTTTCAAATTTTAGGTTTCACTGCCTCAAAGTTCTCAAGGAATTGCCCATCAGACTTACCAACAGCCTGTTATGTTCTCTAGTCAGTCTAATCAAGGATCTGTGCCTGCCACAGGAATGCCAGTTTACTATAGTGTCATTTCACCTGGCCAACAAAATAGTTTAAGGTGAGTATGACCAAGAAACTTAATTCTGTAGCTTCTGATTTTTTACTGTGGCTTGTTGCTAACTTTAAAAGTAACTAAAGGGCTAAAGTTGATAAATGACTGAAATAATTTGTGATGTAGAAAAGGTATTATATAGCCTGTTTTTTAATAGTTTTGAAAAAATTTCTCATAAACTAAACATTCTATATATCAATTAAAGGAAAGTCAGATATTTTCTGTGTCTTACAGTCAAGCAAGTCTCACCTGAATAGAATAATAGTTGACCATCGCTGTGGAGTTGAGAGCATTTAATTTGTTAATGACATTAGTTCTATATTAAAGCAACATGTGAGGTAGTCCATCAGCTACTTGAACTTGAAAGAGCAGAAACTTCTCCAACATACTTAATGTGTTTAAAAATAGTAATATTCCCTTGAATTGAGTCTTTTATTGAAAATACATGACAAAACACTTTATTCTTTTAACAGCTATGTAAGGTGACCAGAGGGGCAGCTGAGCTCTTTTTCAGAGTGGAGACCTAGGTTGTAATCACTCTTAGAAGGCGTGGCTGTGATTATGCACGATACTACTTGAAGATGGACAAGGGATTGACATACCTTGTTTCACTGAAATCTGTGTTCGAAAATGGGAGCACATTCTAATTTTGTTTATTGCCAGTATCCCTAAGAGGGACTCACATATCTCTGTTTTCTATGTCTGTGGCTACCAGAGTTAGCTTGCACAACTGGGGAGGCCCGGGCTTTATAATTGAGAGATAGTTGTAGATCTTACAGACAGCTTTGGAATTTTATATTATAATGACTCCCAGCTCTGTGGAGGTGAAGCTGTTATGCATTAAAAATAGAAATATGCACTGGGTTAAATTTCGTACTTACTCTGAGTTTAGATTATATAAATAAGGAGACTAGACTCTTAATCTGGTTTTCTGCTTCTAATATATAAGTATAGATTTGTTTTTTAATTTGAGACCTACAATAGAAAGTCATTTTCTAAAATGTTAGAGGCAAGACTCTGCTAAAGAAGGTAAAATGAAGGGGGTGAAAGTGTTGAATTGCGTACTTTTGAACCAAGGTGTAACCTTTATCAGAGAAAATCACCAGAGTAGTCATTTCTCTTTTTTTTACCATTTTAATTAATATATATATATATGCAATATATAATGTTTACAATGAACTTAAATATTTTGTGCACATATATATTACATTAGTATTACAACCTTTTCCCCTCCTGCACCCTTCCCATCACCCCGCACCTCCCGCTATCACACCCACTTGGTTCTATAGAATGCCTGTGCCCTGGGTTTTCCAGATCAGAGAAACCATGCAATATTTAACATACTTAATCTTCTGTGTCTGACTTGCTTCACCACTCAAATCACCACTTATTAGCTCAATTTCCCACCCCTAGAATGGGCTGCAATGGCCATATCTTGATGCCTCTTCTCTGGGTCCAGCAGAGCCTTTTATTGGGGTGATTTACCAAAAATTCTTATTTTCTGTATCTTACTATATCTTTGTTGACATTCTTTAATGTGGCTTCACCTACCAGTCTACATAAGAAGAGAACTATTACAATGATACTCATAAGGCTAGAAAATGTGAGAAAGGAAGAGAAGTCGGGCTGGAGGAATGGCTCACTGGTTAAAGCACTTGCCTACCAAGTGCTAAGTACCTGAGTTCCATTCCCAGCACCACATGAGCCAGGCGTGGTGGTGCATGCCTATAATCCCAGCACTGAGACAGGAGGATTGCTGTGCGTTCAAGGTCAGCCCAGGCTCCAGGGTGAGTTCAGAACCAGCCTGGGATACAGAGTGAGACCCTGTCTCAAAAAAATAGAGAAGTTAAATTTCAAATTCCTTAGCTGAGTACTCTAAGGTAAATGTTTGTACATTGAAAAGACATGTTATATTGAACTAGCTTAAGTCTGTTATCAAATTGCTACATTAAATGAACTTAAATCTACATCACATAAGTATACTACTCTTAAAGCAATGGATTGAGTGGCATTCTTAGGGATTTCAGATTTTTTTTAACTTTCATAAATTATTTACTCATATTTCACTGATTACTAACCTTTTACAAGATTTAGCATTTTACCTACCTACCCATCCCTAAATTCATGCATACATATTCTTAAAGATTTTCTACTAATTTCCTATGTTGAATGTAATTATTATGTTTTGCAAACTTATATACTATTAAAAATAATAATTATAGGGAAGGGAGCTGGAGGAATTGCTCAGTGGTTAAGTGCTAAGTACCAGCCCCACATAAGCTAGACGTGGTAGTGCAAGCCTGTAATCCCATTACTTGGGAAGCTGAGGCAGGAAGATTACTGTGAGTCTAAGGACAGCCTGGACTACAGAGCGAGACCCTGTCTTTAAAAAAAGGGGGGAGGGAGAAGGATATGAATCAAATGATCCAGATACCAATCTATTTTTTGTTGTTGTTGTTAAACTAGCTCTTTAGGTGTTTCCTTCCCTCCATGCTGCTTGTTTCTCTGCTTCTCTCAAAGATTCCTTCAAGTATTTTCTGCAGTACTAGACTAGTGGTCGCAGATTTCTTTAGGTATTCTTGGTCGTGAAAACTTTTTACTTCTCCTTCAATTTTCAGGGATAATTTTGCAGGGTACAACGAAAATATGCTGGGTTGATATTTGTTGTCTCTTAAAGGTTGAAAGGTCTTACTCCAGACTCTCCTACCCTTTAAAGTTTTTAATTGAGAAATCTGCAGTAATTCAGATGTGTTTGCCTTGGTAGAGTAATGCCTGTTTTTCTCTTGCTGCTTTTAGTATCCTCTCCCTATGTTGTATTTCTGAGGTTTTGATTATGATGTGTTGTGGAGAGACGCATTGCTGATTGAGGTTATTTGGCGTTCTATAAGCTTCTTGTACTTGAAAATCACTTTTTCTAGAATAGGAAAAATTTTTTGTACTATTTCAGTGATTAAATTCTTTTTACCCTCGGTGCTTTCTTCTGCTCTTTCTCTCACATCCATAATTCTGAGATTGATTCTTTTTGAATCACCCACCAGCTATTCTATTCAGCTACTTTGCTCATTTCTAATTTTGGAGTTGTCCCTAATTATAGCACTTGTTTCCTCAGCCTTGTCTTCACAGTCTGAAACTATCCCCACAGTATTAAAGTTGTCTTCCCCTGCTTTGATATATATTTTTATATCCTGAATTTCATCTAGATTTCTTTTCGTATTTTCTACTTCTCTTTTAAAATTTTCCTTCATATATTGCATTTCCTTATTCGCCTCAACTTTTTATTTGTGGCTTCAATATACTCAGTGAGCTTTGTCTCCATTAGGCACACTATTTGATTACTAAGTTCCTCTTTAATCGCTCTGACCAAAGCTTGCATTTCTTTGAGAATACCTTGTTTCAGCTGGTTATTCAACTCATTTATTTGCCTTTTGACTTCCTTTCATTGAGTTCTATTTCATGGCCCATGACATTAGTTTCTGGGGTCTCAGGCATTTCTGTGGGTGTCCTGTTGCCTTATCTTCTTCCCGTGTTTCTGTTTTTAAGGGAGTTCAATTTAAAGGCCTAGCTGAGAGGTTTCTTTGAATGGCTATGATGGTGTTGGGGGCAGCTGGAATTCCTCTGTGTTCTGTGCTGGGAATTGGCATTGAGTACAGACCTAACAGTCTGGACTCTGAGGTGTCTTGTTTACCCCCAGCCCCTTCATCAAAGCTCTCCTGCCTGTCTCAGCTTCCATCCCCCAAGGGTGGGGCTCTCCATCTTCAGAGGTGCTCCCACTATCATGAGTTGTTCAGGAGGTTATTAGCCATTCTCTCCTCTCTGCAACTGCCTCTTGTGCCCATTTCTTTCTAGGCGCTGTTTATGAGTAATCCCAAAAGTCCTGATGTGCTCTTCTGAGCCTTCTTTTAATGTATTAATTCAGTGTCAAACTCGTTTTGTTTGTTTGTTTGTTTGTTTGTTTGTTTGTTTGTTTGTTTTTAGTGGCTCTTGCTTATGTTACTGTCTGTAATGGCTGCCGAGCGCCACTTCCAGTCTGGGCTCCAGGAGGCCTTTTCTAGGGAGAGCTCACACTGCATTTGTAGTATGCACTACCCACAGGTTCGTTTTTTGAACCTACCACTGCTGTCAATTCCCAATTCTCCCACGTTTGCGCATACCTCAGACCGAGGCTTTGTACTGCTGGCTTTCCTTTTTCTGTGGTCTGTATGTGCCAGCAGCTCAGGGCCACACCCAGTTGGCTGCTATTTTTCTCCACTTCAGATAATATCTTCAGCATTTCTGACCTTCTCATGACCTCCTTCAGTTGTTGTGGTGCTCCTTCCTCTCCTAGGTTCATCATATGTTCTGGGCTCCATGCGGACTTTCCTCTGTCTCCAGATCCCTGCAGCTCCCAGCCATCTGCAGCTGACCTGGGACAGCTTCCTAGGCTGCTAATTTTTTTTCCCTCTGCTTCCAGTTTTTCTTTTAAGATTTCTTATCTTCCCCTTGCCTCCTCTCGATTATTAGGGTGCTCCTTCCTGTACTAGCTACCCTGAACAGGTGGGTTTTGACTAAAGTCTCGACTTTTTAAGTGAGTCCACAGGGAGACATTGTGCAGCTCTGTTACTGAGTCATTTCTGTATAAGACAAAGCTAAGAGAAGTAGGTATAGACTAGTTAATTCATGAAGCATTTGAGATCAAAAGACACCTATTTTTCTAAATTACTTCTATCAGCCTTTATGATGGGAAGATAGACCTTAATGAGGGAAAAAAAATCAAACCTTCAGAAAAAAATGTAGACTGGCTTAGGATTTTAAACTTTTTCCAAGTTTGGTATATTGCTTATCCCTTAAATCAGTGAAAAAAAAAGATTTTTGTGTGGTTGACTTCTTAGGGAATTGGCTCTAAAAGTGTGAGTAGATGTGAGAACATGCCTTTCTGTACCCTTCTCTACAGTCAGCCTTATTTTAGGCATGATGGCATAATTCAAAAACTGTTACATGGGTGCTCATAATAATATTCTGGGAAGAATCATAGTTTTAGTTCCTGGGCCTGTCTCTGCAAAGCACATAAAAATGTGGGCTGGGGCTGGAGGAATGGCTCAGCAGTTAAAGTGCTTGAGCAAGTGCTAAGCCAAGCGCCAAGTACCTGAGTTCGATTACCCAGCACCACCTAAGCTAGGCGTGGTGGCGCACGCCTGTAATCCCAGCACTCGGGAGGCTGAGACAGGAGGATTGCTGTGAGTCTAAGGCCATCCTGGGCTTTGAAGTGAATTCAGGACCAACCTGGACCACGGAGCAAGACCCTGTCTTAAAAAAAAAAAAATGTGGTGGGCTCATCTAGCCAGAGGAATGATCTAGAGTGCAGCAATTAAAAGATAGGTAAGGTTCTCCCCACCACCTCCAAGATGACAGTGTAGGGCAGTAACTCAAATGAAATAGATAAAGTTGAAGTAAGCTAGCTGTAATTGAGATAGTGATTGCCCTCCATGTTAACCAACTGGCACGATGAATTCCAATTGTAGATTACTGATTCATGGGTTGTATGTAAATCAGGAAATGTGTGTTCTGTCAAACTTAAATCCAGCTACCTTGCACACTATTTTTTTGTTAGTAAATGAGGTCATGTTCTGAAGGATTCCTCTAGGTGAAAAAACAATTAGTAATTAATGACAATTTTTGAAGTACAACAGCATTCTCTGAAGAAAGTTTTATTTCTGCCTCTGAGGAGTATTTAATATGTAAATTGCTATAATATTTCAGATAACTTGGAACATTTTCTTGAAGTTCAGCTATAGTTTTTTATTAATCTGATAGATATTCATGTATATAGAGGCATTCTCTCATAAATCTAGATTTCATTTATTTAAATTGCATTTGACTAAGGTATATAGCCAAAGGTTACTCTGAGAACCCAAGCACCTACACCAAGGCCTCTTATCGTAGAGTACTAAGAGATCATTGAATTGATACTGAATATGTTTCTTCAGTGCCAATGGCTAGCTTGTATTTGTGTATATATACACATATGTAATAAATTGTTGACTTTAATTGTACTTTATTTCTGTGGCTTCTGTATGCTTTTCAGTGTTTTCACTACTTTAGCTACAAATAACGCTGTTGACACAAAGGAATGCAAAGGTACAGAGAGAGGTAAAATCGTGCCTCATTTCATCCCTTCTCCTAAATAGCTAGTATTTGCAAGCCAGCCTGTTTTCTGTCATATTGACCCTCCTTCCTACTTAACTCATTTAGTGAAAATTTTTCATAAAAATATGTGTCTTAGTTACTTTTTTATGGCTGTGACTCAATACCCAATATCCACAAATTTAGGGGAGGAAATGTTTATTTTGGCTCACAGTTTCAGGAGTTCACAGTCCACTCAGGGGCAGCCAGCAACAATGGCAAGGTATGGTGGAGGCAGCTTCTGAGGACATCAGAAGCAGAAGGCCCAGTCCAGGCAAGTTGAGACTAGTCCTTAAGGAAGGCAGAAAGCAGCTTATATATCCTTCCAGGTCTCATCCAAGTGATCAGCCCCTCCTGGATCCAGGTGTGGAAGGTGTAGTAAACCTCCACTACACTCTAATAATCCAGTTTACATGCCTGTAATCCACCCAGCTAGACTAAGCCCCCGTCTCTCAACAGCACGTGATTCCATAAACAGTCTATAACGTTCAAATACATGAGATTTTTGGGGGACATTCCAGATACAAACCACAATATTATATCATCAGATTAATAAATATTACTGTTAAACCTCTTAGTTCATTTCTGATTTTTCATGAATATAATTTTATGCAAATGAGGTGATATCTCAGTTTTGGGAGGTTATTGTAACCACCCATTTTCTCCAATTCCCTGCTGTTTGGACCATTTCTTACATGCATACATGATAGATAACTAGCCCATGTTTCTTTCTTTATGTATAGTTTTCCTTGTACTTAAGTATATACCAACACAGTTAGGGTATGGAAACATGAGCAAAATTGAAATTGAGAGTATATAAATAATTTTACACCCATAATGTTTGCAACTTTGTTTTCATTGTTTTCACTGCAGGTATAATATGTCCAACACATGAGAATTTAACCCATTCATATTTGTTATTATAATTGATAAGCTTTTACATGCAAAATGTCTACAACCTTTTTTTTATATGGGCATAGCATCTCTAACACATTTAATCCATTCACATTTAATATTACAGTTGCTATGCTAGCATATTTTTTGCTGCCACCTTACATTTATTTTGTCATGGTTGTCTTGTAAGTACATGACTAGTTCCTCAGTCTCCTGTTCTTTTCTCACATACATGTGTGTCATAGTATCTGAGAAATTCTCCACATATATGCTATATTTCTTGCAGCTTATCGTGGAATGTCACATACCTGATATCTAGGCATGCATTCATTGTTCAAAAAAAGCTGATTTTTTAGATAACCAAACCTTATGTTCCTTTGGTTATTGTGTGGTATGTGGTTAGAAGGACATGGCCTTCACCGTTGAATACACCTGCCTTCAAGGCTGTGCAACCTTGGGCCAATAGCTTAATTTTTTTGTACCTTAGTTTTCTAATATCTGAGATTAAAAATAATTCTTCATAAGACTGATATAAAGAATTGTGTCTGGAGACTCAGATTCTCTTTCCTTGCAGTTATTGTCCATGTGGCTGCTTTTAAAGCTGTGACAGAGTTACTTGAGCTGACTTTAGTGTATGTATATTACTATATAATAAAAATTTGAGACAGGTTCTCACTCTATAGTCCAGGCTGGTCCTGAACTCGCTGCTGGCCTCAAATTCATTGCACTCCTCCTACCTCAGCCTGCTGAGTCCTGGTATTACAGGTGTGTGCCACCATGCCTGGTTTATATGCGCTAGGGAATCAAATCCAGGGCCTTGTGCTTATTAGCCAAACGCTATTAACTACTGAGCTACACCTCCAGCTAAAAGGATATTTTTTAAAAAGATCTGATTCAGATCTTGAGCCTGGAGAACTCTTAATGTAGAAAAGATTGTGGAAGTCAACGACAACAAGAATAGACAAAAGGGATTACATTTTGTACAACAAAAGAAACAACAGCTAAAAGACAATCTACAGAATGGGAGAAAAATATTTGCAAATATCGTATCCGATAAGAGCTTAATATCATATATATATATATGTACGTGTGTATACATATATGTGTATATGTATATACATATATATAGGAATTATTTCAACTTAATAGGAAATAACCAATTTAAAAATGAATGAAAGACGTAAGTACAGATTTCGCCAAAGAAATCTTACAGATAGCCAGTAGGCATATGAAAAGATGCACAACATCATGTCATCATCAGAGAAATCAAGATCAGTACGACAATCAGGCAACACCTCACATTTCTGAAGGGCAGCTGTTAGCAAAAGAATGAAATACAACAGTGTTGGTGAGAATGTGGGAAAAGAATTCATGCACACTGTTGGTGAAAATTCAAATCAGTATAGCCATTATAGAAAGCAGTACAATCATTTCTCAAAAACTAAAAATTGAACTATCTTATGAACCAGCAGTCACAAATAGTTCTGAAAAGGATTGAAGTTGAGATCTCCAAAAGATATTTCCACTCCCGTATTCGTTGTGTTTCAGCATTATTTATAGTAGGCAAGATGTGGAAACAATCCAAACTTCATCTATGGATAAATGAATAAAAAGGGACATTATTCAGCCTTAAAAATGTAGCGCATTCTACAGTGTGTAACCGCATGAATTAACTTTGAGGACATTATGCTAAATAATGTGAGCCAGTCACAAGAGCATAAATGGCTACCTGATTCCACTTCATATGCAACATCTACAATACTCAGAAAGGCACAAAGTAGGACATTGATGCTGGGGTGATTGGAGGGGGAAGTGAGTGATGGCTATTCAGGGTATCTAAAGTTTCAGGTCCAGTATTGTGGATGTAGTTAACAATACTATATCTTACATTTTCTCTATTATTGTTCTTCTCTTATGCCAACTCAATCTTTTTTCAAAGACCCTACCCTTTTGTTGATTCAGGTAAATTTATCTTTGTGTGTACATCATCGTATCTGAAGTCTACTCTTTCGTTTTGTTTTGTTTTGTTTTGAGACATGATCTTGCTCTGCAGCCTGGGCTGGTCCTGAACTCGCTATGTAGTCCAGGCTACTCATGGACTCATGTCAGTCCTCCTGCTTCAGCTGCCCATGTGCTGGGATTACAGGCATGCACCTCCATAACCAGCTTTATGTGGTACTGGAGAATCCAACTCAGGACCCTGCACTTGCTAGGAAAGCACTTTAACTGCAGTGCCATTCCTCCAGCTCCTGAATACGTCTTAAGTAGCGTTTTTAATTATACGAGATATATACGAATAAGATGTTTTTAAACGGAACCACATTAGCACAAAGTTGTATAGTGGTCAGCTGATAGAATATTGTGACCTGGGGTTTGCATGAACCCAATTATGTATTTCCTTGGAAAGAGTGCTGAATATTTGCTAGGGCAGTGTACATACAACTTTATAAAACATAACTGCTTTGAATAACAAGAATTGATAGAACTTTAGGCCTAACTCTGGTAGACACTACTAAGATATGTGCAGGAAAGATTTACAATATAAAACTCCTGTTACTGAATTTTAAGCATTTTCACTTGTTTTCAGTTAGCCAGAACACGCACATTTGTTAAGTTCATTGTATTATGTGGGCATGGTGAATGGCATCCAAAAAAATTTAGTAGTTAACGTCAAAAATCACTGATCACCGATCACCATAACAGATGTGGCAATGAGAAAGTTACAGTTTCCAAGAATGACCAAAATGTGACATGGAGGCAACACAGTAAGTGTATGGAATTGGGTAAAAGGGCCCCGCAGTCTTGCTCAAAGCAGGGTTACCACAAACCTTCAATTTGTGTAACCAAAAAAACACTGTGAAGCACAATGAACAAAATGTAATATGCCTGTATTAGGTTTAAAGAAAACAGTCTCTAAACATAATCACTTTAATAGGTATGAAGACCCAAGAGTATGAGGTTCCTAAACACTTCTTTTGCAAAACTTTCCCAGAAATATCTCAGAATCTTTAACTATCTCAGAAAAAACGTGAGCTGCTGGCACTTCTTTTGTCATGCCTTCCCTTCACTGTCCTAGCTGTAGGTGCCTACCAAGTGAGAAAGGCATTCCATCTCTTGCTTAGTGGTATTCAACCACATGCTCTTAAGCAGTAGCAGAGGTCTTCACTGGCTATTTGAAATTCAGGAATCTAGTTTTAAAGAAGTCTGTGATGGAAATAACTACCTGGCTTACACCAACAAATATACTCACTCTGTACCTTGGCAGAGAGACTACAGAGAAGTGATTTCTCTCATTTGTTTTTGGGCCTCATAATGACTGAGGATTAACATTCTTATGTACTCCCACCTTGGGTCTAGAAGCATATTTCTGCTTGGCCCACACCCCCCTCCAGCACGCTGCCATTCTTTGGACCAAAAGTCAATAGATGGTGAAAGAGTTGGGGTCGAGGCTGCTGCTGGTCCTCGTTTCCTCATTCCTAATGCCTCCTACATCATACTGAAACATAATGTTCAGGTAAAAAATATAAAAATATTGTGTCTAACCTTGTTTTTCTGAGTTTACCTTTATAATGCCAGAACTCCATCCAGCAAGAATTTACGTATTTAGTATGTATTTTTATATGGAAGATAGGATATATACTTGACCTTAGGTGCCTACATTTATTATGAAAAGATAAATGTATGCATATCAAACTAAATATTACAAGACTAATGCACGGAAGGGCTAATTTGCAAGTCGTAAAGAACAGCATTTATGCATAGACACTAAGCATTTTGCTGACAGAATGATGTATAACCCTACCATTATACTTTTAGTCCTACCTGCCTCATCAGCAATTTCTTCACACTTATACTCATTCCTACCAAAATGGTGTTTTTATTCCTGAAAGCTTAAAAATTGAAATAAGCCTTTCATTCTTTTTTTTTCTTGCCCAGAGTTTTTACATTTCTAATACCTCATCTGACTTCATAATTGTCCTAAAAATAATAAAAGTATGTGTTTGTTTTATTGAATGTATAGAAACTATGAAGCACAGATTAACCATTATAATTCAACCTAGGGTCCTGAATTCTTATTTCCTGATTTCTAGCAACCCCACTGTATTAATATAATGTCTTGCAATGAATCTTAATCTTGACAGCATGTTACACTGGCCTGTAGAACTCTAGAACTCTTAGAACATTCTAGTCTACTCCTATAGCTGGGTGTCATGGTGCACGCCTATAATCCCAGCACTAGGAAGGCAGAGACAGGAGGATTGTTGTGTGTTTGACACTAGCCTGGGCTCCATATTGATCCCTGAACCAGCCTGGACTATAGATTGAGACCCTGTCTCAAGAAAGAAAAGAAAGGAAGGAAAAGAAAGAAAAAAATGTCAGTCTTAACCACAGAAGGAAGGAAGACCGAAAAAAAGAAAAAACGTCAGTCCTAGCCACAGGCCTGTGTTTTTTTATTTTATTTTTTAAATTACTCTGGGTCTGGTTCTAAGACTGAACTCCCTTGTTTCTTACAGACCTCTAGGTGATTCTTACGGACACCAAGAGTTGAAACACACTGACCTATACTGACTATCCCTTTCATTTTATTTTCATCCTTGTGCTATAGCATAGTTAATGTTTTATAAGTTTTATTATAAAGTCATAATGTCTGTCAGTATTTGTTAGCGTTTCATCTGAAACCTACTACAGACTTAGCTTCAGACTAAATTAATACGTACTAACAAGTATAGTGAATCTGTTAGATGGACAGGACATCATGAACGCTAAACCACAGGTCCTGATCCAACAGTCCAATATCTTGGATGCTAAATGAACTGTAATAGCTTTTGTGCCATTACCAATTGTAAAACAACAATTAACAACTCTAAGCAAACCTTTGTTTTGAAAGTCATCTATCTGGCTTACCTTGGATTACTTGCCAACTTTGTTTTCTTGCAAGGCCTCTTGTGCAGGAAAAGAGAACTTGATTTATTATTTTTACTTCACCTTATCCTTTCAGTTCTAAGGCAGCTCTGGTTGGAACCATGTTTTCGTAGGTCACTAGAGGATGGCGCACAGCCTAATGCTTCTCAGATCTCCATTCACAGTCAGCCAGTGATGTGCTGGGCAGTGATGTAAATTTTACAACGATGAACTGCTCATGGAATTTTTCTTCTCTTAGTATGGAGAGAAAATTAGTTTGGGTCCCACAAGAGTCTTTATAAGAAGCAAGCAAGTAATTTATCTTCAGAATACTTTCATTTTTATTGGGCTTGTTTCCTATTTTACCTTTCATTTTCCCATTTTTATCTTGAAACTCAAAAGAATAATATGTTTGCATTTGATCTGTGACCTCAAAGGCTGTCCTAGCTTAAGGAGAGAGGATCTTGAAAAGACGGTAATCTTTTTTTTTTATCTTTAAAGGAGATGTTTCATAGAATCTTTATGAAATAATAAAAAAGAAAACCTACAGTTAAGTCTTTTTCCCAATTTCCTCTCTGCGGTTTGTTTTGACTCACTTTGGTATCCTTCTATTTCCCTCGTGTCTCCTTTGTTCTGCTTCTGATACCTCTCAAGTGCATTTTTCTTCTAAGCTTTCAGTTCTGCATTTTGTTAGCTTTAGCAGTCTTTTAAAATAATTGTTAATAATAGAACCTGTCGATCTGGACCATATCTTTTGATGTAGATTTACCTCTATTGTTAATTAAAAGGAAGTTACTGGTACCTCATCTGGAGAAATCACATTTTATAAGGAAAAAAATTTCAGTAGATGAATAAATCCTAAAAATTTATTCAACAGAATGATTAAATTCTAGAGATCTTCTATACAGTGTGTCTATAATAATAACTGCATTTTATACTGAAAACAATATTAAGGCTGAGAATCTAACTTGGTGGTAGAGCTTATGGTTAGCATGTGTATAGCTTGGGTCAGATCCCTAGCAGTGCAGAAAATGTGTGTGACTGTTTAAGTGAGCAAACTATGCTCTAAAGTGTACTCATAATTCTGTAATACTAGCAGATGAAAACTGTGTAATTATTGACTTAATAAGCATAAAACAAATTCTGTTTACTGCTAAAACATTGCCTTTTCAGAACATTAATTTCCTCTTTAATAGGTACAATAAAAAGTTTTACTGTTTCTGAGGGCAGTAGTGGAATTTTTGTTGAGTCAGAGTCCCGCTCTATAGTCCATGCTGGTCCTGGATTCAGTATGTAGTTCACACTGGCTTCAAATTAACTCACGGGAATCCTCCAGGCTCAACCTCTGGGGTGCTAAAATTGAGTATGTGTGCCACTGTGCCCAGCCAGTCTTTATGTGGCACTGGGGATTCAAACCCAGGGCCTTGTGGATACTAGGCTAGGAGAATTCATCATTAAATTTTCATCGGCAAGAATCAGTATTGAGGGCTTCCAATCAAGATGGCGACTGAGTAACAGCACTGCACAAAGTCTCCTCATCGACTCACTTAAAAAGTCAAGAAGATAGGTAGAAAAAGCGTGTTTAGTGTAGCCAGGAAAGAGAGGTGCATCCCCAGAAACTGAAAGGCGACCAACAGGAGGCCAAAAACTCCAAAGGATCATCAAAACTGGAGGGGGGAAAAAAATCCCCGCAGTCCAGTAAGCCGCCGCAGCCGGCGGCAAACGGCAGGCAGCCATAGACGGAGGAACGATCGTGGGGACCTGAACATCTGACTGAACGGAGCTGAAGAGAACGCAGCACACAACAACGGGCTGGTCAGAAGCAGCCAACTCAGCATGGCCCCGCGCTGCCAGCACCCACAGATCACAAACAAAAGTCCAGAGGCCAGACCTCAGCCCGAGGTAAGAGCGGACCCAGACTACTGGGAATCACTGGCTGCGGGTGGCCTCAGAAGCACTAACCCACGGGTGTTTGTACTATAAACACAGTGTGCGTCCCCCCCCTTAGAAAAGATCCCAGAATCCCAGATCAGAAACGGGACTCAACAGCCGTCGCAAACAGTGATGTCAGCAGAAGCCATTCACTTTTCCTGCGCACCAGAGACAGAGGTAGCAGTACCATGGGGAAACGTGGTAACAAATCTTATACAAAAAGATCTGATTCCCCAGGGGAGGGTGCAAGGGGTGCTGAAATTGCAGAACCCAAAGAAAAGGACAAAAATGATGGTAAACCTCTGGGCCCAGATAGTCAGTGAATTAAAACAGGAATTAAAGGAGGAATTAAACCGGGAAGCAAAGCAGGAACTGCATCAGACAGAATTACAAGAATCCTTAGCTACGCATAAAGCAAGCCTTGAAAAGGAATTAGAGGAGACCAAAGAAGAATTGGGGAAGTGCAGGCACAAATCTCCTACAAAAAGACATGAAACCCCAGGAGATGACACCAGGGTAAATAAAGATGAATATGGCAAAACTGATGGCAACTTCTGGGCCCAGAAATTCAGTGAATTAAAACGGGAATTAAAGCAGGAAATTAGACAGAAGAGCTACACCAATACATAGATAAGCAAAAAGCAAGCCTTGAAAAGCAACTAGCGGAGACCAGAGAAGAAATATACCAGAAGATAATGAAGACAAAAGAAGAAATTAGAGAAGAACACAACAGAGATACAGAAAAATTGAGTGCAGATATTCAGGAAATGAAAAACACAGGTAATGATTAGCAACCACTTTAAACAATTTCAGAATAGTATGTCAGACCTAGAAAATAAAGTGACTAAGCTGCAACATACAGGCCATGGAGAACACAATGTAAATAAAGAAAGTGAATCATTACAACAACTGATAGATGATTCAAGGAGAAATAACCTCAGAATTATGGGAATTCAGGAGAAGACAGAGGACAAAACAAAAGGCTTAAAGGACATGTTTAATGAAATAATAGAAGAAAATTTCCCAAATCTAAAAAGAGAAATGAACATGGAACTATTGCAGGCATATAGAACACCAAACAACTTTGATCAGAAGAGACCCTCACCACGACACATCATAATTAAAATTCTAGAAACCCAACACAAAGAGAAAATACTAAAAGTGGTAAGAGAAAAACAGAAGGTGACCTATAAAGATAAACCCGTCAGGATAACGGCAGATTTTTCAGTCCAAACTCTAAAAGCAAGAAAATCATGGAGCAATATCATCCAAGCACTAAAAAAACATAGATGCCATCCAAGACTGCTATATCCAGCAAAATTATCTTTTAATTTAAAGGGAGAACTTAAAACTTTCCCTGACAGAGACAGTTTAAAGGAATTTGTAGCCACTGAGCCAGTATTACAGAAAATACTTAAAGGAAACTTAGACAGTGAAAGGGAGACCAGCGACACCAGTGACCCCAGAGAAGAAGTGACAACATCTAGAAGAGAAGGAGCTGAGAAAAAAGTAGGTTAGTAATCAGTGAAATATGAGTAAATAAGATATGAAAGTTAGGAAATTAAAAAATAACTAGATTTGCCTACATGTCTGTCGCTTTAAGTATACGTGTGTGGTATAGATTTAAGTTCATTGAATGTAGCAATGTGATACAGTTTTAACTTTGTTTTGTTGTAGCAATTCACTTATTGGGTCACTGATAAAGTTCATCCTAAGGAAACTAATTGATGTAAACATAACCTTGTGAATGTACAAATATGCACCTTCCAGTAGTCAGATAAGGCAATTGAATTCTATTTATTTATTTTTTTTCTTCTTTCCCAAATTAACTATCCTTTTGAACTACATGCTTGTAATTATTTTCTAGTGTGAACTGGTGGGTAAGGCCAGGTTTAACATTAGCAACAAAGATGTAGGAAAATATGGGAAAAAAACACTTTTGGTGAATATCCCAATGAAGGAATTGGTTGGATTCAGAGAAGAGATATCAAGATTTGACTACTGTGAACCCATTAGAGGAATAGGAAGCTGGGATAGAGTGGTGACTTGAGTGAAATGACTTAGGCGTGGAAGATTAATATGTTAAACACCATATGGTTTCTCAGAATTGGAAAACCCAGAACACAGACATTCTTTGGAACCATATGAAGTGATAGCCGGAGCTGGGGGAAGGGACAAGGAGGGGGTGGGAGGGTAGAAGATGGGAAGGGATTGTAAAGTCTATGTGATACATAGATGTACAAAACACCCAAATTTATTGTAAATACTATGTGTTACATTTGTATATTAGTAAAAATAGTTGGAAAAAAACTAAAAAAAAAGAATCAGTATTGAGGAATCAAGCATTGTAGTTACTTCGTTTTTCTCAAGTCATCAAAAATGAGATAATCTTAGTATTTTGGTTTAATATTGTCTTTAAGTAGGTGCTTTTAAAGACTGGTAAGGAGCAATAATGTATTATGCATAAGTAAACTGATCATGGAGAGAATTGTAGCACTTCCTTATTCTCATAATGAGTTTCTATTGAAAAATAATCCCTTGAGTGGAGTGTACTTCTCTCAGTTATTTTTCAGTGCGCACATATATCTGAACTTTGTTGGGAATTATTTTTATTAAACATTTTATACTTTCAAATTTTGCATTAATTGATAAGCTTTTTAAATTAAACCATATAAAATATAAGGAATAAATGATAATTCTGCTTTATTAATCTATTTCCCTTACGGAAAATAAATTACTGTTCTTCAGTATAATCACTATTTAGGGTTTGGCTTGTACTTTCTAACTTTTAGTACTTTTTATATTGATATATGAAGAATTTGGATTTGAGAAAGGAGGGTTGGTAGTTGGCTTTTTGTTTTGGTTGAGGTAGAGATTAGAGATGTTTTTATTTGTGTCACTGAGTTTTTCAACGTATGTTGAATCTTCCCATGACAGCTTTACACTATAAATTGCTTTTTGTTAAACATGACTGAACATTTTCTGTAGAACATCTGTATTTTTCCTTTTTAGTTGAGAGTAGAGAGAAATTAGCTTGAGTAAAAATAGTCTCAGAGCTCAGGCTAAGGAATTTTTCCTTCAGTCTCTAAATAATAAGTAATCATGCTTTCAGAAGCATGAATGTGATATAGAAAAGCAGAATTAGCCCAGTGCAGCCTCTGAGGTGGATCTGAAGTAAAATAGGAGGAGCCATGGGCAGAATGATGTCATAACATAAGCATCACGTAGTGGTTTCCTCAGCTGTAGTGATGGCATTTTCAAAGGGGCCACCATGGGTTGCAGTTTTAAAAGAAATAAATATTAAAACATTTTAATGCAAAAATATTAAAGAAAGATTGGGGGTTTCTTGATAATGTCACACTACTTGCAATGTAGGTTGGGTTTGGAAATGAATGTTGTAACAGTAATTTGAATACATTTACATTAAGTTTGTGCTAAATCTAGGGTCAGCAAACTTTCTCTGTAACAGATTAGATAAAATATATTTGAGATCTTTCAAGACAAGATAAAGATTTGTGAATACTGTTTAGTACTTATATAGTGAGAAGAAAATAAATTTCAAAAAAGTTTTGGCAAGATTTAATAATAATTAAGCACAGTTTTTCCATTACACGTGTCCTCCTAAGAAGTATGAATTTGTTTTACATGGCAGATAACTTGGCAGATAATTGGGGTTCAGAGTTAACAGTCCATATCATCAAATTAACTGCAACTGAACTTTTGTAAAAATGCTTCTTGGCTTGCCGGCCATATAGAAATGGGCATTGGGCCAGATTTAGTCCACAGGCCATAGTTTGCAGACTTTAGTGCTAATTGATTGGCAGGCAGCAATAAGAAGCCCAACAGGATTTGGTCAGAAGTGAAAGCTGACCCCATAGGTAAAGAGATATCAAAGCCGATATACAAAGAAACTGCAGTGGTTAACAGTTTGTTAGGCGCATGAAAATCATTAAGGCAAAGAAAAGTACTGGATACAAACAGAAGATAAGATTTGTAACCTTGAGATAATACGTTGGTGTAAGGACATGTAAGAAAATAGACAAGTTCATAAAGTTGTATAATAAAGGTTGCAGTATTTATTCAATAAAAAGGTAAAACTACTTTGAAAAGTAGAAGAGAAAAAGTTGTGTAAAGATAATACTGAGTTAATGAAAAAAATTAAAAATCTGAGTCATCTTTTTCTATTTTTTAATTATTCAGTTTAGACTTTTACAGCTTGATACAGATTGTAAGGTTTTCTAGCTTCTTAAAAATTCATAATGACTTTCTCTACTGACCAAAAGTTTGAATGGCTATCCCAAATTTGCCATTTTAGTAGGTATATCTTCAGACAACAAGTAACATAAATAAAAAGTTTTCCCCTGAGAGAGGCCAACCCAGTTTAGGAAGTAGAAGAGGGTGTGGGCTGTACGTGTCCTTCTAACATATCGTATGTATTTTATTTTATGGATAATTCCTGGGATTTGGAAAGAGGCTGGTTCTTGTGTGTTACTTGGTGCCAGGCACAATGTAAGGCATGTTAAAGAAAGAATCTTTAAAATCTGCATCCTCCTGACTTCCTTCTCTAGGCAAATTTGATTACTAAGAGCTGAGTTTTATTCTTCCACTTTAACTAAAAACCAGAAAGCATATGAAATAATTTACAGACATTTAGTGTTAGGCAGCTAAGAATAGTAAACTCTGACAGAACAGAAACAAAAGCAAGTTCTACGATGGCTCCAGCTTACCTGCTAGAGGGAGTTTCTCTCCCACAGCTCAGAGAAGAGGAGGCCAAGCAGAACTCTGTAAGTTAAGAAATGGAGTTGAGACTTTCAGAAGCCCAGGATGCTAGAGGTTAAAAGGCAAAGAAACTTGTCAGTGTTCAGGGTAGAGTACAGAGAATGAGGTACTAAGAGAGGGACTCTCCTGTGTTAGTTGCGTTCTCAAGGGAGTACATGTGTGCAAAAACTCCCTAAAGCCAGGGAAAGAACCATGTGAGAGAAGCAGGCTTAACCATCTCTGAAGCTTGGAGAAGGTCAGGGATAGTGTGGAGTTGTGAAAACCTCATATCGGGCACTGTGTAGAGGACTTAAAAGAGTATTTTCTCAATACTAGGGAGAATTTGCCCTTGATTAAAATTTGTTCTGTTCTTACCTTAAAAGCACAAAAGCTGTATCCAGCATGCTGGCACACACCTATAATCCCAGCCCTTGGGAGACAGAGGCAGGAGGAGTGTGAGTTCCAGGCTAGCCTGGGCTACATAGTGAGTTGAAAAAAGCACAAAAGCTTTTAAAATACTGTTTTTGGTCTCTCCCGCGCTCCCTCGCTCCCTCGCTCCCTCGCTCCCTCGCTCCCTCGCTCCCTCGCTCCCTCGCTCCCGCGCTCCCTCGCTCCCGCGCTCCCGCGCTCCCGCGCTCCCGCGCTCCCGCGCTCCCGCGCTCCCTCGCTCCCGCGCTCCCGCGCTCCCGCGCTCCCTCGCTCTGAGACACGTTCTCACTATGTAGCCAGGCTGGTCCTGAACTCACTTCAGAGCCCAGGCTGACCTTACACTCCTGGCAATCCTCCTGTCTCAGCCTCCCGAGTGCTGGGATTACAGGTGTGCGCCACCACGCCCAGCTTATGTGGTGCTGGGGAATTGAACTCGGGTACTTAGCACTTGAATCAGCACTTGCTAAGCAAGCGCTTTAATGGCTGAGCCATTCCTCCAGCCCCTAAAAATACTGTTATAAAATACAAGAGTACCCAACACAAGGAGTTAAAGTCCTAAATCCTAGTATCTTATTAGAAATTACCAAGGATTCAAGGGCTAAGGGTGTGGCACAGTGGTAGGTAGAATGCTTGCCTGGCATGTGCGTGGTCCTAAGTTCTAACCCCAGCACAGAAGAAAAATAATTATTTCTACCAAGAATATTAAAAAGCAAGAAACTGAAGGCTGATGAAAAAGGAAAAGTCATTGATTTGGAACTGAGTGTGAAACAGCATCATTGCTTTCAGAAGGCATAAAACATGTGTACCTAGCATCTTCAAAAGACAAAAGGAAACAAAAATACTTGAAAAATAATGATTGATAGTTTTCAAAATTAGGTGAAAGTGGTAAACCTATAGATCCAAAACAGCAAATTACGTGCAAAGAAGTATGAAGAGAATATCTTACATAAAAGCTATAAAGAAAAAAGAAAAGGAGCCAGAGAAGGGAAAAGTATGTTACCTGTGCAGAAATAAAGGTAAGAATGTCGGCTGACTTCTTGTCAGAAACTGTATAAGCCAAAATACAGTAGAAGGAGGTCTTTATTTGAAGTAGACGTTGGGGGAAGAGGAGGAAGAAAAAACTTGTGTCCCATAGTAGTCAAAGTATTTTTCACAAAGATAATTTAAAGGCTTTCAAACACACAAAAACTGAAAGAATTGATCCCTGTCAGACCTGTACTCTGAGAAAAGTTGAACGTCTTCAGATGGGAAAGATGATATTAGATAGAAACTGGCAGTTAGACTCAACATAAAAATGTCAAGACAAGTGATACTCTGGTTTAAAATTTCTATAGGGAATATATCAAGAATTCTCAAAACTTAATGGTAATGAAAGCACCTTGAAAAACTGTGCATGTGAGAAATGAAATGTGCACCCTCCATAATAACCTGCTGTTTCCACTTCTGGTTTTTTAACCAAGGCAGATGGGAACTGGACCCTACCCAGTATCCAACAGTAGCTGAATAGAAGAGCAAAGAATATTATATTTATCAGTGAAATATTTAGCAGTAATAAGAATGACCTAATAACATGAATCAGTCTCAACTATCTTAAATTTTAGAAAACTGAAAATGCCCCCAGAAATAGATTAAATAGGTAAGTAGTTTCATTTGTATGAGACTAAAAAATTCAACTTAATCTCTGATGGCAACAAAAAAAAAATCAATGGTTTCCTGGTGCCAGGGTCTACGACAAGTTGATGGGATGGAAGGACATTAAAGAAAGTCACAAGTGACTTCTGATATCCATTTTGGTTTATTGATACATGCATATATCAAAATTTACCAAATTGTATACTTTATGTATAGTTTGTTTTATATTCAACTTCAGTACAGCTGTAAAATTATCTTGGTTGTCTTTAACAAAGATTAAATTCACCTAAAGTGAAGTAAAGAGTGGTAAAACTAACAAATCATTAGAAACAAAAGTACTAATAGAATATAAATGCCAATGCCATTTAACAGAGAAAGGTAGGTGCATTCCAGTAGATTTTTAAAACTTACTAGAGAATCATACAGCAAATGAAACGTTACCAAGTATAGTAGTGCACACCTGTAATCCCAGCTACTCAGGATGGCTGAAGCAGGAGAATCCTAAGTTTGAGATCACCCTGGGTACGTTACCAAGACTGTATCTCAGAATGAAAAGTAAAAATTACCTGCAGATATAGCTAATGCAAGGCCCTGCCTTAAATTCCTAATATTGGGATAGGGAGCAAGGAGTTTTAAAAGCTAATACTTAGGACTGGAGGAATAGCACAGCAGTTAGAGCACTTGCCTAACAAGCACAAGGCCCTAGGTTTGACTTCCCAGCACTACCTAAGCCCCAAGTGGTGGCACATTCCTATAATCTCAGCATTCTGGAGTCTGAGACAGGAGGATGGCTATGAGTTTGAAGCCAGCCTGGGCTACATAGTTCAAACTGGACTAAAGAGTGAGATAGAAACTATGTCTTAACAAAAAAATACAAACACCTGAAAATTACAAAGTATGGTAAAGACTTCATGTCTCCCTCAGAGCCATAATGTGTACTAGCTGATTCTGCAGAAAAGATTTTTAAAACACCATGACAGCTGTATACAAAAAGCAGGGATTGTAATTTTGATGTCTTTGTGCACAAAATACTCAAGACCAATGTAAACATCATATGTCACATATAAATATATATTATTGAAGTGGGAAAGCATTTTTTAAAAAAGAAACAGGTATATGAATGTTGTAGCCTAATACTGGAAGCAATCAAATAAAATGGAAAAGTGAATGGATTCTGGTGAACACATTCTTCCCAGAGGAAGAATAAGGCCAGCCTGGTCTAGGTACATAATGTGTGTTCAGGGCAAGACTGGAGAGAGGGAGAGATCCATTATTTTTTGCCTAACTAGGCTGATTAAGTCTGGTTTAAATCATAGTGAAATTTGGTTACTGGTCATAAACAGTGACTCAGATAGATAATCAGGACCAGTCCACCATCTTCAGAGTATTCTGTGTTAACCCAATATTTTTAACTCAGGAGAACAAAAATTTAAAAAGAAATAACTCAGAAGTAGTTTGACTTTAGGGCACCCTTTGCCAACTGTCCAGAAATTTTCAGATACGCTGTCTTTGTAATCAATGTGAAAATTAGGTCTTTGGTCCACAATAGATTGAGATACGTGTTCAGTGAGGTTAGCATTCTACTTCATTCTTTTCCACATGGTTGGTTAGTTGTCCCAGAATGACCTTTTGAGGGGGAAAAAAAGTTCTTTCCTCCTTTGACTGGTGTTGGTGTCCCTGTCAAAAATCTTTTCATTATACCTTTGTGCTTTTATTTATGGATTTTATTAATCTGTGTATCAGCCTTCCAAGTGCTGGAATTATAGGTGTGTGCCACTGTGCCCTGTTTATGTGGTGCTGCGGAATTGAACTCGGGCACTTTAACCACTGAGCCATTCCTCCAGCCCATCTTTAAGTTTTTCATGACATCCCTGAAGAGAATTTATTTCTCCCTTTTCTATCTGAAAAATCTCATTTCATTTTCTTGCCCAGTTGCCCTGGCTAGAACCTACTGTACAGTTTGAACACACATGGTAACAGTAGATATCCCTGTCTTATCCTTGATCTTGAGGGTGTCTTGGGGTGGAGAATCAGCCAGTCTTTACTGTGAAGTTAGCTCTGGGGTTGGTTGGTTGGTTGGTTTAGGTTTTTGTTTGTTTGGAAACAGTCAAACTGAGGAAACGTCATCGGTATTTGTTTTGTTTCCCCATTTGTTCGAGGGCTTGAACCTCAGGGCTTTCTGCACTGAGTTGTCACACATCCCCAATCTTGTTTGTTTGCTGGTTTTTTGGGAGGCAGGATCTTTCTGGGTTCTTAAATTACTCGATGGGCTTGAGCTTGCCATCCTCCTTCCTCAGCTTCCAAGAGTGCAGGTATGCATCCCCATACACGCAGCCTGAATGTTTTTGTCATGAAGGAAGTTAATTTTTCTGTGCTTGTCAAGATGATCATATGGTTGTTTTTATTTTATTAACAAGATAAACTTGAGTTTTTGATAAATGTCTTTTTTCTGGATAAATCCCACTTAATCATAGAATATAACTTTTTTTTTTCAACATACCACCTCCCTTCCCCTTCCCCTTCCCACATCCCTTGTTCCTCTCCACAGTCTGTCTTCTTAATTTCTTCCGGCTCTCTTACTTTTTGTGTTTTGGTTTTCTCATATTAATGAAACTATATGATGTTTAACCTGTGTCTGATTCGTTTCAGTAAACATAATGGTCTCAACATATATTTCGTTATCCTGCAAATGATTCGAATTTTTCTTTATGGCAGAATAGTATTCTTGCTCTTGTTAAATATACTGCATCTTCTTTATCCATTTCTCTGTTGGACAAAAATGTGGCTTTCTTTATATAGGTCCTTCACTTCCTTGGTTAGATGAACTCCTAGGTATTTAATTTAATGCTGTGCTATTGAGAATGGAATTGTTTTTCTGAGATCTTTCTCAGCAAGTTCATTGTTAGTGTAAAGAAAAGCTATTGATTTTTTAGTATTGATTTTGTAGCCTGTAATTCAGCTAAATTTTTTTTATTATTTCCAAGAGTTTCGTAGTAGAGTTTTTGGGGTCCTCCATGTAGATAGTCATATCATCTGCAAATAAGGATAGTTGGACTTTCTCCTTTCCAATGCAGATTCCCTTTATTTCACTTTCTTGTCTTATTGCTATGGCAAGTGTTTCAAGCACTATGTTGAGTAAGAGTGGTGAAAGTGGGCAGCCTTGTCGTGTTCCAGATTTGAGAGGGAACGATTTCAATTTTTCTCCATTTACTATGATATTTGCAGTAGGCTTAGCAGATATGGCTTCTATATTACATTGAAGAAAGAAGTTACAGGTGACATCAGAAAATGAAAAGGCATCCCCTGTTCTTGGATAGGCAGAATAAATATAGTCAAAATGACTATCCTGCCAAAACTGATGTATAGATTCAGTACAATTCCTATCAAAATACTAACAAATTTTTTCAAAGAACTTGAAACAATAATCCTTAAATTCATATGGAACCAAAGGAGACCAAGAATAGCCAAAGAAATCCTGAGTAACAAGTCCAAGGCAGGAGGCATTACGATATCAGACATCAGGCTGTACTATAAAGCAATATTCATAAAAACAATTTGCTACTGGCACAAAAACAGACCAGTGGAACAGAATTGAAGGTGCAGAGACAAACCTAGATACCCTCAAATACTTAATCTTCAATAAAGGAGCCAAAAACATACACTGGAAAAAAAGATAGACTGTTCAACAAATGGTGCTGGTAAAGCTGGATGTCCACATGCAAAAGAAAATCTAGTCACACACCTGTCACCATGCACCAAAATCAAATCAAAATGGATCAAAGACTTCGATATTTAAAGTGAAACACTGAACTTTCTAGAAGACAAATTAGGCAAACATCTAAAAGACAGGTGTAGACAAAGACTTTCTTAATAAGACACCAAAAGCAAAAGAAATTGTCCCCATTATTAACAAATGGGATCATGTCAAATTAAAAAGTTGCTGCACAGCAAAGGAAATTATCAACAGTGTAAAAAGAGAACCCACAGAATGGGAAAAAATATTCAACACCAACACCTCAAATAGGAAGCTCATAACCAGAATATACAGGGAACTGAAGAAAAGTAAGCCCCCCAAAGTGAAGGACCCTATTGAAAAATGGGCAAAAGAAATTAAGAGGCAATTCCCTCAGGAAGAAGTTCAGATGCCCAATAAATACATGAAAAGACATTCAACATCCCTAGCCATAAGGGAAATGCAAATCAAAACATCACTAAGATACCTTTCTAACTCCAGAGAGATTATTGTATTTCAACACCTCAGATAGCAGTCAGGGCTGGAGAGGCTGTGGGGAGAAAGGAACCCTCCTGCACAGCTGGTGGGAATGTAAATTGGACAACCGCTATGGAAAGCAGTATGGAGGTTTCTCAAAAGATTGGAAATAAATATCCCCTTGGATCCAGTGATATCTCTCCTGGGAATATTCCCAAAAGAGTTAAAAACAACACATAACAGAGATACATGCACACCCATGTTCATTGCAGCACAACTAACAATAGCTAAAATATGGAAGACACCAAAATAATGGTGGACAATGGAGTACTATGCATCTATAAAGTCTGACAGCTTGGAGGCTTTTGTAAGCAAATGGAGGAAACTTGAAACCATCATGCTTAGTGAAGTGAGTCAGAAGCAGAAGGTGAAATATCGAATGGTTTCTGTGATATAAGAGACCCAGATCCCAGGTCCCAATTATCTCACAGAACTTAAAAGTGAAAAATAAAGGGAACCAGGAGGCGGCGGGGGGGGGGGGGGGGGGGGGGGGGGGGGGGGGGGGGGGGGGGGGGGGGGGGGGGGGGGGGGGTGGCATGAGTAGGGGGTGGATCAGAAGTAAAGCGGGGAAGGTCTTGTTACCTTGGCTAGATATATATGTGCACAAAATGCCCAAACCAATGTAAGCCTTAAATTTTGCACTTATACAGTATATCAATAAAATGAGAAAATGTGGCTTTATGTTAAATTCGTGTTGCTAGTATTCTAGTGAGGATTTTTGCAGACAGTTATAAGGAATACTGGTATTTCATGATTCTTTTTTTAAGCTGTCTTTCTCAGAATAATTCTTGCCCCATGAACTGAGTGAGGAAGTTTTCCTATTTTTGTTGAAAGCTTATTAAGAATTACTTATTAAGAACTCATTGTGTAGCCCAGCTGGCCCAGAACTCATGGCAGTCATCTTGCTTCTGCCTCCCAGGTGCTAGGATTACATGTGTATGTCACAGTGCCCACTTTATGTGGTGCTGGGAAATTGAATCCAGGGCCTTAGCTTGATAGGCAAGCCTTTAACTTCTGAGCTATCTTCCCTGTGACTTTCTCATTTTACTCCCTTGATCGTTTGGTGGAAATGGAAGTAGACTATATATCTTTCTTAAGGTATTCATTTGCAACTATAAGTACTCTTTTTTTAAGTTTTAGTATGTTACGTCATTTTCATTCACCCAAAGTATTTTCTGATGTCTTTTTACTTGCTGATTATTTAGTAGTGTGTTGCTTAATTCCCATTATGTGTCAGATTTTTTTCTTGCCATTGGTTTCTGTTTTACAACAGTGTAGTTGGAGAACACACATTATGTTATTTCTAGTTTAGTTTGTTGTGGACTAGCCCTAGCATATGAACCCTGCAAATGTTCCACGTGCACTTAAGAAGATTGTGTTTTTATTGGTAGGAAAATGTTCTGTATACATCTGTTAGGTCTAGTTGGTTATATTGTTGTTGAAGTGTTGTATGTAGTTTCTCTATTCATTGAAAGTGGGGTATTAAAGTCTACAGTTACTGTTGTTTCTCCCTTCGTTTCTTTCAGTTTGTTTCATGTATTTTGGTGTCATTTGAGGGCACTTTTATGTTTGTACCTGTTAGATCTTTTGGCTTATTGTGATGGTTTTGTCATGATAAAATACCTTCTTTATCTTTCACTTTGAAATGTATTTCATTTGATAACAATGAAGACACTTCAGCTTTCTTGTGATGCTGTTGAATGGTGTATCTTTTCTCATCTTTTTATATTCTTTGTTTCAGTGTCTCCTATATAAACCTTATAGTTCATGCATTTTTTTCTGTTCTACATTAAATCAGTATTTCTTAATATGCGTTTTAATTTCTTTACTAACTTTTTACTTTTAGTTTTTTTAAAGTAAAGACTCTTCTAGTTATTTTATATACATCTTAACTTACATACATCCACTTCTAGTTGACACTGGCTTACTTCCAAAAAGTTACTCTTGTGTAACTGTGTTTACTTTTCTTCCTTTTTGTGACTTGTTATGTATACTATATCTATTAAGGTTACAGACACAGTAATACGTTGTTATAACCATTAGTTTTCTATCTGTAGTCAGTCCATAACCCAGTGCAGCTTTTCTCCCACCCACCTTCTTGCTACTAGTAGAACATATATCCCATCAATACATTATACACACATCATTCATTACCATTGCTCTTTACATCATGTGGGAAAGAAAAAAGGAAGCATTTGCATTTCTTCTCTCCTTTACAATTACTTATAGTTCCTTTACTGATGATATTAGTCTCCTCAAGCTGGGCCAGGACCAGCCTGGGCCATAGAGCAAGAACCTATCTTGAAAATAAAATTTAAAAATAAAAAAAAAGAGTGACGGGGTAGGGAGAGAAGAGACTTAGACTAAGGGTTAGTTTTGAGAATATCATTGAAAACAAGAGTATATAGAGAAAAGCATGACAGAGCTCCAGCCCCAGATCAGAGGGTAGCAAATAAATTTGAGCACTTTAAACAATAATAAGAAATAGGAAGAGTTACACGTGAAGCAGAGAGTTCGTCTTCAGAATCTATATAGAAAGACTTTTCAGAAAGGATATAGAAAGCTAGTTGAAAGATAAATGCAGAAACAACAGAAAGAGAAGGGAAAGAAAACAGAAAGGAAGAAAAAAGAACACCCATGAATCAGTAGCAGAAAAAATACAGGTTCAGTATACCCACAGAAAACTGTAGAAGTAAGCCAAAAGTTCCCTCAAAGAAAAATTACCCTCTCCTCTTCTCCTGTGTTATTTATATGGGAGGTTTCCACATCCAAGACCTTGGATCCTTCTGACTGAGTTGGGACGTAAATCCAGTTCCCTCTTCTGTGACCCAATCTCTGAAGATGTCCAAAGTATTTATGCCATTCCGTGAGCTAACCATGTGCTTTCAGTTCTTCTCTTTGGCCGTGCCACCAGGCACTAATTCCTGCACCGTGACTCCAGCGTTATAACTCCATGGTCTGGTCTTCAGTCTGCAGTCCCCAAGCTTCAGGGCCTTATAGACAGGGCCTGTCCCTGCTTCTGCACCACCACCAGGATGGCTCACAGGGTTCCAGCCAAGGGGTGCTGTTACAGCGTGGAACACCAAGATTGACTGGTGGCTTTTGGGTTGTTAGCTTCGCTGCTGTCCTCCCACACACTCACCACTTGCAGTGCAGTCCACCAGCTTGCCTAGGACACTTGCTCTGCAGCTAGAGCCCTGCCTGCTGGCCCCTGCCTTACGCTCTCTCCTTGTCTAAGAGCCTGCTCTTTCCTGTTGGCAATCTTCACCAATTTTTCTCTGGTTCTTTGGTCACCACTCAGGCCCAATAGATCCTTTGCCTTCCTACTGTAGGCTGTAGAGAAAGTTCCTTTACTGTAGCCCAGTGGAATCCTACACAGCCACTGAAACTGACCCTTCACCGTCACCATCTTTTGCTCTTTCCCTTTCACACTACACTGAACAACTGTCACTTCACAAAAAAAATTACTTCTTCTCTCTTTGGGAATTGATAGATAGCTATGCTAAACACATCCTTTGCCACTGAGCTATACACCCAGCTCTTGGATATTGTTAAACATACATAAATGGAAGGAGAAATACACTGAATCCCCGTGTGCCACATTTAACATCAATAGCTATCAACTAATGACTGTTTTCACCTGTCCCCGCCCATACTATTTTGAAATAAATTTCAGAGCTGGGAGTTATGCCTACCAAGCATAGGGCCTTGGGTTGGATTCTCCAGCACAACTAAGCTAGTCATGGTGTCACATGCCTGTAATCCCAGTGCCTAGAAGGCTGAGGTAGAGGTAATTACCATGTGTCTGAAGTCAGCCTGGGCTACATAGTGAGTTCACTACTAGCTTGTACTATAGAGCAAGATCCTATCTCAAAAAATAAATTTCAGTTATATTATTTCATTTATGAGTATTGTAGTAGAGATATCCTTTACTAAAATTTTTTAAATCTATGGAACCATAATATTTCACATCTTTAAAAATCTGCAGCAAAATTCTTAACTAGATCAAGTATACCTTACAAATATTGCCTGTGTTCTGAAGCATGGTCTTACATTTTCTGCAGTGTGCATCTGACTGACTTCATCACTCTGTCATTTCACATGGCTCACTGTGTCTGTACTGTAATTCATCCAACAATAGGATCAGAAATTGTTCAGGTGATTAATAAATACTGCTTTATTAAAAGCTCTCGATGAGAAAGACTAAAAAAAAAATATACTGTAACTGTGTAACTGCCCTAGGCCCTCAGACTAAATTAAGGCTCCAGGCTATCTATCTGCAGGTTCTGCAATAACATTCTGTAACTTTAACCTATTATCCTGATAGATTTTGTGAAGAATAACTTTCTTTAGAAATACTATAGCCAACTCCATATTAAGGTTGAGTCTCAAACACTGTTTAAAAATATAACAATACAAAGCACGCAGGAGGATTGCCATGAGTCCAGGGCCAACCTAGGCTACATAGTGATTTCAGGACCAGTCTAGACTACAGATCAAGACCCTGTCGCAGGAAAAACCAACAAACAAAAAACAGCAACCTAATGGTTTTATGCTAATTGCCATTTTCTCTGCTTTTGTGTTAGAACACATTAGAACCTATTTAATTGTTTTCTGTATTCTTAGTATATTTCCTGATAAGTAAAATATTTTTTCCTCAATCTGACCGATGTCACATCACATATTCTTTTCTGTAGAGCCCAATGAGACCCAATTACCTTACTTTCTCACTCCCATCCCTCACCTTGTTGGAGGTCAAACCTAGGGTCCACACACACATGCTAGGCAAACATTGTACCATTGAGGCACATCCTTAGCCCCAAAATATAACATTTTTATTTTGTGAAACTAATGACTTTTTTAAATGGTAATTATTGAATAATAGGAAAGACATGCAGGCCCATAATCCTGTCACCGAAGAGGCTGAGGCAAGAGTATTGCCATGAGTTCAAGACTAGCTTGAGCTACATAGTGAGCTCAGGACCAGCCTGGACTATAGAGCCAAGACTTTGTCTCAAAGAAAATAAATATTGAAAATTATTAGTAGGAGCTGATTTTTTTCCTGTTTATTTTGAAATCAGTCCTATAAAGTGAGTTTTATTTAGTAATTACAGTTCTCAGAAAAGGATAAAATTAGATCTTAACTTTTACTATCTACCAATTTGAAAAATCATTTTATTTAAATAAATTTTTAGGGTTGAATTCGTTTCTTAAGTGCACTGCATCTCATTGTATGTTTATTTTTTGTTTTCCTCCCACAGCTCTTCAGTAGGTTACTTGCAACATCCCGGATCAGAACAAGTACAGTTTGCTCGAGCTACTTCACCTTGTGGATCTCAGCAGCTTCAAGGCCACCAGTGTGCAGGTATGATGAGGTCACTGAAGCACCCCTAATGGTTTGCCCATGATAGAAACAATGTAGTTAAAATCTTTCTGTATCTCTGCAAGGTTGAAATGTAGTAGTAGTCACTCAGGATGTTTAGGGTGCCTTGCTGAGTCAGGCCCACTGTGTGGCATTCGCTCCTCCTGACTCTCTTTGCCCATGAGTGGTGATATTCCCTGGCATCTCTCCTTGCTCTCATTGCTCCCCTAGCTCTTCATGTGTGCTTTCTCCCTTCGCTTTTTACCATCATCTCTCAAATCTTAACTTCTGCTCAGAAAAGGTCATGCAGCCAGAAGTCTACTGGGTATTTCTATACTGAGTTATGTCTAAGGTACATCAGACTCTGTTTTTCACCTCTTTGCATCTTGATTCCTCAGCACCACATAAGCCGGGTGTGGTGGCACATGGCTGTAATCCTAGCGCTCTAGAAACTGAGGCGGTGGGATTGCTATGAATTTGAGGCTAATCTGGCTTATATAGTGAGCTCAGAACCAGCCCGGACTACAAAGTGAGATCATATCTCAAAAAGAGAGAAAGAAAAGAAAAGAAATTTTGGAATCATAATTCTCTCCTGTCTTCTTTCACTTTCATATACTCACCGGTTCCTCAAATGTAATGCCTTCTTTGCTTCCCACTACAGCTAATTTTCATATGCTTTTTATATCTTATTTGCAGTAATCTTTCAGATGCTTTGATTACTTAATTTTTTCCTCACTCCCAACTTCTCTCCCCCTCCCAGAGCATACATATGCACCTACAAACGACTTTAAAAATTATTGTCTCGAAATAGAAATCTCATGTCGTTGCTCTGAATAAAAACCTTGACTGACTTCCCTATCTAAATCCCCTGGCAATCAAGCCATCTGTTTATAAATATATGTTCAAGTAATGCAGAATCTTGCGTCTGTAATACATCATACTTTTTCATCCCCAAAGTACTTTTTTCCTGTTCATTCTTCTTGGATTGCTTACCCACCATCCTCATTTTGCCAGTCTTTCTCATTCATAAAATTTGAATCAAGAACCACCTGTTTTACAAAGGCATCTTCCAGTCTTTAAGAAAAATTATCCCTTCTCTCTGATTTTCATTGACTTTTCTACAAACCTTTAGTATTACACTATATTTTACTATAGTGATTTATTGACATGTGTCAGTTCCTGAGAAACAGATAAATAATAAATGGTTATCAATAAATGCCTAACAGTGGCTGTATTCAGCATGGGCCACTTTTTCTGAGGAAAAACTTTGAAAGATGTCATAGCAAGCAGCCCTTTCATGGCTGGTTCCAGCAGTGGTACTGGTTCTTTGTCTAGAGTACTGGTATCCACGCTGATGGCACCACAGCACAAACTGAGGCCATGGAGGCAGAGCATGGATCTGACCTTGCGCACTGCGGTTAGCATAAGATGGAGTGTGTGTACACAGATACAGCAACAGCACACACAAAAACTTAATCAGAAAAGATGTAGTAGTTTGCTTATTTCTACTGTAGAGTTAGCACAGTGCTTTTATTACACATATGAGCCTCATAATTATATAAAGTCAGCAAGTGAAGACTTTTTCTAGCCTCCTTTTTCAAATAAGAAGATACAGGTGAGATAATTTTCCCAGAGCTACAGAACATTTCAGGGTACTAAATTTGTACTCTCCCAACTCACATGTTCCAGACTTCTTTACTAATTCATTCTCTGTGAAAACGGCTTTTTATTGTGTCAGTATTTCTGTAGGATATTCATTTTTCTCCATTTTTAAAAATGCATAATAATCTCTATTTTTAAACTTATTTAAGTAATGAAGGACATTTGTAGATCGTTTGTTGTGCTGTTCTCTACTGGGTCCTGCTGAGAGTAACTGTGCTCCCCTTATAGGCATGTGCTTACAGATGTTTAGGCCTATAGGATTCATTTGAATGTCTTTATAAACACACAGGACTTGTAACAGAACATTATAAGGCCTAAACCTAGCTTGCATATCTAACAGTAAAGTTTTTTTCTGAAATGTTAAATTATTGGTGTTATCTTAGTATTCAGAAATAAAACCTAGTTGCTAAAATACATTGATTGCATTATCCTAATTATTCTGGTTTTCAGCTGTGCCACCACTGCCACCTACTGGAGGAATGGTGATGATGCAGCTCAATGTACCAAATAATCCACAGTCCCGAGCCCACTCACCCCCTCAGTGGAAACAAAATAAATATTATTGTGACCACCAGAGAGGACAGAAATGTGTGGAATTTAGCAATGTAGACAATATCGTACAGGTAAGATGTTTTTATTCATTATCATTTTGAAACTTTACATTTTCATCATGTAAAATCAACCTATGTCTTAACACTGAATTCAAATTCTTTCAAGCATTAAAAAAAAACCTGAATATTCCTTATATCCAGATACTTAATTCAGTAACCAAATATTATTCACCAACTTCTGTATGTTGGAAAAAATCTCACTTAAAAATCAGAAGGAGCTGGGCATGTAGCACAGTGGGATAGTATTTGTCTAACATGTAGAAGCACTGTGCTCCATTCCCAGCGTGGGAAGTCGGAAGATACAACCAAGACAGTTTTGTAAAGGAAAGCAGTCAAGACAGCCGGTTGCTTAGTCCTTTTATCTCAGTATTCCAAGTGACCAACTAAAGAGAATCCTAAATTCAAGAAGCCCAGCCTAGGCACCCTAGCACTTAGCAAGACCCTGTCCCAAGTCAAAATAAAAATGAGCTGAGGAGGACTGAGGGTATAGCTCAGGAGTTAAGTCCTTGCCTAGTAAACAGCCTCTGAGTTTTAACTCACCAGTAAGCCAGGCATGGTGGCACACATCTGTAATTCCAGTACTGGAGAGGCTGACACAGGAGGGTTGCCATGAATTTCAGGCCAGACTGGGCTATAAAGTAAGTGAGTTCAGGACCAGTCTAGACGATAGAATAGGACTTTGTCTCAAAAAAAGAAAGAAAAAGAATTGAGGATGCAGGTCAGCATAAAGGCCCGGGTTTGATCCACAGTGCCAAGGTCCGCAGTGGGTGGGATGGAAATCGAGCCTTATCCTACTTTTCCCCTCTGAACTATGTTGTAGTGTGACTAGATAATTGATTAGGAAGTGTCCTTTGTATAACATAGTTAATAAATACAAGTAACAATGATAAAGTTAGAAAAACAACATTTTAGGACTTTATTAAAGTAACATATCAAAGAAAAATCAAAAGTTGCTAAAAGCATTTAGTAAAAATTTATGGCAGCTTTATAGTAGTAGATTAGGCAAACAGCTTTGAACCAGTTATACTTGCTGATCAGTTAGAACGTCTCAAAAAGTGGATCAACCACACATTTTAAGCCTCTGAATGCAGTATAGGAGGAAGCACACAATGTCACTCACTTTGATCAAAAATTAAAAATTCAGGACGGGAGGAACAGCACAGCAGTTAGAGCATTCGCAAGATCCTGGGCTTACTCCCTTAGTGCCACGTAAAAAAAGTTGAGTGATGATGCTCAGCCTGTAACCCTAGCACGCAGACTAAGGCATGAGGATGGCTGAGTACAAGGCCCACCTGGGCTGTATAGTGAGTTCAGGACCAACCTGGACTGCAGGGTGAGACCCTGTCTCTAAATAAATAAGTAAATGAATAAATAAATGTTGGAACTTAATCTAATTAACCTATTTATCTGTTAATTTGCAGGGGAAAAGAGTTATACTAGGGAAGTATTTTACTGAGCAAGTTTATCCTGTTTTTTAAATAAATGATAGTGTTTATGTTAGTATATTACTAGGAATTGAACCCAGGGCTTTTACACAGAGCTACATCCCTGGTTTTTTCTTTTTATCAGACAAAATCTCATAAATTTGCCTAGGCTAGACTCTGAGTTTTGATCCTCCTGCCTCAGCCTCCTGGCATACTGGGATTTTAGGTGCACACTACCACACTTGGCCATAAGTGACTTTGTTGTGACAGGGTCTCGCTCTGTAGTCCAGGGCTGGTTGTGAACTCACTGTGTAGCCCATGCTGACCATGAACACATGACAGTTCCCTTGCTTCGCCCTCCTTGGTACTGGGATTACAGGCCATAAATGATACTTTAAAATGAGAGCTAGAGCCAGGCATGACGGTGCATGCCTGTAATCCCAGCACTATGGAAGGCTGAGGAAGTAGATCTTGAATTTGAACCTTGCCTTAGCAATATGACAATTTACTGAGATCCTATCTCAAAATTTTAAAAAGGAAGGGGGAGTGTTGGAGATGTAGCTCAGTTCAAAGCCTTCTTGTTCAATTCCCAGTGCCACAAAAATTAATTAATTAATGACAGGTGAGTCTCTTGTAGATGAAAAGAGACTCAATTTTTATAGTCAGATATAATATATGGCTCTTATTTGGATACTAAGTAATCAAGGTATTTTAGAGAAAAATTGATACTTAAATATATTAATTTTGTTAGAATGGTAATCATTGTTATGCTTTTAAGTTACTAAGTGTATAGAGAATTATAGCGTACTTGCCTAACATGGGTAAGGTCCCAGGTTCTAGTCCACATGCTGCCAAAACAAAAGTACTTACAACCTGTAACACAAAATGCCCCAGTATCTGAGATTTTCTTTTAAATACTTCAGGATAAAGAAAGCAGATATTATAGTTATAATTAAAGCTGGATGATAGGTACATAGAAATCTGTTATATATTTTTTTTACTTTTTTGACATAGTATCTGGCTCTGTAGTTCAAGCTGGTCCTTTACTCACTCTGTAGCCTAAGCTTGTCTTGAACACATGGCCACCCTCAGCATCAGCCTCCTGAGTAAAATACTTAAATAATACTTGAAATTTTACAGACTCAAAAAGTCTTATAAAATGTATTTAAAAATATAAGTTAGAGGAAAAGCATTTACAATACACATGACAAAACCATAGCAGACTGAAAGACCAAAGTTCATCTATAGATTAGTTCACAAACTATATCTGGTAAATGGCCATTAAAGGATATGAACAAAATAATTTCTGTCTATAAAGTTGGGGAAATTCGGGAAGATGTACTTTTCAGTGTTGCCAAATATATCCAGTTGCAAGCTCTCTAGTACATCTTTGGTGGTAGTATAAGTTGGTATTGCCCTTTTGTAATGCAGTTGGGTGGTGTTTTTCAAAATAAAGAGGTAGAAGCCTTTAATCCACTTTCAGAACTTTGTCCAGTATAAATTGTGGAACAAGGGCATTGCGGTTATAGCTCAGCAGTAGAGCACTTGCCATCATAGAAGTCCCCTTGTTCAGTCACCAGCTATAGGAGGGAAAAACTATATACGAGGATGTTTCTTTCTGTTGTATCATAGCTGAATGCAGAGTTCATGCTTAGCACACAGAGTCCTTGTTTCAGTCTTCAGCACCAAAACAAACAGAAGGAAGGACAAATTTCTAAACAATCTGGATATTCTCTAAAGGGTACTGATTAAATAAGTTACTGTACTGTGTTACTTACAAAAATATTCTAAAATGTATAACCTACTCTCCTGAAGGTGGTTTTTATGAATGCCATATCAACTGAAAGGAGCTAGACTACTGAGAGTAGTTACTGTTGCTAGATTTGGTACAAGGGAAGTATAAGATGAGCCTAGACCATGCGGCTGCACTGGCAGTAAGGAAGGACAGGAAGAGTGATGGGGTATAACGAATGACAGATGATTAGGCTTGAAGGTGTCGGGCATAAAAGGACAGTGGGAATAATGAAATAACCCGTGCATCTGTACTGACACAAGAGAATAGAGAATAGGGACACTTTCTTACAAAAGGATGCAGAGCAATAAAGAAGGAATCATGGAGTTAGAAAATCACCACAAGGAAACTTCCAGTTTTCAGGCAAACGTCATCACTAGATACCAAAACTAGTAGGCAAAAGAAAGTTTGGTACTAAACAGGATGCTTTTGTAAAATATCTCCCCACATTTTGTGAACTATCTTCTTAAACTACACAGAAAAAAAAAAAAAAATAGTAACTTACAGTGGAGAAACCTGACAGACACCATCCTAAGAAGTGGAATTAAGCATCAGGATTACGGTGAGGTAGATAATGTCAGGTTCCTTCTTGTGTGATGTATTGAGACGGCTCCAACCCCATCTTTCTAGTATTCCTTCCTGGAATAAATAACATTAACTTTTGGTGGGGCCACAGTAGACAAACCCAAACTGAAGGACATTCTACAAAATAGCTACTTGCCTTAGTTACTTTTCATTGCTGTGACTCACTTACCCAACATCCACAATTTTAGGGGAGGAAAAGTTTAGTTTAGTTCATAGTTTCAGAAGGTGACAGCCCACTCACATGTGGTTGGCAACAGTGGAAGCACATGGCAAAGACGGTCCTGTCCCAGTGATCTGCCCCTATGGAATCCAGCCTCAGTGTTCTTCCCCTTGCAGGTTTAAGCTCGACCACATACATTTAATCCAGTCCACCTGCCTGCAATCTATCAGCTGCCATGCATGCATAATCTACCACTCCAGACCAGCCCCCATCTCCTTTCAGTGCATGGTTCCATAGATAATCCATAACATACAAATGCATGAGACTTTTGAGGGCCATTGCAGATCCTAACCACAGAACTGCTCTTCAAAATGATCTTTAGAAACAATTTTCAGAAATGTCCATGTCATGAAAGAGAGTAAGAACTGAGGCTTTTTCCAGATTAAGGAGCCGTGGCAACTAAATGCAGCTCTTGATTCTAATCTGGATTCTGCTGTTGAAGGGAAGTTTATCTTCTTTGCTATAAAGAACATTAGTAAGACACTTGACTAATTTGAATGAATTCTGAAGGTTAGTTAATAGTGTTGTATTATTAATTTTCTGTCTTAATGTTTCTACTGTGATTAGAAATACCCTTTTTTAGGGAATATACACTTAATTTTTGGGCAAAGTGGTATATGTTTACAGCTCACTCATAAATCATTTTCACGAAAAATACTGACAATACATGTATATGCACACATGCATAGCTGCATTTCACATAATGACAACATAATACATATAATGACATTGGTCCTTTAAAAGTAAAATGGCACATATATATTTCTAATAAAAATGGGGAAAAGAATAACACATCAGACCTCAAAAAAAATGATTGCAATGACTAGGCTGAGAATGTAGTTTAATGGTAGGTAGAACATCTGTCTAGTATGTACAGAACCCTGAATTTGATTCCCAACACCAAAAAGAAAAAATCTTTTGGACTGGGGATGTAGCTCATTGATAAAACCATTGGCTTAGAGTGTGCAAGGCCCTGAGTTCGCCCCCAACAGCACACACACACAAACTAAAACTTTTCAAATTACCTAGTGCATTAAAGCCATCTCAGTTTGTTGTTTAAAAATAGATGTATGAATTCATATGCGTAGGAACTAGCTTTGGATGTTCAAAATTATGCCTATGTGTAATGTTTAGATTTTTGAAAATGAATATGTACTTACAGGGAAAAATAGAAGTTTTGGTGGGCTAAGGATATGACTCAGTGCTAGAGCACTTACTTAGCATATTCAAGGACCTACCTTCAGTCCTTAGCAGGTAGGGTGAGGGAGTGAGACAAAGTTTGCAAAAACCTACCCTGATGCTAACGCATTTTCTCCATGTATTGTATTTGCAGCACAGCCCTCAACTCAGCAGTCCCATTATTTCACCAGCTCAGTCACCGGCACCAGCTCAGCTGTCCACCCTGAAAACTATACGTTCCTCTGGACCACCACTTTCCATCATGCCCCAGTTTTCTAGACCTTTTGTCTCTGGACAGGGTAAGTATGTATAAGAAGAGGCATTCGTAGTCATTTAGTAATTTGTCTTAATACTACTACCTTTAAGTTTTCCACACAGCTGCATTTCACCATATGTACTTCAGACCTTAATATTCTGTTGTTAATTGACAGTTATTAATTCAGGATTTATAGTCCATTCATTTTTCTATATACAGTCTTCTATATTCTATATTTCTACTTTGTGTATTAGAATAACATATCTGAAAAGTTTATTCAGGGGCTGGGAGCATAGCTCAGTGGTTAAAATCCTTGTCCAGCATACACAAGGCCCTGGGTTCAATTCCCCAGTAACACATAAAATACATACCTGGAATCCCAGCACTGAGGCTAAGGCAGATGGATTGCCTAGATTAATGGCCAGCCTAGGCTACATAGTAAACTCAAGACCAGTTTGAACTACAGAGCAAGACTTCTCAAAAAAGTTTATTGAAAAGCTTATTAAAGTAACTTTTTTGAGGACACCCTCTGTTCCTGGTATAAGGAAAATTCTTTACCACCTACAAGAAGGAACAGACATACACACAGATGATTATAAGCTAATATGGGAACCATTTTATTTCCTGGAATTCATCCTAAAGATAATATACACAGGTATTTATATACAGAAGAGTTTATTCAGCCTGGATAACAGTGCGACCTTGTCTCAAAAAAAAAAAAAAAGGTTATGCTATAGAAAGAAAAGTTTTCAAACCACCTAAATGTCCATTGGTGGGAAATAATTATAGTATGACCAAACAAAAAATAGTATGCAATTATGTAAAACTATTGTTTTCCAGAATCATTAGGAGGGGAAAGAGTGACATATTTGTGATTTTGAAAAAAAGTTTACACAGTCATTTCCAAAAAGAAATACAGTGTCCATTAAGCCCTAGAAAAGGTCTTGAAGGGCTGGAGGATAGCTCAGCAGTTAAATCGCTTGCCTAGCAAGCCCTGCACAAGCACTGAGTATGCAAGTTTAATTCCTCAGCACCACATAAGCCGGGCATGGTGGTGCACACCTATATTCCCAGCACTCAGGAGACTGAAGCAGGCTGATTGTCCCGAGTTCAAGGCCAGTCTGGGCTACATGGTGAATTCCGGACCAGCCTGGACTACAGGAGTGAGACTCTGTCTCAAAAATAAATAAATGAATCCTCAAAAAAGTCAAGCAGTCCTCCTGTCTCAGCCACCCTGGTGCTAGGATTGCAGGTGTGTGCCACCACGCCTAGCTTATGTGGTACTAGAGAATTGAACCCAGGGCTTTGTACTTGATAGGAAAGCACTTTAATCACTGAACTATACCTCCAGCCCCTCTCTAGCACTTTAAAAGACACATGAAAAAAATTATTTTAATTATCACTAATTGAGTCTGGAGGAATGACACAGCAGTTGAAGCACTTGCCTAGCAAGCTTAAGGCCCTGGATTTGATTCTCCAGCACCACATAAAACCATGTGTGGTGGCATACACCTGTAATCCTAGCACTCGGGAGGGCTGAGGCAGGAGGATTGACATGAGTCCAAGGCTCTACTGGGCTCTGTAGTGAGTTTAGAACAAGCCTAGGCTACAGAGGGAAACCCTGTTTCAAAAAAATAGATAAATCAATTGAAAATAAAATAATCGGTAACTTATACTTGTTTTATTCTTAGAAATGTTTTCCCCATTCGTCTTCTTCTTTAACAATTTAGAAAACTCCAGGAAGTTAACTGAGGAGCAAAAACTATTAAAACGTTTTCATTGACTTTCAGGAGATGCCAGGTATCCATTACTTGGCCAGCCACTGCAGTACAACCCTCCTGCTGTCATGCACGGACACATTCCAAGTCAACAGGTTTGGAAAGTACCTCTGTGACCTCCTAGGCTTTGTCACAGAGCATGATAATTTCAGAGCTGAGAATGGGGCATGAGTTAGCCCTGCCTGAGGAGAACAGTGTGCCTGCCCAACTGCTCTATACCTATTAGCACTCGAGCTGCTTGACCAAGTCATGTTCCGTAGTACCACCAAAAGAGGGGGCCAGGAGCAGGGCATTAGGGAGCACCCTTCCTTCTTAAGGAGTCAGTAGCTGACGGATCATAACGAAGAACATTAGCTCCATTTCTGCAGAGCACAACCTACAAGCCCTAGGATTGGTTTATTTTTGCTGAAATATAAAAACTAAGTACATTTAGGGACTAAGTTTTTAAGCATTGCCAATGCATTTTTTGACACTATGAAATTTGTATCTCTGCTATTTGTGGATGTCCAGGGTCAGTCTGGCAGGCATGGAAACCGAGGAAGAAGACAAGCCAAGAAAGCTGCATCCACAGACCTTGGAGCAGGAGAAGCAGGTATGTCCACGAGGAGAAGCAGATTTAAGATGACAGACTGGTGACTATCTTTGAAAATACTCCACAGTGCAGAAAGGGGCTTTCCTCTTCCTCAGATCCCTCCAAAAAATTGTAGGAAATTATAACATCTTTAAATTTCTTGGGTATGTTCTTTTAACTTTGTTTCACATAGGAATGTATGTATTAGTAAAGTATGGGTGGGTCTAGGAGTGGGGAAGGGCCTTAAGCCGGCCGTGGTGGCACACACCTGCAATAACAGCACTCAGGAGGCTAAGGAAGGAGAATTGCCATGAGTTTAGACCAGCCTAGACTACAGAGCAAGACCCTATCCCAAAAAAAAAGATAAAAGAATGGCCAGTAATACCAGCAGTTTGGGAACCTAAAGCAAGAGAATCTCAGATTCAAAACGCATGTGGGCAGCTTAGTAAAACCATGTTTCAAATAAACAATAAAAAGGGGCTGGGAATATAGCTCAGAACAAAGGCCCTGTGTTCAAATCTGCAATACCACAAGCAGAGTGGCAGGGCAGGTAGGCCTCCGGAAAGGAACAGATCGAGTAAAACAACCTCATTCTTTGAGAAAGGCCTTGACCTTACGCCCCCTGGGAGACAGTCTGAGTAAATTCTGAATGATGACTTGCTTCTCTGTGTTGAAATGCCTTCACATTTATGTTTTAACTTTCTAATCACCAGCTTTGGGTGTTTAGGGCATCTTTATTTTGCAGTGGGAACATGAGATTCAGAAAAGATTGGCTGAAGATCACCTAGTTTAGAGAAGCTGCTGTTCAGTCATGCATTTTATCTGTGCACCTATCCATTAAGACTGAAATCAGTAGCTTAGCACTGTTAGCCTACACCCCTTGCCTTTGGTGTAAGTAGGAATTTGAAATACGACTTTAAAAGTTACAACTTTGTAGTTTTTAATAGTTCCAGAAAATCCTGTTTGTTTCCTGTGTTATATTTGGGCCTGCAGTATTTCTTATCCAACTTTTCTGGCCACAGGGGTATATTAATTCTATGCTTTTTTTCATTCTAGTTGTTGGAAAGGTCTTGGAAATTACTGAACTACCCGATGGAATAACTCGTATGGAGGCTGAGAAGCTTTTTGGGGAACTTTTTAAAACTGGTGCCAAGATTCGATGGCTCCGAGACCCCCAGTCCCAGCCCCCGCTGCGTCGTCACCCCCTCTGCTGCGGCAGCGGGGACAGCACTGTCAACCCTGAACGCTCTAAACCCAGTGACTTGGCTTCTACATACACTGTCTTAGCCACATTCCCCTCCATTTCAGCTGCACAAAATGCATTGAAGAAACAAATTAACTCAGCTAACAAATTTAAGCTGAGAACAAGCAAGAAGCACTATGACTTCCACATTTTGGAAAGGGCAAGTTCTCAGTAACACAGCCACCATTGGACCCTTTACCTTTATGATTCCCCTGTCCTCTCCCATCTCCGATTGACTTGGTACATGGAGCTTCTGTTAACATTGTAGAGACTCCTAGGATGTATGGTCATGGTATTATAGCTTTTGAAGAAAGGCCAGTGGTCCAGCAAAGGGAGAAAAAGAGATACACATTTTACCCTACTGATTATAGGAATCTACAACAGAAAGATACAGAATTAGCAGCTTTTTCTAAGGAAATGCTGTTCAAATGCCTCCTAACTTTTATAGTTATTTTGTTTTATATTTCTTAATTCTTGTATCAGATCCAAAGCTCTATTGTACAGCAAATTATTCTTCAAAACCACTGTAACCAGTTGCAACCTGTATTTCTTTTTTGCAGCCAGCACAGTGTGACCCGACTTAGGATTTGGAGGAAAAAAGAATGCAGGAGTGGAATAACCAAGTCAAAACCTGTACCATCCTTTTGGAGGACTGAGGGTGCTAAGAAAAGCCCACAAGTAGAAGATAACTCTACCCCTAAATCTCTATAAACACAGAAACATTTTCCAGAAAATACAGAACTTCCCTAGAGTCCTTTCCTTATTCATTTAGGTAGTATGAATGTTAAGTGTAAAGTAAATTATGTTCTTAATGCTCTTAAACCACTTAAATTCAGAGGAGGATAGGAATCATCTTAGGAAAATACGTCCACTTGTTTTAAGTGTCCCTCCAATAACTAATTGCCACTTATCTGCATTCCCCTCCTTGTGGATTTTTGTCACCTAACAAAATACATTTGATGAGTGCTGGAAACGTCTTTAAGTGGTTTAAAATTTGTTTCCATTTATTGCAGCAGATTACTGGACATCAGAGATTCATTGCACTTATGAATAAGGAACCTTCCTTTCAATTTCTGTGTAATTTGCAAGGCTGTACAATGTGTGCTGATGCAAGCCTTTTTCAGTTCAAAAGAATAAATGTTTACAAATACAGGCCTATGTTGTCATTTTTTATTAAAAACACCTTTATAATTAGCAACTTAAAAAGGACATCTTTTTTTTAATAATTTGCTTTTAGCTCACATCTTACACTCAGTTCTCCAGTTTAGTTCAAGTGATTTCTAGAATCTTTACCTACTGATAAGCCAAACAGTGTCACACAGCTAGAAAATGTGGACTCTGCCAGCTACAGCCTGCCTGCAGCCTGGTTTGCTGCCATCCCAGACCAGGGTACTATAAAAGTCAGGAGCAACAGCAATCGGCAGATCCTGGTGCAGATGGGTACTCTGAAGCATTCACAAAGTCTCTGTTGGCTTCAGTGAATGTCAAGAGTTCCCTGCACAGTGGCATGTTACAGTTATGAATGTTGTACTTCTGAGATCAGAAGTTGGATCTGCCTTAGAACCTCAGATTAAGTACCCTGCAATATTGGTTAGCTTCCCCATTGCTGGGACCAAATACCTGACACCTACAACTTAAAGGAAGAAATGGATAAATGGCTTACAGTTTCATGGGATTCTGTCCATGCTCAGCTAACTCTTAAGGCACGAACATTATGGCAGTGGGCCTTGGCAGAGAAATGCTACTCACCACCTACTGGCTAGGGAACAGTGCCAGAGAGGAAGGAGCCAGGGACCAGTTAAGTACCCAAGGTCACACCTCCATGACCCATCCAGACATAGCCAGAAGTATGCTTAACTAATCCCCTAGGCAGCTCTGAAGCAAATCAAGGTGACAATCCAGCTTAACTGTCACACTTCACCCTTCATCAGCCTAACACACATTTCCTTAAATCACACTTAAATAAACACACGGTCATAATTCCACCTGACGTGATACAAGTGAAAACACTAACGCCTTCAACATCTCAACAGTCCTAGCATTGCTCAGAAAGTTCAAAGTCTCTTCTGATACTCTGCAAACTCTTCGCTGTAACCCCTGAAATTAAAAAAGCACATTACTTAATCCCATATACAATGATACAGGATAGTTTTTCTTTCCAAAAGGGGGGAATAAGGAGACAGAATTCGAAGTTCATTTCATCTCTGAAATCATGTGTTTTTTGGAAGTTGTTTGGTTTTGTTTTTGCTTGTCTGTTTTTTTTTTTTTTTTTTGGTTTTATTTTGTTTTGTTTTTGTTACTGGATATTGAGCACCAGCCCTTCACACTGAGCTACATCTTCAGCCTATTTTGATTTTTAAGTGTCTGTAAGTTGCTCAAGATGGGCTCTAACGTGGGTTCTCCTGCCTCAGCCTTCCTGAAAGCTGTGGTTACAAGAAGGCTGAATCAAAGAATTTTATTCAAGATACATCTGGAGTATAAAATAATGGATATTAGGTTTGAAAATTCAAGAACTCGGGGAATGTTCTTATCAGCCTTTCTCAAAGAAGTGAATTGAGAATCAACTGCCAAGCAAGAGGAGAATGGAAAACTGCCAAAAATCTTGAATATAAAATACAGATTATGTTTATGGAACACAATATAAATGTTAGGAACCCTGGCAATTTAGAAATTACAAAATTGAAAGATGGCAAGAACCGGGGAAAGGGAAATACTGAAAAAATGGAGGAAGGAGAAAGTGAGAATTACCTTAGAAAACAACAAGAAAAGTTACAAGTCCAAGAGGTTGTTCTTTGAAGAAAAGATAAATCATCAACTACCTAATTAAGGAGGAAGGGCTGGAGGAATAGTACAGTGGCCAGAGTACCTACCTCATTAAGAGAAACACAGTAAGACCTAATATGGAGGAAGTAAAGACAAAATTAATGAGTTTTCTCGCTCAGGTTTACGTGGTCAAAGTTTCGATTAAATGGATCGTTTCTTACCTTAAAAAAAAAAAAAAACTTGTTCACCAAAACTGCATATAAAAGAACTGAGTCAGACCATCAATCCCAGGTGATAAATGTTACCAAACAACTATTCTTTGTCGTCATCCATCCTCAAAACAGTTGATAGTTTCTAGAGAAAGTTTTTGTAATAATAAACATGTAAATCCAGTGCTGGCTTAGCTGCTCCAGAATACAATGAAATTTTTTCTTATGAGGTGATAAAATTAGGGAAACAAAACTTCACAAAGGTAGGAGCTCTTGGAATCCTTTCTGTCTCACAGTCCTCAGCATGTGTCTCAATTTTCAGGGTCACCTTGTAGCAAGTCAGCTGCTGCACCACTTATCATGCTGTACAGAGGGAGCGTGTAATCCGGCATCTCCACTAGCTTTCCCAAAAGTCCTCCCAAGGTGACGATCTCTAACTTCCTTTGGTCCCCTCAATAAATACTGCGGGGCAAACTAGATATCCATCTGTAGAAGACTGAAACTGATCTCTCATCTTGTACAAAAAAATCAGTTCAGGATGAGTAAAGACCTCTGCATGAGCCCTGAAACTTCAAAGAGAATAAAATGCAGAAGAAACACTCCAAGCCACAGGTACTGCAGGTATGCATACCAAGATTTGCTTGATAGCGAGCCCAAGGACCTGGAATCAGTTCCTCAGTTCCCTGTAAGCTGGAGTGGTTCATGCCCGTAATACCAGCAACTGGGTGGGTTGTGGGAGGTAAAGGAAAGAGGATTACTATCAGTTTGAGGTCAGCTAGCGCTATATAGTGACCTCAGTACCAGCATGGACTACAAAGTGAGACCCTATCTCAAAAAAAATTTTTTTTTCAACAAATGGAAGTACATAAAAACCTCTGCAAGGGAAGGAAAACAAAGAGGCAGCCTACAGGAAGAGAAAATCTTGCCAGCTACTCTTCCAACAGAGATAATTTTTTTTTTTTTTGAGAGAGAGAGAGACAGGGACTCACTCTTGGCTGAGGCTGGTCTGAACTCACTGTGTAGCCCAGGCTGGACTTGGACTCAGGACAATCCACCTGCCTCAGCCTCCTGAGTCCTGGAATTACAGGTGTGCACCACCATGCCAGCTTTATGTAGTGTTGGAGATTTAACCTTGGGGCCTTGTGCTTACAAGGCAAGTGCTTTAACCGCTGTGCCATACCTCCAGCCCCCAGCACACACCTTTTAATCCCAACACTGGAGGCTGAAGTAGGAAGATTGCAATAAGTTTGGGGCCAGCCTAGGCCACTTAGTGAATTCAGAACCAAGCCTGAACTACAGAATGAGACCCTGTCTCTCGCATGCACGCAAAAATATGGTGTTTAAATTTTTAAAGCTTAGAACACTGAAGACATTGATTGCCGGGAACACTGGGACAAATGTGTTTCAAGCAAAGGGGAATATTTTGAGAGGGATCAGTGGCAATGTGTTCTTTACTGTAATAATTATACTTAAACATTCATCACATTTGTTTTGTGTTGTGGCTGAACCAAAACAAATTTATTCACACAATTGAGACGCTAACAGTCCAATGTCAACACATCATCAGGGTTAGCTTCCTTGTGAATGTGTGAGGGATTACCTATTCCATGATCACCCTGCAGTTACAGTATGTTTTTGATCATACTCTACAGGTCAAATATTTATAGCAATTTCTCTCAAATAAAAACGTTAAGATGTGTCCTGCTCCACTTTATACACCAGCTGTGGCACCATGAGACTTCAGGCTCTTTCCCGAAGTCAGAATAACCATAAAAGGTAAACATTTTTAGTTGATTCAGGACCTTGAAGCAACTACAACAATGCAGCTATGGACAGTCGTGAAAGAGGATTTCCACAGCTGCCTCAGAAAGTGGCAAGAATGGTGGGTAGGAGCATTTGAGGCAAGAGGAAGTATTCTGAGGAGGATTAGTGGCAATGTATCTTTTACTGTAATAAGTGTTTTTAAATTTTAAATAGGCTGGAGAAATAACAGCAGTTAAAGTGCTTACCTAGCAAGTACAAGGCCGTGAGTTTGATTCCCCAGCATCACATAAACCAGGCGTGGTGGTACGTGCCTGTAATCTTAGCACTCAGGAAACTAAAGCAGGGTGATTGCTATGAGTTCAAGGCCAGCCTGGACTACATAGTGAGTTTAGGACTAAGCCCGGACTACAGAGCAAGACCATACCTCGAAAAAGAGTTTTAGTAGTCACCATAAATAATTTTTTTGAGACAGGGTGTGACCATTGGAGAGATTATGTCAACTTGAGGCAATCGGGAACCACACCTAGATTAAGCAGTTAGGAATCAGCCTGGATTGGAGTGTGAGTGATTTGTGGGCAAGCGAATAAGGGAAGAACACCCACCTGGATGTGAGAGACCCAACTGGGAACTGGAACAGTATAGAAGCAAGGCCCTGAGGTTGATGCCCCAGCACCACATAAAGCTGGGCATGGTGGCTCATGCCTGTAATTCCAGGACTCAGGAGGCTGAGGCAGGTGGGTTGTCCTGAGTCCAAGGCCAGCCTGGGCCACACAGTGAGTTCAGACCAGCCTCCACTAAGGGCAAGACCCTGTCTCAAAAAAAAATAAAAAATAAAAATTGTTGGAAGAGTAAGTAGCTGGCAAGATTATCTCTCTTTCTGTAGGCTGCCTCTTTATTCTATTGTTTTCCTTCCCTTGCAGAGGTTTTTAATTCTATGTACTTCCATTTGCTAAAAAAAAAAAAAAAAAAATTGAGATAGGGTCTCACTCTGTAGTCCAGGTTGGTACTGAGGTCACTATATAGCTCTGGCTGACCTCAAAGTGATAGTAATCCTCTTTCCTTTGCCCCCCAGAACCCACCCAGTTGCTGGAAAAGCTCCGGCCTTCACAGTTGCCTACAGATGCCGACTTGCTACACACTGCAGATCACAGATTTGCTCCAGTCTTCACTTGCACCTGTCTACTCATCAACAATCTTCAGTTGCCAGTCTTTAGTCTCCAGTCTTTGCCAGTGTTCTTCAAACAGCTGAGATCCACAGCAGACTCTCACCAGCTGCCCTGCAGTTCTGGATGGGTGTTCTACTTCGCAGCTGACCATCAGGTACTCCAGCTCTTGCACGTGTAGGCTGTCATCTTGGACTATCTCTGTCCTCAGACTTGTAAGCCTTCCAAATAGATCAATTTTGTTATAATTCTTATAAATTCTGCCTTTTTAAAGAACCTAAACTAATACACAGGGTCTCACTCTGTAGTCAAGGCTGGTTCTGAGCTCACTATGTAGCCTAGTGTGACATGAACTTACAGTAATCCTCCTGCCTCAGCCTCCTTAGTGACAGGATTATAGGTGTGTGCCACCACACCTGGTTTTTGTGGTGCTGGGGAATGGAACTCGGGTACTTAACATTTGCTAGGCAAACACTGTAACCTCTGAGGTATTCCTTCAGCCCCTGAAATAAATAAAAAAATAAACAAATAAATAAATAAATAAATAGTCACTATATTTTTATCACTTCAGAACTCAAAAAACAAGTCTGTGACCATACTACCCTAATCACGACATTCTCATCTGAGCTCAGAAGCCAAGCAGGGTGAGGCCTGGTTAGTACTTGGATGGAAGAACTCTAAAAACAAAATCCAAAAATAACTCAATTAATAAGTGGACAAATGAATTTAAAAGGCACTTCTCAAAAGAAGTTACACATCCCAAAAGAGCATATGAAAAAAATGTTCTATATCTTTAGCCATTAGATAATTGCAAGTCAAAATGAGAGAGATTCCATCTCACCCCATTCATGACAGACTTTCATTACTGGGCATGGTTGTGTAGGTCTATAATCCCAGAATTTTGGGAGACTGAGGAAGGAGGATTGCAAGTTAAAACCCAGCCTTGGCAACTTAGCCACTTAGTGACACCCTGCCTTGAAATCGAAAGTTTAAAAAAAAAAATTAGCTGGGAATGCAGCTAGCTCAGAGGGAAAGCCCTAGGATTGATTCCCAGTACTCCCCTCAAAAAAGCAATAAATGCTTGGGGGTTGGGGTAAAGGACACCCTTCTATACTGTTGGTGTTAGTGTGAGTACAGCCACTATAAAAATCAAAGTCAAAGTTTCTCAGAAAGGCTGGAGGAATAGCTCAGTGGTTAAAGTACTTACCTAGCAAGTGCTCAGTACCTGAGTTAAATTCCCCTGCACCATGTAAGCTGGGTGTGGTGGTGCACAGCTGTAATCCTAGCTGAGGCAGGAGGATTGCTGTGAGTTCAAGGCCAGCATGGGCTACATAGTGAGCTCAGAACCAGCCTGGACTACAGAGTGAGACCTTATCTCCAAAAAAAAAAAAAAAAACAAGTTCAACTCTTTGGCACATACCCAAGGGAGTTAAGGTTAGCATGCTGTCGGAGTTCCCACGTTCCCATTCTTGTTACACACAATTCACAGTAGCCAAGATGTGGAACCAGCTTGGTTGACAATCAACAAATAAATAAGGAATATACACAAAATCAAGTATTATTCAGCCATAAAGAATAAAATTATGTCATCTGCAGGAAAAAGGTGACCACATGTTTTCCCTAATGTGTCGAATCTAACAACAATGAAAATGACCTGCAAGTACCCTCCTACGTTCAGGAGGCTGAGGCAGAAGGATTGCGGTGAGTTCCTGACAAGCTTGAACTAAACAGTGAGGTTGTCTCAAAAAAAAAAAGTAGATGGAATATTATTATAGACAAGAGACAGGAAATAGGGAAGGAGAAGAGGGGATAATATGTTACATGTGTGTGCTCATCAACAGGTGAGTGGAAAAAGGTATCTATACTGTTCTGCCATAGAAGGTAAATTCGAGTCACTTATAGGAAAATGAACCCATCTTGAGACCATAATTGTAGTGAAGTAAATCAAACACAGAAAGTTAATTACATGGTTTCTCTTACATGGAAACTTAAAATATAAATAACTTAAAGATCAAAATAAAAGATAGATAGTAGAAAGCAGGGAGGTAGAATGTGGAAATGGGAAGGGGAATCTGAAGATAGGGAAAACAGGAGGGAGGGAGGAGAGGGGGAAGCAAAAATTAGCAAGCTGCAGCATGTGTAGAACCAATACCCCAAGAAAAATGTCATTGTTATGTATTGCAAACATATACTAATAAAAATAATAGTGCGGGAGGAATGGCTCAGCAGTTAAAGCGGATAAGTCAAGCACTAAGTACTCAAGTTTGATTCCTCAGCACCACATAAAAAAAGCTGGACGTGGTGGCACACGCCTATAATCCTGGCACTCAGGAGGCTGAGGCAGGAGGATTGATGTGAGTCCAAGGCCAGCCTGGGCTCCATAGTGAGTTCAGGACCAGCCTGGACTACAGAGTGAGACCCTGTCTTAATAAATAAATAATAATTATGGGGGAGAAAACAAAAAAGGAATCTAAATGTTTCTGAAATTATGTCTTACAGTTCCTTGAAGATGAAGCCAGAGTCAAAGGACTTATACACTTGTTAAGTATGTCTGTTGGGCTAGGAATAGAGCACAGTCAGAGAGCACTTTCAGAGTCTGCATCAGGCCTTCCCTGAGTTTGATCCCAAGCACGACAGGGGTTGGGGGGAGGAAGGCCACATGGATCTTATCACCTAGCAGGTAAAACAGGTTCATCAAATGTCTTGAAGAAACAACATTTCAACTGTGATATATGCTAAAAATAAGAATCCCAGGACTGAGGGCATAGCTCAGCGGTTAAGGAGCTTGTACAGCTTATGGGTTCAATTTTACAGTACCACATAAAAATTAACCTTAGCATATTGGTGCACACATGTCATTCTCAGCACTTGGGGAGGCTGAGGCAGGACTGACAGGAGTTCGAGGCCAGTCTGGACTACAGAGCAAGACCCTGTCTCAAAAATAAAATAAAAATAATATTGCCATAGGGACATATAATAAGAGAATTCAATATAAGCGTCTGTTTTGTTTTCTTGAGATAGTGTCTTGCTCTTTGGCCTAGGGTGGGGAGCCCAGGCTGGCTTTGCACTCACATGAGTCCTCCTGCCTCAGCCTCCAGAGTGCTGGGATTACAGGCGTGCACCACTACGCTCGGCTTATGTGGTGCTTGGGAATCAAACTCGGGTACTCAGATCTTGACACAGTGCTTGCTAGACAAGCGCTTTAACACCTGAGCCACTTCTCCAGACCCTATAAGTTTTTGTTTTTTTAAATGACCACTACAAGGAAATCAAGGACTTTTTATTATGAACCTGCAGAGATAAAGAGGTCGGTGATATAGCTAGAGGGTAGAGAACGTTCCTAGCCTAGCCATGGCCTTCATTTCAATCCCCAGCAAGCACCACAGAGAGAGAAGAGAGTGAGAAAAAGAACATCAACCATAGAGAGGACCTTTCGTTAGAGGCAGCATCACAGTAACCACTCTTCAGTCGCCCATGTATGGAGACTAAAAAGCCACTCATGGCTTCTTACAGTTGATTTCTTTTTATTTAGATATTATCTCGACTTGGTCATTTCCGCTTCCCTTCCCTTTCCACCCGCACCCCCACCCCCGATTCCTGTCCGCAGTCTTCTTACGCTTTTCCACCGTCTCTCATTTTGTTTTTTTATGGTTTGGTTTCCCCATATTAAAGAAATCATGCAGTATCTAACCTTCTGTATCTGATTCATTTTATTAGGCAGAATTGTTTCAATGTGCAGCCATTTGCCTACAGATGATTCAAGTTTATCTTTATGTCAGAGTAGTACTCCATTGTGTAAATACACTACATTGTCTTTATCCATTCATCTGTTGATGGACATACCAGCTACATCACAATTTGGCCATTATATATTGTGCTGCTATAGGCATGAGTATTGCAATTGATTTCCCTGAATATACTCTTTAACTTCTGCAGTAGGAATTCTCATCAACCCAACCTTTTATTTTATGCTGTAGAGGCTGAAAACTGCACAAAGGAAATGCATAAGAAACTAAATCTAAAAATGCCGAAGACTGTTGTAGTCAGCTCCTTTTTATGAGGACATTTTTATTGTTTTGGTTTTTGAGACAGGGTCTCCTGTGTAATCCAGGCTGGTCCTGAACTCACTATGGAGCCTAGGGACTCCCTCAAACTCATGGCAATTCTCCTGCCTCAGCCTACCGAGTGCTACTGTTTTTCTTCCTATGTAACACATTAGTGCATGCACTAGGACATATTTTCTCAAATGGCAAATGAGGCACAGGATAAGTCACATTTCTCTTTGATTCTCCCTAGATCCTCAATATGACTTATCTTTTGGCAGAGACAGCTTCCTATGACATCTACGGTGCTGTTCATGAAGACACCAGTGACGCTAAGCATTGCCACATTGTTCTGTCAGAGGTCTTTCTTCAGAGTGTCCGTGCTTGTTCTTTGGATCGGGTCCTCAGTAGCTGACCATGTATTTCCTCAGTATTACACACAGAGTCTGGTCTGGGGTAGGTTTCCTGTGTTCACATGAAATGTACAGAAGGGTGGTAGCGTAGTATTGTTCTGCCATCAGATGGCAAAACAAGATTTACTTTGCAGTTATTCATCTGGGAGAGTAAATATGTAGATTTATAAGAAACAAGGTTTTTAAAGATCCATTTTGGGTTAGAAATAAATGCTTCAAAATAGTTCCCTTTAGCTGAGCACGGTGGCACATGCTTGTAATCCCAACACTTGGAAGGCTGAGGCAGGAGGATTTCCATGAGTTTGAGGTCAGCCTGTCAGCCTGGACAACAGAGCAAAACCTTCTCTCTCAAAAAAAGTTCCCTCTGAAAATACTACTTTGGGGACTGTGGGAATGGCACAGTGATTTAAGTGCTTGCTTTGTAAGTGCAAGGCCCTGAGTTCAATTCTCCAACTCGACATAAAACTGGGTGTGGTGGTGCACGCCTATAATCCTAGCACTCAGGAGGCTGAGGCAGGAGGACTGCCATAAGTCCAAAGCGAGCCTGGGCTACACAGTGAATTCAGCCTGGGCTACAGAGTGAGAACCTGTCAAAAGAAAAAAAAAAAAAAACTACTCTGGTTCTATTTGACTTGACGTCATCTCTTAGAAGTATTTTAAACTTGGAAGAAGGACCAAGAATGTAGCTAAGTGGTACAGCACTTGCCTGGCATGCACAAGGCCCTGGGTTCAATTCCTGGTTCTGAAAATAAAACAAAAGACCACAAAAAAAGACCAAAATAGAATAAATATTTTAGTACTTTCTATAAGCTGACCAATATAATAAAGTTTTTCCACATCTTTGTTTATAGTTATAGTTATAAATCAAAAATTTTAATGAGTTTAAGTATATTTTAGAAATCAATTTGTATCATTTATTTGTAAGTATAGCTTCTAAAGTGTTGGCTTGTGTCATTTTTTAAATCCACAATAATAGAGTAATAGTATATTAAAATATATTTTATTAGAATTTATAAGACATTATAAAATAAGTAGTAATAACCTTAGGAAGACAAAGATTTTTTTAGGAAAGAAAGTTTTAATTACATAAAATACTATGTAAATAAAGTATCTTCATGAATTTACAAATAATAATTGTAAAGACTTGTTACTTTGTGATAACAACACAAATATAAAAAGCAGTAAATATAATTAAATATGTTACTGCCTCTGGTGTTGAGCAAGTTCTTATCAGTCTGCTTCTTGATTTTCTCTTCTGTTAAATACTACTACCATCTTAGATGATGGTATCAGAAATTCTATGTGGTAACATACTTATTTTGGGGCCTGGAAAATGGGTAGTTCTCAGTAAATATTAGCTAAGTATGAATAGCAGATAACTTACTTTGTAAATGCACGGTTACCATATTTTGCTTTGTTTCTTCAAACTAATAAAACTAATAGGAGAGTATGTCAGGTAATTATAAAAAGATTAGAAGTAACTTTATGAGGTGTCCTTGCCTTCTGTATCTCACTGAGTGTGATGTCAACTGTTACGAAAATGATGTAGGTGAAAGCACATAGGAGGCAAGGCATTTAAGATCTGATTCGGCTCAGAATTTCAACCTCCATAAAGGCAGATTTAAAGATGGGCATGGTGGTGCAAACCTGTAATCCCAATACTCCAGAGGCCGAGGCAGGAACGTTGCTGTGAGTTCGAGGCCAGACTGGGCAACACAGTGAGCTCAGGACCAGCCTGGGCCGCACAGTGAGATGCTGCACTTCACTGCCCCCATGCCCACATCGGCAAAGCTGCTTGGTACTGGCCTCTTAATCATTTCTCCTTCAGTGCCTGTGCTTGGATTCATTTTGGTTTAATTTCACCAGCTTAGAAATACTGGAAAAGGGCTGAAGGAAAAGCACAGGAGCACTTGCCTATCGATCACTATGATGTGAGTTCAATTCCCCAGCACAAGAGCCAAGTATGGCGGCACATGCCTGTAATTCCAGCACTTGGGAGGCTGAGGCAGGAGGATTGCCATGAGTTGGAGGCCAGCCTGATCCAAGAAATCGTCCCCCTTTGCTTGAAAGGGTAGTGAGTTATCTGGCTTGGGTCCCGGGCCCTCTCTGAGCCCATAATGGTGACCAGAAGAACAAACCAAGAAAAAAGAGCTGACCAGCCAGTGTCATATACTTAAGTTCTGGGGGACAAGAATGTAGAATCTGTGACTCAACCAAATGGAATGTGTACTGAAGAAAAGGCCGCAATGCTGTGACCAACTGGTGAGTGAATGAACACACAGGCAGAGAGCACTTGCTGTTTCTACATATGTGATGCATTCTTCATCCTTAAAAAACCCCACTGAGGTTGTTTAATTTTAAAGAAGCTTAGATAATTTTAATCTAATCAGTTCATCATGATTAGAATTTCAGAGACTACTTTAAAAAAAAATCTGTATCCCTTCCTTAATTGCATGTAACAGTTTACTCTGTACTAAATGACTTATTTGGAATTAAAGCCCCCCCCCCCTTTTTTTTTTTTTGAAGGCAAGGTCTCACTCTGTATCCCAGGCTGGCCTCAAACTCACAGCAGTCCTCCTGCCTCAGCCTCTTGAGTGCTGGTATTACAGTCATGTGCCACCACACACAGTTTATGTGGTGCTGGGGAATCAAACCCAGGGCTTTATGCTTGCTAGGCAAGCACTTTACCCACTGTGCTATTTCTCTGGCCCCTGAAGTCCTTTCTTATCCAAGGTTTCTCTTTCCATGGTTTCAGTCACCCACAGTCCAAAAATATTAAATAGAAAATTCCAGAAATAAACAATTCATGTTTTAAATTGCACCCCATTCTGATTAACATGAGATTTTCATGCCAGTCCTCTCTGTCCCACTCAGAGTATGACTTTCCTTTTTCCCGAATATCCATATTGCATATACAACTGCCCACTAACCACTTGATAGCCATCTCAGTTACCATCAAGTCAGCTGTCACAGTTGTTTACTGCTGGAAAGCAGGTAACCATTATTCTACTGAATAATAGCCCCAAAATTCAAGAGTAGAGGTAATACTGGTAATCTGGATATGCCAAAGAGAAGGTGTAATGTGTTTTAAGTGAAATAAAACATTTTGAGACAGGGGAAAACAGAGATTACATTCACATAACTTCCATTACAGTTATGTTGTTATAATTGCTCTGTTTTACTACTGTCAATCTATCATTGTGCCTAATTTATAAATTAAACCTTATCACATGTGTGTATGTAAGAAAAAAATAAGATAAGTAGGATTCAGTAGTACCCACGTCTCAGTCACACACAGCGTGTGGAACATATGCCCTGACGATAAGGGGGACTATTATACCGCCTGACATTTTTGGCTATCTTTTTACACATCTCAACTCCTAAAGCTATGATATCCAAAATGGAAGAAATTCAAATTTCTCAATTGCTCTAGCTAGTCACATTTAAGTACCTGTTAGCCACACATGGCTTGGGCCTATCATAAAGAACAGAGCAAGTATAGAAGAACACTTTCTTCACTGCAGAAACTTATATCAGACAGCACTACTGTAGAAAAGTGGTATAAAGATGTATAATCTATGATAGTCAACAGAATCTTACAGTAAATTATGAGTAAAAATTAATAAAAGACTAAATATAGTGAGAATCAAGTACAGATTGCATGATCTGAGAGTAGTTCAAAAGATGCAGGGTAACGAGCTATAGTAACCATTTTGACATCTTACCTATCTTTAGTAGTTCAGGGAAAATATCTAGTATGTAAAATCACCCCATCATTTACTCTTGGACAGTGGCACTAGGTCCTGAGTGCTTTCTACACTCACCCTCATGCACCTCCCCTCCATTCTCTGCACTGTAGTTAGGGTGAATTTTCAAGCACAAATACGAGCATGTCACTTTCTTGTTTAACATCCTTCAATGACTTCCCATTACTTCAGAGCCTCCTAGGACAGGCTGGTGCTAGTCCTTGCTACCTCTTCAGGCTTATCTGGCACTTGTCCTCTCTCTCTCTCTCTCTCTCTCTCTCTCTCTCTCTCTCTCTCTCTCTAGCCTGTGTTCCTCACACCTGCCATTTCTCTTGTCTCTGGGGTTCGGTGCAGTGGTGATCTGCTTGAAACTGGAATTCTCCTCACCTGTGGCAGAGATCAGTTTATTTTCACCAGAGTGTCAGGGGGAAGGGGTTTCTCTCTACATTGGCAGGGTAGGTTCCCCACCCCTACCCCAACCCACCAGTCCTTTGCGCCTAAATGGACCACATGTCTTGAGTTCTGACAAGTGAAAGGTAAGCAGAAATTTTGGGTACTGTTCCATCCTTGACCCCTAAAATCTCCTAAGAGATTCTCTCTGCCCTGAATGAAGAGTGTAACTGGAAAATACTAGCTCTGAATAACATCAGAGAGCTTGACGCAAATGCAGGATCTGAGATCCCAGCACAGTCCTATTGCATCAGACTCATGTTGTTGACAGGTGACCTGGAGACACTAATAGTGTCTTACAGGTTCCAGGTGGAAAGATGTATTAGAGATTCCTAGGATACCAGGAATACCAGGATACCAGAGGCAGAGCCTCTGGATGGGCAGATCCTGAATTCCTAAGTGACTGTGTGGAGCAGAGCCCCTTGCACCAACACCTTCTCACATTTCACAACTCTCAATGGCATCAGTCTGAAGTGAATGAGAAATAAACCTTTGTTTCCGGACACTGAAATTTCAGGATTGTAACTTGCCTTCTGCCTGGGACATTTGTTCCTCGCCCCTCCCCCGCCTCCTCCAACTTGTGGTTAATTTGTACTCCAGATCTCAGCTCAAACATTACTTTCTTCGGGTAGCCTACTCTTCCTCTAGAGTTTCCTATCTTAGTTCTCCAGAGTAGGTCATTTCTGTCAGCAGTAAACTTTAATAGTATCCTGTACTTCATTTCAAAGCACTTATCACAATGGTAATTAAATGAGTAATGGGCTCATTAGTTACTTAATGTTTTCCTTATCAGAATGTAATCTTCAAGATGAGAAAAACGTCTATTACTTTTGTTTACTAATATATTCTCCCCATGAAGGGCTTTCCCCAGTGAAGATTTGTTCAGTGAAGAACAGTGACCTGATGAGAAAAAATGCTTTGAATCTTGAAAATTACATACATCATTAAGTACGATTTTAGCAGGTGATAAGAAACAATAGCTAATGGTTGTAAAATGGTTCATTATCGTGTGCCAAGTACTTGTCGCGCACTTACAAAAATCTCAACATGGTTGTCATTCTAGCCTATAAATCAAATTCTATCATTACCTCAATATACTGGTGAGGGGCTGGAGGAATAGCTCAGCAGTTAATAGCACTTGCCTAGCAAGCACTGAGTGAGTATCCTAGTTCGAATCCCCAGCACCACATAAGGTGGGTGTGGTGGCACACGCCTGTAATCCTAGCACTCTGGGAGGCTGAGGCAGGAGGACTGATGTGAGTTCCAGGCCAGTCTGGGTTACACAATGAGCTCAGAACCAGCCTGGACCACACAAAGTGAGACCCTGTCTCAAAAAAAAACCATATATATATATATATATATATATATATATATATCCACTAGTGAGGTACTTGAGATATCAGAGAGATGAGAAAATTTGACTAAGTTCACTCAGCTAATAAATGGTGGTGGTAGTGATTACATTTTTACTTTTTTTTCAATTTATCTTGCTTATGTGGATCTATATGAAAAGCCATGGGGCGTGTCATCCTAGTCTACATATGAGAATTACATTCTTTTTTTTTTTTTTCTGTTTTTGAGACAAGGTCTCACTCTGTAGACCAGGCAGGTCCTGAACTCACTGGTATAGTCCAACCTGGCCTTCAACTCAGGACAATCCACCTGCCTCAGCCCCCCAACCTCACTCCATTCCCTAACCCCTTATCTCTCCCACCCTATCCCCCTCCCCCACATTCACCCCACTTCCTGTGCTGAGATTTCAGGCATGTGCCACCAGGCCCAGCTTTACATGATGCTGGGAAATTGAACTCAGAGCCTGGCGCTTGCAAGGCAAGTGCTTTAACTCCTGTGTCATTCCTCCAGCTCCGAAAATTCCAATCTTGTGAGGAAAGCTCTGAACATATTCTAATATTTCTTCTCTCCCTTTATATTTCATATGTGTCCAGAAACTTTATACAGAAACTAAACTATTCTCTTACTGGTGTAGAGGCAAGTTGGTTTTGCATTGTACAGTCAAATTACTGTATGCATCTCTTTCACTCAAAAAAAAACTAGAATAGAGAAATTTTCCTTTACATGTTTTTTATACAAGTAGTTTCACAATAGATAAGTCCTACAGTCTCCTCTGCTGGTAAATAGGTGCAAGTTTCTATTGAACAACAACAAAAAAATTAAGCACAGAGTGGGATTTTACAGTTCAAAGGGATATTACCTACTTAGCTGCAACTGGAAATGCAACTGGAAATGCACTTAAATGCCAGCCATGATAGCACACAGCTGTAACCCAAACTACTTGGAAGTCTGAGGCAGGGGGATTGCAAGTTCAAGCCTAGCCTGGGCAACTTAGTGAGACCCTTTCGAAGTAAAAAGAATAATTTTTTAAGACTGGGATTGTAGTTCAATGCAAAGGCCCTGAGTTCAATTCCTGGTACTGGGGGAAAAAAAGGGGTGAGGAAGAAAGAATGAAAAAGAGAAATGAACTTTGAGTCTTTATTTACTTATTTTAAGACAGGGTCTCACTCTGTAATCCAGGCTGGTTCTGAACTCACTATGCAACCCAGGCTGGCCTCTAACACAAGACAATCCTCCTGCCTCAGCATCCCAGATACTGCAACTACAGGTATGGACCACCACAACTGGCTTATGTGGTGGTGAGGAATCGAACCCAGGGCTTTGTGCACTTTAACCACTGAGCTATGCTCCTGGCTCTCTGTAAAGTGAAACAGAACTTCTATGGAGGAAACCTTTAAACTCAGTGACACTTAAAAACTCAGTGATACTAGATATGTATGGGCACAAAATGCCCAAAACCAATGTAAACCCTAAATTTTGCACTTATACATATCAATGAAATGGGAAAAAAAGAAATTAATAATAAAATAGAATAATCATAAAAAAACTCAGCGATACTTAATAGTTCTTTTATTCAGCAAAGGACAAAAGACTAAGTAGAATTGTTATTTCTAAACTCTGGGAGGAGAGAAGACTTAAGTCGAGAAACTTAACTAACTAAAATAGGACCTGAAAAGTTGTCTCTTCATCCAGATGTGCCCATTATCTCTAAGTTCCTTAAATGGAAACAAGTCCTGAGCATGTAGTGGAATTCTGGGCAATGTTGTCTGCACGTGTTTGCCGCTGACGCGGCCGCGCGCACACACACAGCAGGGATGGAAACTCAAATACCTGATACAGCTGTAGAGTAAATAAGTGTGGGACGCTTCCGTGCGGAAGGGGCTATAGCAAACTACCATGCACGGAACCTTGCTAGACTCTTGTACAGGCTGAATATCGGGGCACCAGATTCAGCACGGGCTCCAGCACAAGTAGAACCACACATATAAATATCCTACATTGTCAGGACATGAAGAGAGATAGGAATTTATTTTTGTTTTGTTGTTTTGTTTTTGGGACAGGGTCTTGCTCTGTAGTGTGCCATCCGGAACTCACTATGTGGCCCAAGCTGGCTTCAATCTCACAGCAACACTCCTGCCTCCATCTCCCCAGTGTAGGGATTATAAGCGTGTGCTCACATGCCCGGTCTATGAGATAATGGGGTAGCAAAACCGGCCCCTCGCTTCACAGGCAAGAGCTGTGATCTCTCGGCTACATCCCTCTCCCCAGGCATCCTCTTTTAGGTTACAGCTGCAGGAGCTCTGTTGAGCAACATAGAAACAACATGCAGTGGTCAGTATCAAAGAAAATAGGTTTCAATAGGTGAAATCCAGGGGCTGGAGGGATGGCATGGCAATTAAAGCACCTTGCAAGCACAAGGCCCCGAGTTCGATTCCCCAGCACCACATACAGCTGGGCATGGTGGTGCACATCTGTAACACCAGAACTCAAGAGGATGAGGGAGGAGGATTGCCCTAAATCCAAGACCAGCCTGGGACTGCACAGTGAGTTCATGACCAGCCTGGGCTACAGAGTGAGACCATGTCTGAAAAAAAAAAGAGGTAAGATTCAGAGGGTTTATGGTCAGCTGAGAGAAATGGTTCTCCAGTGTTGGCTAAGACCACAATTAACAGTTGTCACTGAATACAAGACGCCACACTCTAAGAATATATTCAGCAGTCAAGAAGATGGGTAGAGCTATTGCGGTGGAATTTCTTCCGCAGACTACAGAGACATCAACTGAACCTGACCTTTCTCTCTAGCAACTCTGGAACTGGGAACAGGCCAGCCGGGCATCTAAGATCTCTCAGGGAAGGCTATTGTGACAGACCACTCATTTCATATCAAACAAGTTCATAAAACCTTGGAACTAATTGCTGGTGGCCTTTCATTTCTTTCTATGGAGGGGTGACAGAAGGAAGGAGAATAACAGGATATTACTCATTTCATATTTTGCGGGCTGCCTATTCATAAATTTCTGTTTAAGAGCCTGAGTATAAAAAGGAGTCTAAGTTGTCATCAATGATTAAGGTTCATTTGAAAACAGTGTTGATGCCCATCCACAGGAGGTCTTTCCTGGCCCTACCTTCCTCCTCTGCAATACTCTGTACATAGCTTTGTCAGGATACCAAACCAAAGTATTGCAGTCTCTCCCATTGGCTAGACAGTATGATCTTTTTGTAACTGTTTTTGTACCAAGGATTGAACCCAGGCACTCTACTCCTGAGCTCCACCTTCAGGTATTCTTGTCTTTTTTGTTTTGTTTTGTTTTGTTTTGTTTTTTGTTTTGAGACAAAGTCTTACCAACATCCTCAAGCTATGATCTCCTTCTGCCTCAGCTGCCTGAGTAGCAAGGATTACAGGCAAGTGATACCATGCATAGGAAGACTGTAAGATTTGGGGGTTGGAGGTGTAGTTCAGTGATTAGAGTGCTTGCCTGGCATGCAAGGCCCTGGGTTTGATTCCCCAGTATGGCATAATAAAGCTGAGTGTGGTGGTGCACACCTGCATCCCAGCACTTAGCAGGCTGAGGCAGAAGGATGGCTGTTTGAGGCTATCCTGGGCTCCATAGTGAGTTCAAGACCAGCCTGGACTACAGAGCTGCATAAAAAAAAAAGAAAATTTTTTTCTTTAAATTTTATAGAAATAAATTTAAATAAAATTAAATTTAAATAAGAATTATTTTTTTTTGAGATAGGGTCTCGATCTATAGTCCCGCCTCGTTTTTAAACCTAACCTGCTGGAAGGAGATTGGGGTGAATCCCTGGTGCCAGGAGATGGCAGTAGGCTCCCATGGCCCCCTTTAGTTGTGCTTGAGGGTGAGCCTCTCAGAGATACCCGCCCAGCCCACCCTGGGGGCTCTCCAGCATGCACAGGTTAGTGAAGTGGTTGCCCATCTTCAGGGGTTTTACTTCCTCATCTAGGAAGTGGTTCTCCAGGAAATCACAGAGATGAGGCTCTGTCTTGGTAGAACCCAGGATATGAGATCCAAGACAGCTTTGTGCAGGTTCTTCTCCAGAGCCAGAGCAGCCTCCATGGTGTCTAGGGTTTTAAGCTTTCTGCACGTCCTGAAAAAGAGCTCAGTCACCATGCTGGTTTTGCATCTTCTGAAGATGCTTGGCACCCTCACAGTTCTTGTTGGGCAACTCTCAGAAGAAGTGGCCTACACCCTCCAGAGCCATATCGTAATGATCAAAATAGTAGTCCAGTGAGAGGTGGGTGTAGGAGGCAGGAGGCCCGCAGAGGCAAATTGACCAGGCAGTTGACGGCAGCCTCCACCTCGGTGGAGTAATTTGGGGGGAACCTAGGAAGTTGGTCAACAGTAAAGAACTACACCAAAAAAATGGTGTTGGCTGTTCCTAGAAGCAGAAGATAGTCCTGGAAGTTGTGACTGGGATAGAAATTAGAAAGTGGAGGATGAAGAGGAGTCCCAGGTCTGTTCCCTTCAAACACTGTTGAAGCAAGACACAAACCTGTGAGACTTCAAATGTGCTGCTGCCTTTTAACTGATTTATTTTTTCTCTAGATGCTTAGAGGTGTCTACAACCCTACATAATTTTTATTTTTTTGGAATGGGAGATTGAACCCAGGAACTTAACTGTGAGCTGCATTCCCAGCCCATGTTGTTGTTGTTGTTGTTGTTGTTGTTGTTGTTGTTGTTGTTTCTTTGTTTTAATTTTAAGATAGAGTCTTACTAAGTCACTAAGTTGCCTGGGCTGGGGTCAAATTTATAATCCTCTTGCCTTGCCTTCCCAGAATGCTATGATTACAGACATGTGCCACTACACACAGCTAAAACTCTAATATTTCAGTGCCATGGAGTGAAGGACTGTAGGGGGATGTCGTGGTTTGGATCTGTAGTGTCCCCCAAAAGCTTTATGTATCTTTGGAAATTGTGTCCATAGGAGGTGGGGCCTGGCTGGAAGGGGTGGATGCTTGGAGCTTGACCTGGAGGGACATCTGCTGGTTCCACCCTTCCTCCAAGACTTGGCTCTGCTCTGCCATATCATGAGGATCTCTGTCTCCCGCTCCAACTATAGCCTTGCTATGTGGTTCTACCATTTCTAGCCACCCACCCATGAACTGACTGTGACTCTCTAAAACTGTGAGGTAAAATAAACTCTTCCTCCCCTAATATGCACATGTTGGGTATTGAATCACAGCAACAAAAAGTAACTAAGAAAGCAATTGGCAGCATTGTGGTGCATGCCTGTAATTCCATGTAGTTTGCAGGAAGAGTCTGCAAAGGTTAGAAGACACCAGCTAGAGAATTTCTATCTTGGAGTGCTCTGAGCCAAGCTTGATGGGAGATTCCAGTCAAAGTACAAAAGACTAGAAGGCTGGGGACTTCCAAGCAAGATTGTAGCAAAGTAACAGAACTGCTCATAGGCTCATTCAAGAGGTTGAGGTATATATATAAAACTGCCTGTTCAACATAGTGAGGAGAGGGAAGGCAGCCTAAGGAATTAAAAAGAGGCCACAGGAAGGTTGGAAACCTTGCAGACACATCAGAAGCTGAAGAAAAAAACAGGTCATGAAGCCACCCCAGGCCGACTGGGAAAAGCTGTGAGCTGCTGGCATCCACAGAACAAGGCAAGCCTGGCACCAGGAGCTTTGGAGTGAGGTAAGTGTGAATTTGGGAGATGGAAATGAAAGTAACTGGTAGCCCCAGCCTCCAGAAACAAGCCTGCAGGTAGTGCAAACTGCAAACACACTGTGATCTTCCTCTTGAAAAGGCTTCCTGGAGCTTAGACCAACTTGCAAGAAGCAGCATTCAGCAGCCATAATAGGCAGTGATGTACACAGAAGCCAGTTAAAAAAAATAAAAAACAGCCCAAGTCTGAACTGTTTAGGGTAAAAGAAGCCACAGACAGGCCACAGCAGGGACTTTGGAAACACTCTTCAACAGTACCTAGGAAGAAGCTGGCAAAAGAGGTAGTTGCAGAGAGAGAAAAAGGCCATTGATGTCCTGAACAGCTCACGTGGTAGTGGGAGCACCTCAGAAGGTGAAGCACTGCACTCTCAGGAGAGGGAAGCAAGGACAGATAGCAAAGCTTTCCTGAGGGGGCTGGGTGTGAACAAAATATCTTAGAGGCAATCAGATTGTTAGGTCCCCATCTCTGCAAAGGTTAGAGGACACCAGCTAGAGAATTTCTGTCTTGGAGTGCTCTGAGCACTCACCTTCAGCAAATAATCTCTCCATATAAAAAGTTAAAGCATTCAGATGAAAATTTCCTCAAATTATTGACCTAAAACTTACACAATTACAAGCAGTTATTTTCCCTTTCCTCTTTCTGTTGAAAAAAGGCAAGTGTCTCTCCTATCAGCTTGAGTTCAGATTGTTCAGCACTGTGGTGTGTATAAGCCACATCCAATTACCAGTCACTTAAACAATGGAGCCAATTTACCATTTTACAAAACAAGAAGTGTGAAGGCTGAGCAGTCCCAGAGTTGTTTCACAAGCTCTATGTCATCATAAGCACAGAGTTCTTCCCTTTTTCATTCTGTTAATCTTAATAGATAGTCGTATCTTTCCTTACAATCTCAAGATGGCTGCAGCATATCAAACATCATTTGTACACAAGTACATCCAGAAAAAAAAAAAAAGGGTAGCGCTTACTTCCAGGTGTCTCTATTTATATTGAAATATTCTAGAAATGTACCCCCTTTTTAGAAAGTCCTACTGATGGTGAGAAGAAATTGATAAGGCCAGGATATGGCACTGTTAGCTTCCAGAAGAAAGCAGTTTCAGCTAGCAAGGACTAAGGAAAAAGTACAGGAATGGCTGGCGGGTGAGCCATCAACAGAATTTGTTGTGTATCCGGTTTCCTCTCCCATCTTGATACAGGGTCCCTCTATCCTCCTGTAGTCATTCTTTCCAAGACTAGCTCTTTCCATCATCATTTGATCATGTGCGGGGGAGGGGGGGTGGGAGGATGTCAGGGGGTGGGGATGTGTGTCCCTCTCACATTTAAAAAGACTGTCTTGGGCTGGGGATGCAGCTTTGTGGTAGAATACTTGCCTAGCATGTGTGAGGTGCTCCGTTTGGTCCCCAGCACTCCCGAAAATAAAGTCTGTCTTTCCTGAGCCAAAATCTTTGCCTAGCTAATGTCCTCTCTTCCTTCTTTCCTTCACTCACAGTGACTTTTTTTGTGGTTGTTTTTGTTTTTTCCTTCCCTTGCTCTCTAAACCATTTAATCTGGCTTCCACACAGAAGAACCTCCCAAAGCTGTCTTTGCTGTCTTTATAAGTACCTCTATATTAAAAAAAGGCACATTTTTGTAGTCTCATTTTAATTGGATAAGCATTCAACAGTTTCTTTTTACTGCCTTCTCAAACTCTCTTTTCCCTGGGCTTCTTTGGTAGAATAAACTCTCCCATTTTCCTCTGCCCACCCCAATGTGTTTCCTCCTGCATCTCCTTTTCTGATCAATATGCTATCAAACTCAATGTTGAAGGTGTTAATATTTTAATCATGGGGGTGGAGGAATAGCTCAGAGGTTAAATGCTTGTCTCGCTAGCTCAAGGCCCTGGGTTCAATTCCCAGAACCACATAAGCTAGGTGTGGTGGAACATGCCTGTAATCCCAGCACTTGGGAGTTTGAAGCAGGAGGATTGCTATGAGTTCAAAGCCAGCCTGGGCTACACAGTGAATCCAGGACCTGCCTGGACTACAAAGTGAGATTCTGTCAAAAACTAAAAAATAATAATAATAATAATAATAATAATAATAATAAGATTTCAGTCACATTCATCCCTCAGTTTATTTTTCATCATCTCTTAAGTGACAGAATCTGGCGCCTCACTCATCTTGTGGATGCACACAAATCTTAAATTTCTATCTCTAGTTTAGAATTGTGTTTAAGCCCTGAGTCCAATATCTATCTGCTCCTTACCTTCTCCACATCAGTGTCTCATAGCCTCCCAACCACATCTCACACTGAACACAGTCCTTCTTACCTCTCCCCAGTAAGCTACCTTTTCTTCCTTCAGCATTCCCTTTCTCAGGACTGCTATAATTTCTCATAACCCCACATCCTCTCTGACACCTTCCTCAGTCTCCAGATCTAATCATCAGAATTTCTGGGGCCTTCCTCCAGAACATCACAGTATGCTTTTCTCCATCTCTCTCATGCCACTTACCTGATTGCTTCACACTCACTGTTCCACTTCCAATCCAAGTTACTTAAAGGACCTGTTCCTACTTAAAAACACAAGTCTTATCTAGATCTATTCTTTTGATAGTTCTTCAGTGGCTTTCTATAATTCTTACAAAAACATCTGCAATTGTGACCATGACTTCCAAGGCCTTGCACAAGCTGACCCCGACTGTCCTTCCAGATCATTGTCCCACAACCCTCCCTACTCATCACATTGGGAGTTTTTTGATCCTTCAAATACTATGGGTTTTGTTTCTATTGTCTGTTCTTTCTTCACAAAGTATGCTGTGTTTGCTTGATTGGAAACCTTCACAAAGCTGCTTCCTCTGCCTAGATCTTCTCATTCACCTAGCTAGATTTTCCTTCACACATTATTTCTTCAAGAAAAACTTTTCTGACTTCCAGAAAATATTTAGTCCCATTAGAAGACACTCTTCTGCAACACTGTGAATTACCCTTCTGTGGGATTCAGCCATATCAGCAATTGTTGCTCAATGTCTGACCTCTTCATTAGACTATGTAGGTCACAAAGGCAGAGCCCTTGTCTGGCTGTCTTACATCATCAATGCCAGATGCAATAGCTCACAATGGGTAAACATTTGATAAATAAAAGCTCTGGGGTGCAAGAATAGCACAATGAATAGAGTGCATTTCTAGCAAGTGCAAGGCCCTGAGTTCAATTCCTCAGTACTACGTAAACCAGGTGTGCTGGTACACATCTATAATCACAGCACTTGAGAGGCTGAGGCAGGAGGATTTCTGTGAGTTTGAGACCAACCTTGGCTACATAATGAGTTCAGGACCAGTCTGGACCACAGAGAGTGAAACCCTGTCTCAACACCCCCCCCCCCCAAAAAAAAAAAAAAACAGAAACAAAACAAAGCTATGAGTGGTTTTTAGAATATTTACTTCTAACATTAGGAGTAATTAAACAGCTCTACTGGAAGAATTTCTGGGTTGATACACCCTTCCTTCTGTCCTTCCTTTCCTCTTTTTCTTTTGTAGTACTGGAGACTGAACCCAGGGTTATTTATTACAATTAGCTATTAGGACAACCTCAGCACCCTTCTTCTATATTTTTTTAAGTTTTGAAATAAATTCTTTACAAGTTGCTTAAGTTTCCCAGTCTGTGATCAATCTTGGAACCCTCATGCCTCAGCCTCCAATATCGCTGGGATTACAGGCATGTACCACCACATCTGACTTACCTAAATTTATTTTTAACTGGTCTATAAAAACACAAAAATTTTACATACTAATGGGCTTCAATGTAATGTTTTGATACATGTATATGTTGCATGTTTAACTCAGATTAAATCTTTCCATCTCATTTATCATTTTTATAGTAAAAACATTCATAATTGTAGCTTTTCATAGGTTGAATATTAGGAAAGCCATTTAAAGTAATCTGAAAGATTAACTCTAATTCTGAGGGATTTTGTCTGTGTACACAGCAACTGTCTAAAATAAACACTGTTTCAGTTTATAATAGCATAAATATGAGGGGCCTAGTTGAAAAAATGTACAAAAATTGAAGTGCTGTTTGTGAGCTATTTTTAGCTAACACACTGTGGGAAAAACAAATTTTTTTATAACCTCCTTAATCTAGCAAAGATTGTCAAATGTTTGCAATGCTGAAGAGTACTCAATTGATGTAGAATGTATAATGCAATCACATATAAAACTTAAATAAACCATACACATCTTCACCTAGTAGTCTTTATTTTTTTAAATTTTTATTTATTTATTTATTTATTTATTTGAGACAGGATCTTATTCAATAGCCTGGGCTGGCCTTGGCCTCACGGCAACCCTCCCATCTCAGCCCCTCGAGTGCTGGGATTACACGCATGCACCACTATACCCACCTTATCTGGTGCTGGGGAATCGTAACTAGGGTACTTAGCACTTGCTAGGCAAGTGCTTTAACCGCTGAGCCATTCCTCCAGCCCCCCTAATAGTTCCTAACAATGTAATTTCATGAAAGCATTAAAACTGGATGAACTTTCACTTTAATGTCAACCTATCACAATCACAAACAGTATCTTCATTATAGGACATTCTCCTTAAAATTAGAAATAAAATTATTACTCTCTTCTTTTGCATTGCCACGGAGAAAGTAGCTGAAAAAAATGTATCTGCTTTTGTATTATTTTAGAAAGCAGCTTTTAGAATAGTATAGCTCTTACTTTAACGTTTTAGAATGATACTCTAGCTGGGTCAGCGGTGTCGGTCTGTTAATCCCAGCCACCTGGGAGGCTGAGGCAGGAGCACTGCAAGTTTGAGCCCATCCTAGAGAACCTAGCAAGTCAGCAAGACCTTCTCAAAATAAAAAATAAAAAAGGGTTTGGGGATGTAGCTCTGTGTAAAGGCCGTGGGCTCAATCTATAGTATCATAATAAATAAAAACATAAAAATAAAGCAATCCTCCACCTGACATCCAGTACACTGCTGAAGATCAGCATTCCACCAATACCTCCCTTAGGCGCATGGGGTATAGAGGTATTACAGAAAGCAGCTGTTGTGATTTTTACAAATTTAGGCTAAATTCAATACAAATCAAAGCTTTACGTAAATTCTCAAACAACTCACTTAGACTATGAAGGGGAGACTGCTTTCACATTTAAGGTCTCAGAGAGGCCAAGAGTGGCAAATTTGCGGCAGAGTTGTACTTCTGGTTCTCTCCAGGTTAAAGACTGTGTCGTGGCGCTCACCACTGCCCCTGTCTTCCTTTCTAGGAAAGCAGTTAGGTTTCCAGAGCCGGGGAGAAAACAAACCTAAGACTACCATTCCCGACATGCCTCATGGTAGAAGACGCCGACGTGCCGTAGCGGTTAGTCATCCTTCCCGAGGCCTCTTTCCACTTCCGTACTGTGAGTCCTGAGGCTCCGCGGGTGCGCGCACGTTCCGACGTAGGGTCCAGGGCCGACCACACGAATTCGGGTCACGTGACGCGGGCGCGCCCCGCCTAGCCGCATTCGCGCGCGTCCGTAGAGGCCGCGGGCGGGCGTGCGCGCTTCCGCGGAGCCGGAGGCGGGGCCCCGAGCAGCCGGGGCTCGGAAACCCGATTAGGGGAAGCGGTGGCAGCTCCGAGGCCGCGGCGACTGCACTCCGCACGAAAGACAGGCTTGGCCGCGATGTTGTGGTTCCAGGGCGCCATTCCCGCCGCCATCGCGTCGGCGAAGAGGAGCGGCGCGGTCTTCGTGGTGTTCGTGGCAGGTGAAGGGGGCGGAGGCCGCGTTGCAGCCGGGACGCCCTCGGGCCTACTTCTCCGCGCCTCGGGCCCCGGGCTGCCCTCTGGGGACCCCGGCGCCTGCGGCTCCCACGCCCGGGCCCAGCCCTGCCCCGTTCCCCCGCCGGGAGCGGAGCCGGCCGGCGCTCACCTCCCTCGAGCCCTGGCGGCGGGCCGCGGCGGGGCCTGGCTCCCGGAGCGCGGAGCCGCCGCCGCCGCGAGGGGCGAGGGACGTGGCGGGAGGCGGGGAGTGGGCGGGAGTGGCCCTCCCCGACCCCTGTGACCCGGTTACTGCCCCGGCGCCCCCGACGGCCGTTCAGTGCCCGTGTGCAGGCGCTGTAGGAGCGGGCCGTTAGTGAGCCATTGGGTTCTTAATTAGCTGTGGACTGTCGGGAAGAAAGCTGTGTCATTCGTAGCAACAAAGAGAAACTGCCTCACGTTCATGGTTACTGGTGTTAGTATGTTCTTGTCACGTAAACTTTGGAGCTGTATTGTAGAGGTTTCATTTTTTATATGGTAATGCTGACCCCAGTGTGTGTGGTAAGGTGGAATAGCTTCTTTCTTGCAAGTTAAAATTAAAAAAAATTTAAATGTTTTACTGTTGGTTTAAAAGAAACACAAGATTCAATCTGTGATTTTACCCTTTGTTATTTTCCTAGTCTGAGGTCAGTCACTTACGAAGCGATGTAACTCACTTGCCTGTGTTGCTGGAGATTTTTTTGCTCCATTTTATGTTTTATTAGTGAAGTCCTCCAGATTAACAGTAAACCTCCGTGATTTTGCTCTTTGTCATTCTGTTGACCGGTGTTTGTGATAACTATTAATTTGACGTGTAATTTCTTCAGCTACTTGTGTTTAGTGATGATTTGCTCTTAATTTACTCGGCGGCTTTCAGTAGTTATACAGCTCTAGTTTTCCACTGCGGCGAAAACAGGTTGCTGAACACTGTCATTAAATTTGAAATATTTAGGTTTTTTAATGCTAATTTTCTAGTTGAATGATGTTAAATAGCTTTAGATTTTGTTAGGCTGTCTGCTCTGGAATCATATACTTTACATAAATAACTGCTGTGCATCAATAAGTGGAAAACAGTGGATTCGAAATGAAAGGATAAAGATAATACTAACGTATGAGGTCAATAATAGGTTTGTGACCTTTTTTGTGGTAGTGGGGATTAAACCCAGGACTCTGACACTGAGACATTGTCTCCTTCAGTCCTAAATTGAACCAGCTAGGCTTGAAGTTAAAATCCTCTTTGCTCAGCCTCTGAAAGTGCTTGGATTACACATGTGTGCTGTTGGTGGATAGTTTGTAAAATTTTGTATGTGTTTTTCACATGAAATTAGTTAATCCTTATGATAGGTGGAATAGCTTTTATTATTCCTGTTAGGTAGAGGAAAAGTGTAGGTCCACAGACAGTTACTTTGACCAGGATCACAAAAAAGAATTTATGTCTAATCTTAGTCCAGTTTTCTTGCAGCTTGCTTTTTTTTTTTAAAGAAAAAACTAAATTGTTGTGGGTTGTTTATGTAACAGTTTAAATTGGTGTTGAAACAAGACAATGAAGGACTGTGGCAGTCCCGTTTTTTGAACATTCCTAAAAAGTACTCTTGAAGTAATCAGTTCACTTGAAAGAAATGCTTTATTTATTTATTTATTTATTTATTTTTTAAATGCAGTGCTGGCAGTTCCTACCTCGGGCCTGGTACATGGTAGGCAAGTACCATGAAACCACTGAGATGCATTCTTTTTTTTGGGGGGGGGAGGGGGGACAGGGTCTCACTCTGTGGTCCAGGCTGGTCCTGAACTCACTTCAGAGCCCAGGCTGGCCTTGGACTCATGGCAATCTTCCTGTCTCAGCCTCCTGAGTGCTGGGATTACAGGCGTGTGCTACCACACCCAGCTTACTTGGTGCTGGGGAATCGTAACTAGGGTACTTAGCACTTGCTAGGCAAGCACTTTAACCGCTGAGCCATTCCTCCAGCCCCCTGAGATGCATTCTTGGCCCAAAATGTAGATTGTATTTTTGGGCCTTGTGTGTATATATGTTTTTTTACTTCACTTCTTACTGATAAGCTGATTACATGTGTTTGAAATATGTGTTGAATGTTTGCAGAAAGATTGATAGCAGGCTGAAAAATCTGTTTCTGACCTGTTTGAAAATACTGTTTTCTATAGTTTCAGCTAGTTAATCCCCAAGATTAAGTAGGGTTAATGTCACACCAAAAATTGTGGACACTGGACTTTTAAAATTAAAACACAGATTGCCTACAGCTGTGTTTATAATTTTGAAGAATAGATTCAGAAGTCATTGTCTCAGATCTGGAACCCCGGCAACTAAATGGAAAATCAGAAAGCTATCTTGCTTGGCTAGCATGCACAGGGCCTTGAGTTCCATCTCTAAGACCACAAAAAATAAAACAAAAGAAAAGATATATATCTAGAAAGAATACTTTAGAAGAGTACACTTTGGTTCCTGGAACCATTCAAGTACAAAGTCTTTTAGGTAAGGTTTTTGTTTTTCTTTTCCAAATACAGTCTCCCTCTATAGCCCACGCTGGTCCTGAACTCTGCACTACATCTGGCTTTTATGTGTTGTGGACTTAGTGTGGTGCTTGAACTCAGGGTCTTATGCTTGCTAGGCAAGCGCTTTTAACCACTGTGTCATTCCTGTAGTACCACAGCTTGTTTTTTATTTAGGAATTTTTCTGAGATTCAGTGTTGCTATGTTGCCTAGGCTGATCTTGAACTCCTGCATATTTCTGCCTCAGCCTCCTAAATGGGGCTACAGACATGTGCTACCTGGTTAATGAAATTTTCATGATGGATGAATTAAAGAATGCTGTAGAATTAATGTTAGAGAACTATAGAAGTAGCTACAACTTCAAGAAAATTAATAAGGTATTTTTGTAGTTGTTATAGTTGAAATGAAACAAAACAACTTGGTTATAGTTAAATGACAAGGAGCCTGAAGCAGAGGTGTCTGCCATTGATTGGTGTTTTGAGGCGCTAAAATTTGCTAAGTCAGACATCATTTTATTGCCTTTATTAGTTAATACAGATAGTGAAGCCTTTACATTTTTGAGAAGGTGAAGGTAAGGGTTTTTTTGTTTGTTTTATAGGTTGGGAGGGCTGACTGGACAAGAGTGTGCAACTCTACTTCAGAGTTTGTGCCCTTTAAGTGCCTTGGTTTTGGATACTGCTAATGCCAGCGAGTGCTTTCACTTTGGATACTACTGATACCACCACACATAGTGTTTTTTTCTAAAATGTTAGGCCTACCTCACTTGATAGTATGGTTGATAGTTTAATCAGAATAAACCTAAAGATGTTAAAGTTGGCAACTAGTAATCCCACTGAGGAGTAAGTATTAAGAAAGGTCTCACTGAGTTTAGGATACCTTACAGCATTCTGCCTTTGCCGGTCAAGTAGGTGTCCCTGCCAAAGTTTGGGACTCCTGGCTACTTGGTAAGGTATAGGTGAGGCAGTGAAAATACCGACCTCACAAGAAACATAGCGATACTTGCAGCCACTTCCTTATGTGATATACTCATTTATTTATTTATTTATTTTTGAGGCAGGGTCTCACTGTGTAGCCCAGGCTGGTCCTGAGCTCATTATGCAGCCTAGGCTGGTCTTGGACTCAAGGCAATCCTCCTGCCTCAGCCTCCTGAGTGCTGGGATTATGACATCCTTGTTTAGAACCCTCATGGGATTGGTTCTCAGCATAGAAGTGTATTTGCTACTGTAACCTATTTTTCTCCTCCAGTGTTAATATTTCTAAGGAAATACCACCACTCTGTATCCAGTTCATAAACCATAAGTGTGAGACTCATCTTTGCTATTTAGACTCCCTGTTGTTTGTGACATTCTCAGTCTCATAGACTGTTGCATACACATGCATTCTTTCTATATGGGGCTTGATGTGGCTCACCTCTTTGATTTTGTGAAAACAAAAGAACACAGTCATGCCACTGCAGTCAGCTTACCTTAAGGTCTTTGACCTGAGAACTGAAAGTATGGAATACTGTAAATAACTAAGAAGGGGAGGCAAATATAGGTTGAGCTGGGTACAGATTGTGTACCCAAATATTGAAGGTATTTTATGAATCAGTATTTTGTAAAAGGAAAATTAATAAAAACTATCTGAAAACATTTTTAAAAATTTTATAAATTGACAAGCTTCTCACCTTTGAGAAAGCACTTAGTTCTGCTAAACTCAGAAATTCTTTTCATTGGCTTTTTTAGGTTTCCTCCACCCATCAGTAAATACTTACGACAGAATCTAAACATGAGTATAAACTTGAAGCAGTCTTTGATAGACACAGCGTTTAAAACATTATTTGTTGCAATATAACGTGTATATATATATGTGTGTGTGTGTGTGTGCTTAATATATATGTGCAGTACATCATGAATTTGAGTATTTTGTGCACTTACATGTCACATCAATATTAGGATCCTTTCCCCTCTTCATTTTTGGACCTCCCACTCCCTCCTTGTGCCCTGGTAACTCCCACTATTACACTCATTTGGTTCCATAGAATGCCTGTGTTCTGGGTTTCCCAAATCAGGAAACTGTGTGATACTTAACATATTTAATCTGCGTCTAACTCATTTTTCCACTCAAATCACCACTTATTAGCTCAGTGTCCCCCGCCCCCCCAGAATGGGTTGCAGTGGCCATATCTTGATGCCTCTTCTCTGGATTCAGCGGAGCCCTTTATTGGGGTGATTTGCCAAAAGTTCTTTTTTTTTTCTGTATCTTACTGTATCTTTGTTGAGATTCTTTAACATGGCTTCACCCACCAGTCTACATAAGAAAAGAACTATTACAATGTAATTCATAAGGCAGTCTATTTTTGTTGTTGTTATACTTTCTGTTTAGGTGTTTCCTCCATGTTTTTTGGTGCTGCTTGTCGCTCTGCTTCTCTCAGAAATTCCTTCAGGTATTTTCTGCAATGCTGTGCTAGTGGTCACAAACTTCTTTAGGGATTCTTGGTCATGAAAATTTTTTACTTCTCTTTAAATTCTTAGGGATAATTTTGCAGGATGCAACAACTTGAGTTGACACTTGCTATCTTCAGAAGCTTGAAAGATCTTACTCCAGGCTCTGCTAGCCTTTAAAGTTTGCATTGAGAAATTTGCAGTAATTCAAATGGATGGTTTGCCTTGGTAGAATAATGCCTGTTTTTCTCTTGTTTCTTTTAATATCCTCTCCTTATGTTGTATTTCTGAGGTTTTGATTATGATGCATCATTGCTGGTTGAGGTATTTGGTGTTCTTAAGCTTCTTTTATCTAGATTATGGAAATATTCTTGCACTCTTTCAGTGAATAAATTTTTTATACCTTTGCTGCTCTCTTCTGCTCTTTCTACCACACCCATAATTCTGAAATTGGTTCTCTTTGAATCATCCATCAGCTGTTGTATCCAGCTACTTTGCTCATTTCTAATTTTGGAGTTGTGCCTGATTATAGCATTTGTTTCCTCGGCCTTGTCCTCAAGTTCTGAAGTTCTGTCCTCACAGTATTTTCGAGTCATTTTCCCGTGCTTTCACATATATTTCTTATATCCTGAAGTTCATCAAGATTTCTTTTCATGTTTTCTGCTTCTCTATCAAAATGTTCTTTCGTATTTTTCATTTCTTTATTTACCTCAGCCGACTTTTTATTTGTAGCTTCAATATGCTCAGTGAACTTTGTCTCCATTAGGCACACTATTTGATTAGTAAGTTCTTCTTTAAGTCTTCTGATCAAGCTTTGCATTTCTTTGAGAATATCTTGTTTGAAATGGTTGTTTGACTCATTTATTTGCTTTTTTACTTCCTTCCCTATGAGTTCCACTATTTCAGGGCCCATGACATTAGTTTCTGGGGTCTCAGGCGTCTCTGTGGGTGTCCTGTTGCCTTGTCTTCTTCCCATGTTTCTGTTGTTGAGGGACTTTAAAGACCTGGTGAGAGGTTTCTTTGAACGGCTTTATGATGGTATGTGGAGGGAGCTGCATTTCTTCTGAGTTCTGTGCTGGGAGTAGGCTATTAGGGAGGACCTAGTGGTCCAGTTGCCTCTGAAGTGTCTTGTTCACCCCAGACCCCTCAGCAAAGCTCTCCTACCTGTCCTGGCTTCTGTCCCTCGAGGGTGAGGCTCTTCTCCCTTGAAGGTGTTCCCAGTTCACTGAGCTGTTCAGGAAGTCGGTGGTCTTTCTCTCTGCTCTATGTTACTTCCTCTAGTTCATGTCAACTGCCTCTTGTGCCAGATTTCTTCCTAGGCACTGTTTACGAGTGATTGCCCAAAGCCCTGATACGTTCTTCTGAGCTTTCTTTAATCAGTTCAGTCTTGGGCTCTTTTTTTTTTTTTCTTTCAAATATGGCTTCTGCCTACATCATCTCCTGTTATGGCTGCTGAGCACTGGTTCTGATCTGGGCTCCAGGAGACTTTTTCTAAAGGGCAAGCTTACATTGCGTTTGTAGTATACGCTACCTATAGGTTCGTTTTTAAGAGGTTGAGGCTTCTAGCTGCTGTCAATTTCTACTTCTTGTTTTACACTTAGTTCAGTCTGAGGTTCTGGAGTCTGGGCTTTCCTTTGTGTTGTGTGGATGCTGGCAGCTCAGGGCTGTATCCAGTTAGCTGCCTTTTTTCTCCACTTCCGATAGGTCTTCAGGATTTCTGACCTTTTCGTAGCCTCCTTTCAGTTGTTGGGGTGTTCCTTCCTCTCCTAGCTCTGTCAGATGTCCCAGGCTCCATGCAGGCTTTCCTCTATCTGCAGATGCTGTGGCTCCCAGATATTTGCAGCCGGCCTGGGCCAGATTCCTAGGCTGCTGGTTTTTTTTCCTCTGCTTCTGATGTTCCTTCAGGATTTCTGATAGTAGCTTTGTTTCAATTGTTGACAACAGGTAGTTTTTGACTAAATTCTCAACTTAAGTGGGCCCATAGGGAGACATTGTGTAGGTCTGTTACTTGGCTGCCATCTTGACCCAGAAGTTTCTAATGTGTATTAAGTGAACAATTTGGTGATGTTTGACATAGCAATACATTTATATATCTGTCATCCAGATAAAAATATAGAACATTTCCAGTTCTTCAGGTGGCTTCTTTGTGCGTTTTTCCAATCAATATCATCTCTTTCCTCATTAACTCTAATAATAGATTAGTTTAGATAAATATAACTTTTATAATTAGCATACATATAATAAAAATCCTAAACTGCAAACAGAATTAAACCTATCTCTTAGTTTGAAAGAAGTTTGGAGATTAAGTACTGTGATATGACGATGTTGATCTCAACAGAAAGGTACTACATAAAGAGTGTTACATGTTTATTTTCTGAAGTGGTATGTATAGAAGCCAAAATAGTACTGTACATTTCTATCCACAACTTACTACCGTGATAATATTGGCATTATAATGTTACCTTTTAGAGAAAAAAATAAGTATGTGGTATCATTTAAATTGGAGCATTTTAATTTTCATTGCTTTGTATTGTATGAACATCGTATATAGCCACACTTCATTTAAAGGAGAAATTAGTTTTTTCATTCTGTTTTACTCCTCTGTGGTGCTGAGAGTAAAACCCAGGATCTTATATGCACTAGGCAAGTGTTTTGCCAATGGCTATATCCCTAGCCCAAGAAAGCTGGTAGAAAAATGTTTATTGGATTATACTTATTTGAATCTCCAGTTTTCTAGAGAAAATATTCAATGAGCAAGTCTGGTCTTACATTTTAACAATCCTTGACATGTTTTATAGGTGATGATGAACAGTCTACACAGATGGCAGCAAGTTGGGAAGATGAGAAAGTGACAGAAGCATCTTCGAACAGTTTTGTCGCTATAAAAATTGATACTAAAAGGTTTGCTTATATTTTAATTATTTCATTACTTTATTTGTTGTAAATCATGGTCTTTGGTTGTGAATTTTGGTGATACTATTGGTGTATAAAAATGTTGATGTTATATTTGTGGGTATCTGAGGCATATTAGAAACTTCAATTCTGGTTGCCTGTTTCCAGATTCATCCTTATATCTTCCTGAAATTTTTCAATTGTTTGTGGTCTAACAGATACCATGCGACATGTATTCCAGGAAGTTGGAAAAACCATGAAAACCATACATTGAATAGCTCTGAAAGTCAGCCATGTCTACTCACTCTTGTGACTCTTTTGTGATTTGAGCTCTTTAATCAGGAATAAGGACGTTTGTAGATTTCTAAGTGTGCCATTTATCCACAATTCTGTTTCCTCTATTAATCTTCTCTGCCTTTTAAAATAATTGTTTTTATTGTTTACGTGTCATATCCCTCTCCCCTTCCCATCTCCACATCCTCATCCTCTTTCTCTCACCATGAAGTCTGTCTGCCTTCTTCCATCTCTCTTTACTTTTTTTTAATGGTTTGGATTTCTCATATTAGAGAAAGCAGACAGTATTTAACCTTCTTTGACTGATTCAGTTTGCTAAGAGTAAAGGTCTCAGGGTGTATCCATTTTTCTACAAATGACTCAGATTTGTTTTTCTTTATGGTAGAGCAGTACTCCATTGTGTATACATACCTGATCTTTATCCATTCTTCTATAATTGGACATATAGGCTTCTTCTAAGAATGGGCTATTATAAATTATGCTGTTATAAATATACCTGGGTATGCATATATCACTGTTGCATAATGCCTTTAACTTCTTTGGAAATATTCCCAGAAGAGGTATAGCTTCTGAGAAGTGTTTATTCACTTCAGATTCCCTTTTTCTTCTTTTTTTTTTTTTCAATTCTTTGTATTTTCTTGATAGTAGTCCTCTGAGGAGTAACTGGCAAAAATTTTTTCCCATTCTGTCAGTTACCTCATCATTTTTTTGATTATTTCCTTTGCTGTGCAGAAGCTCTTTAATTTGATATCCCATTTGTTGATTCTTGGCATTATTTTATGTGTTTAGGTTGTCTTAAGAAAATCCTTGCCTACCATGTCTTAAAAGGTTTTGCCTATTTTTTCCTTCCAACAGGTTCAGTGTTTCCATTTTAGTTTCTGGGTCTTTTATCCATTTTGATTTGATTTTAGTACATGGTGAAAGAAGTGGGTCTAGTTTCATTCTTCTGCATGTGGCTAGCCAGTACTCCCAACACTATTTATTAAAGAGGCTGTCATTATTTCAGTGTATGTTTTTGGCCCCTTTGTCAAAGATCAGATGGCTGAACGTACTTGAGGATGTTTCTGTATCTGCAGTTCTCATCTATTCATCTACCTGTCTGCTTTTGTGCCAGTTGTATGTAGTTTTTATCACTGTTGCTTTGTAATATAATTTGGGATGGTATTGTGATGCCACTTGCTTTTTGTTGCTTATGATTGTTTTGGCTACTTTGGGTCTCTTTTGGTTCCATGTACATTTTCAGATTATTTTTTCTACTTATGTGAAAAATAGTGTTGTTATCTTGATTGGGATTTCATTGAATCTGTGTATCAATTTAGATAGTATGGCCATTTTGACAATGTTGGTTCTGTCTATCTAGGAACCAAGGGTTGTCTTTCCCATTTTCTAAAATTCTCCTCAATTTCTTTTTTCAGAGTACTATAGTTTTCAATATAAAGATCCTTTACTTTCTTTCTCTGGTTGATTTCAAGGTGTTTAATTTTCTTTGAGGTAACTATAAGTGGAGTGCTTTTTTCTGATCTCTTTCTCTGTGTTTTCCTTGTTGTTGTAGAGGATTGCTGTTGATTTTTGTGTATTGATTTTATACCTGCAACTTGGCTGAATTTATTAGGTCTAAGAGTCTCTCTCCTTTTTTTTTTTTTTTTTTTTTTTTTTTTTTTTTTTTTTTTTTTTTTTTTTTTTTTTTTTTTTTTTTTTTTTTTTTTTTTTTTTTTTTTTTTTTTTGAGACAGGGTCTCACTCTGTAGCCCAGGCTGGTCTTGAACTCACTATGGAGCCCAGGCTTGCCCTGGACTCAAAGCAACCCTCCTGTCTCAAACTCCCAAGTGCTGGGATTAAAGGTGTGCACCACCATGCCCTGCCTATGTGGTGCTGGGGAATCGAACTCAGGTACTTAGAGGTTGATTTTAGTGCTTCCTAGGCCAGCGCTTGAACTGCTGAGCCATTCCTCCAGCCCCAATGTCTTGGTGGAGTTTTTAGGGTAAAGAATCATGTCATCCACAGTAAGAATAGTTTGACTTCTTCCTTTTCTTTCCTTTCCCTTTATTTCTTTCTTTTGCCTGATAGTTCTGCCTAACATTTCAAGCACTGTGTTGAATAGAAATGGTGAGAGTGCATACCCTTGTCTTGTTTCTCATTTGAAGAGAAATGCTTTCAGTTTTTTCCACTTAGAATGATGTTGGCTGTGTAATTGTCAGAAATTGGTTTTCTCAGCTTGAGAGGGAGGATCCTTCTGTAACTATTTCTGTCATAATTTTGATTAGGATGTGGTGTTATATTTTGTTAAAGGCTTTTTCTGCATCTACTGATTTGAGCTAGTGATTATTGTACTTGCTTTTGTTAATATGGTGTATTATATTCATTGATTTACATATGTCAAACCAGTCTTTTCTCCCTAGGATGAAACCAACTTGGTCGTGGTATATGATCTTTTTAATAATTTGTTGCATTCTGTTTGCAAGTATCTAATTGAGAATTTTTGCATCTGTATTCATTAAGGACATTGGCCTGTAGTTTTCTTTCTTTGATTCCCAAACCAGATAAAGATCCAACAAAGAAAGAAAACTACAGGCCAATGTCTTTAATGAATATAGATGCAAAAATTCTCAGTAAGATACCTGCTTCAAGGAAGGAGTTGGGCAGTTTTCCCTCTGTCAGTTTCATGGAAGAGTTTAAGGAGCATTGGCACAAAGTCTTCCCTAAAGTTCTGCAGTGAATCCATCTGGTCCTGGGCTTTTCTTTATCAGTAGATCCTTTGTTACTGCCTCAAGTTCATTACTGGTTATTGCTCTATTCAATGCTTTTATATCTTTTTCACTCTATTTTGATATATGTGTCAAAGAATTTATCCATTTTTTCTGTGTTCATGAATTCATTGGAATATAGATTTTTTAAAAGTTTCTTATAATCCTCTGGATTTTTAGCTGTCTTTTGTGATTTTACCTTTTTAATTTTTAATTGCATTGATACGAAACTTTTTTTTTTTTTTTTTTTTGGTGTTGCTCTGTAACCCAGGCTGGTCCTGAACTCGCTATGGAGCCCAGGCTGGCCTTGGACTTGAAGCAGTCCTCCTGTCTCAGCCTCCCGAGTGCTGGGATTACAGGTGTGTACCACCACGCCCAGTTTATGTGGTGCTGGGGAATCTTGGATATTTAGCACTTGACATAGAGCTTGCTAGGCAAATGCTTTGACTGCTGAGCCATTCCTCCATGTCCCCACCCCACGCCCTGCCTTTAAAAAAATTTTTTTTGAGACATGATCTTGCTCTGTAGTCCAAGTTGGTTCTGAACTGACTTTGGCCTTGAATTCATGGCAGTCCGACTACTGTCTCAACCTCCTGAGTGCTGGGATTACAGACAAGCCATCATGCCCATTTTATGTGGTATTGAGTAATCAAACCCAAGGTCTTGTGCTTGCTAGGCATGCATTTAAATGGCTGTGCTATTACTCCAGTCCCTTTTCTTTTCCTTCTTTGGGTAAATTTATGTAGAAGCTTATCAATCTTACTTGTCCTTTCAAAGAAATTTTTCATTCATTGATCTGTTTTGTCTTTTTTTTTTTTTAGTTTGTGTTGCGTAGATCTCTCTGATCTTAAAATTTCTTTCCTTCTGCTGCCTTGGATTTGGCTTGTTTTTTAGGACTTTGAACTGCATCATTAGATTATTTGAGATTGCACTGTTTTTTTTTTCATTTTCTTGATATGGGTTCTTGCTGTGTTTTATTTTTTCTTTCATTTGTACATTTATTACTAAATTTCCCTCTTACTACTGCTTTCATTGTGTGCCATAGATTCTGGTATGATGTCCTTCCATTGTCATTTACTATAAGGAGCTTTTTGATTTCTTTCTTGGTTTCTGGGCTCCGGTAGTATAGAGGATTAGTTTCCATCCTTTTTTCCCCCACTATTTTTAATAATATACAAATGTAATATGTAGTATTTACAATGAGTTTGGGTGTTTCGTACACCTATGTATATATCGACTTTACAATCCCTTCCCATTTTCTACCCTCCCACTCCCTCCCTATCCCTTCCCCCGACTCCAGCTATCACTTCAAATGGTTCCAGAGAATGTCTGTGTTCTGGGTTTTTCAAGTCAGAGAAACCATACAGTGTTTAACATACTAATAATCTTCTGCACCTAAGTCATTTCACTTAAGTCACCACTCTAACTCAGCTTCCTATTCCTGTAATGGGTTCACAGTAGTCAAATCTTGATGCCTCTTCTCTGAATCCAACAAATCCCTTTATTGGGATATTTACCAATTTTTTTTGTATGTTTTGCTATATCTTTGTTATTGTTAAACCTGGCCTTACCCACCAGTTCACATTAGAAAATAACTATAAGTATGTAGTTCAAAAGACTAGTTAATTTGGGAAAGAAAAAGTAAATAAATACATAAAATTGAATTGCCTTAGCTGAATACTGGAAGGTGCATATTTGTACATTCACAAGGTTATCTTTACATCAATCAGTTTCCGTAGGATAAACTTTCATTAGTAACCTAATAAGCAAATTGCTACAACAAAACAAAGTTAAAACTATATCACATTGCTACATTAAATGAAGTCAAATCTATGCCACATAAATATACTTAAAGTGACAGACATGAAGGCTGATTTAGTTATTTCGGAATTCCTTAACTTTCATATCTTTTTTACTCATATTTCACTGATTACCAGCTTGCTTTTTTCTCAGCTCCTTCTCCTCTAGCTGTTGTCACTTTTTCTCTGGGGTCATTGGTGTGGCTGGTCTCCCTTTCACTTTCTAAGTTTCCTTTAAGTATTTTCTGCAATACTGGCTCTGTGCCTGCAAATCTTTTAAGCTGTCTCTGTCATGGCAAGTTTCAAGTTCTCCCTTAAAATTAAAAGATAATTTTGCTAGATATAGCAGTCTTGGATGGCATTTATGTATTTTTAGTGCTTGGATGACATTGCTCCACGATCTCCTTGCTTTTAGAGTTTGGATTGAAAAATCTGCCGTTATCTTGATGGGCTTATCTTTATAGGTCACCTTCTGTTTTTCTCTTACCGCTTTTAGTATTTTCTCTTTGTGTTGGGTTCCTAGAATTTTAATTATGATATGTTGTGATGAGATCTCTTCTGATCAAAGTTATTTGGTGTTCTGTATGCCTGCAATAGTTCCATGTTCATTTCTTTTCTTAGATTTGGGAAATTTTCTTCTATTATTTCATTGAACATGTCCTTTAAGCCTTTTGTTTTGTCCTCAGTCTTCTCCTCGATTCCCATAATTCTGAGGTGGTTTCTCCTTGAATTACCTATCAGCCATTGTAATGATTCGCTTTCTTTATTTACTTTGTGTTCTTCATGGCCTGTATGTTGCAGCTTGGACACTTTATTTTCTAAGCCTGACATTCTGTTCTGAAGTTGTTTAAAGTGGTTGCTTATTATTTCCTGCATGTTTTTCCCATTTCCTGAATATCTGCATTCAATTTTTCTATATCTCTTTTGTGTTCTTCTCTAATTTCTTCTTTTGCCTTTATTATCTTCTGGTATCTTTCTTCTTTGGTCTCCTCTAGTTGCTTGCTTTTTGCTTAGCTATGTGTTGGTGTAGCTCTTCTGCGTCTGTTTTATTTCCTGCTTTAATTCACTGAATTTATGGGCCCAGAAATTACCCTCATTTTTGTCATATTCATCTTTAGTATCCCTGGTATCATCTTCTGGGGTGTCAGGTCTTTTTGTAGGAGATTTGTTACCATGTTTCCCCATGGTTCTGCTACCTCTGGCTGTCTGTGGTGCGTAGGAAAGAAAATAGCTCTCCTGCTGACGTCACTGCCTGAGACGGCTGCTGAGCCCTGTTTCTGATCTGGGATCCCGGGGCCTTTTCTAGGGGTAGTGCACGCTGTGTTTGTGGTACACAGACTCGTGGGTTGGTGTCGCTAGCTGCCAACAATTCCCACTTCTCGGGATCCACGCTTACGTCAGGCTGAGGTTCTGGCCTCCTGTGGTCTGGGTGCCGTCAGCTCAGGGCTGTGTCCAGTTGGCTGCTTCTTCCCTCCTCTTCCGATGTGACTTCAGGATTTCTGACCTGCCCGCAGCCTCCTCTTCATTGTTGTGTGCTCCGTCCTCTCCCGGTTCCGTCAGATGTTCAGGTCCCCGCGAGCTTTCCTCCGTCCTCAGCTGTCTGCGTCCTCTTCCCTGGTCGTGGGTTTTTTTTTTTTCTCTGCTTTCAACGGAATTTCTGACCTCTTGCTGGCTGCCTTTCTGTTGTAGGGGATGCTCCTCTCTTTCCTAGCTACACCAAACACTTTCTAAGTAAATTCTTGACTTTTTAATTGAGTCGACGAGGAGACATTGTGCAGCTGTTACTCAGCCCCCATCTTGACCGGAAGTCCTATTTTCCATCCTTTTACCTTCATTATTTATGCTGCTTTGTGGGTGAAGTGTGTCTCTTGCAGACAACAAATGATTGTTTTTTTTTCTTTTTTCTTTTTCTTTTTTTTTTTTTTTGAGACAGGGTCTCGCTCTGTGGTCCAGGCTGGTCCTGAATTCACTTCACAGTCCAGGCTGCCCTTGGACTCATGGCAATCCTCTTGTATCAGCCTCCCAAGTGCTGGGATTACAGGTGTGCGCCACCATGCCCAGTTTATGTGGTGCTGGGGAATCGAACTCGGGTACTTAGTGCTTGGCTTAGCGCTTGCTCAAGTGCTTTAACTGCTGAGCCATTCCTCCAGCCCCCATGGGTTTTGTTTTTTGACCCACTCTGCTAGTCTGTATGTTTTGATTGTGAATTAAAATCACTGACAGTAATTATTGTATGTTTTTTACTGAATCCTGTAGTTGTCCTGTTCTTCTAGTGGTGGTTCTTTGCTTTTTCTTGTTACACTATTTAGATGTTTTCTTTCTTCTATGTTGTTTGTTGCTGATGCTCTCTCTGTCTCTCTCTAAGACTGCTTTAAGTAATTTCTGCAATGGTGGGTTGCAGATTTCTTCAGGGTTTCTTGGTCATAAAAATTTTATAAATTTTCAGGGATAGTTTTACTGGATACAACCTGGGTTGACACTTGTTTTCCTTTAAAGCTTGAAAGATATTGTTTCAGGCTTTCCTGTCCTTTATTGTTTCCATTGAGAAATCTGCAGTAATTCAGATGGATTTGCCTTGGTAAAATAATGTCTGTTTTTCTCTTACTGCTTTTAATATTCTCTGTGTTGAATTTCTTATGGCTTGATTATGACATGTCATGTCAAGTTTCTTTTCTGGTCGAAGTCATTTAGTATTCTTTAACTGAATATTATTTTCCTAGATACTGGAAATTTTCTTCCATAATTTCAGTGAAGAGATTCTTTATACATGCTGTCTTTGGCTCTTTTCCCCATACCATAATTCTGATGTTGATTCTCTTTGAATCATCCGTCAGCTGTTGTATCCAACTACTTTGCCTGCTTCTAATTTTGATGTCATGCCCAGTTGTGACATTAGTTTCATTAATCTTGTCTTCAAGGTGTGAAATTCTTTCCTCACTGTGTTTGAGCCTGCTTACCCTGCTTTCCAATGAATTTTTCATATCCTGAACTTACAGATTTCAGATTCTCTACTTCTGTATCAATATGTTCTTTCATATCTTGCATTGTCTTCTTTGCCTTAGATTCTCTACTTCTCTATCAATATGTTCTTTCATATCTTGCATTGTCTTCTTTGCCTTTGCCAGGTTTTGTGTCTTCTGTATGCTCTGTAAGTTTTGTATTCATTAAGACCATTGTTTGTCTAGTGAATTCCTCTGAAGTTTCCTAGTAATTACTAGCATTTGTTTGAATTGTTCACATAATGCGTCTGGTCCACTTGGTTTTTTGACTTTGGAGTGAATTCCACTATTCCAGGGCCTGTGACTTTAGCTTCTGGAGAGTTGGGCATTTTTGCGTCCTTGTCTTCCTACGACTTTACTACTGAGGCACTTTAATTGCCTAGCTGAGAGATGATGTCTTTGAAACTTTCGGATGTATAGGAGGAGCCGAAAGTCCAGTGAATCTTATGCTGGTAGTAGGTCTCATGGAGGAACCTAATGGTACAATAACCTCTAAGGTATTTTGTTCACATCCGGCCCCTTCAACCAATTTCTCAGATCTTCCCTGGCTTCTCTCCCCTGAGGGCAGGGCTCTACCTTCTGAAGTGCTCTGTCACCCAAACTGTTAAGGTCAGCAGCATTTCTTCCTTCTTTATAACTGTCTTTTGTCATTTCCTTCCTAGGAACTGATTAAGAGTATCCCCAAAATCCCTGTTGAGTGGCCTTTCTTTGACTTCTTTTATCCTAAACAGTTCAGGTACGGGCTCTTTTCAAAATGACTCCTGCCTAAGTCATTTCCTGGTATGACTGCCAAGAACTGCTTCTCCTGAATTGATCTGCTAACCTCCACACAGCCTTTATAAAGGGGGAAGCTTCCACTGCATTTGTGATACCTGTAGGCTGCTTTTGGGAGGCTGGGGCTTCTAGTTACTGTTAATTCTGGGGCTTCCATCCCTAGGCTTACCTCATCTGTGACTGCCTGTAACTCAAGGTCCTTTCCAGGTGGCCTGGGCTGACTTTCAAGGCTGGTATATTCTTTAGCTTCTGAGCCATTCCTCCAGCCCCCATGATAGAGTTTTGAAAACATTTTTATTTATACTTTTCTTGGATTTTCAGTTGTTACTGTGATCATATTTTATATTTAGAAAAAATTAAATTCTAGGGGTTGGGGTCCTAGATCTGCTGACAGAGCACTTACCTTGCATACATAAAGTCTTGGGTTTGATTACCTAGCATCACATGAAAAAATTAGGTAGTCATGGTGGCACCTGCCTGTAATCTCGGCACTTAAGAGGCTGAGGCAGGAGGTCTGCTGTAGCCATTATAGGCTGCATAGTGAGTTCTGAGTTCAGAGCCAGCTCTGGACTACATAGCAAAACCTTGTCTCAACAGAGCAATGAACAACAAACAAATCCTGGTACTTGGAAGTATTAATTTGATTCTTGGAATGATTTTAAACAGTGTCAGTTAATGGTGTTAACAAGTCTCTGCCATCCCTGACCACCCAGTTCTTTTCTCTGGAGGAGTCAAATTAAGAAAATGTTTTCCTCTGGTCATCATTTACAGAAATGGTACCATCGACACACTTTTCTCTACTTTTTACTTTTATGGTTATGTAATTAATCTGATTGTTGGGTGTTTAATTTTTTAGAATCCTTTGCTGTAGAATATTTCATTATCATGCACACAAGAAAGTTATGGTCATTATATCTTTTTACAATTTAAGATTCTGTATTTTGGTCTACTTCTAAGGAAGAAACATGGTAGGTACTATCTCCTTTTTTTTTTTTTTTTTTTTTTTTTTTTTGGAGACAGGGTCTCCCTCTGTAGTCCAGGCTGATTCTGAGCTCACTTTGTAACCCAGACTGGCCTGTAATGCAGGGCAATTCTCCTTTCTCAGCCTTCCTAGTGCTGAGATTACAAATGTGAGCCACCACGCTTGATTTATGCGGTGCTAGGGAATGTAATGCGGGTACTTAGTGCTTGATCTAGCGCTTTAACCGCTGAGCCATTCTTCCAGTCCCACTCCATTTTTAACCATGAAATCCACCCACTGCTTTGTGGCTTGTAAGAACAAATTGTTCTTTAATCTGAAAAATACAAATCACCAAAACCCAAAACATCGTGTGAAATAAGACATATGCTTCTTCCAAATGACTGCTATAATAGGAACTGGCTGTTACAGAAATAAATACATTTGTGATTAGTATAGTATATTATATAAACATAATTTTTTGTTCTTACAGTTTATTATTTGGAAAATAGTGCATTCATCTAGTAATGTTCTGTTTGATTTTATTTTACAGTGAAGCCTGTCTACAGTTTTCGCAAATCTGTATCCTTTCATTGAAGAATTGGCTTGCTGTGTTTATATCTTCTACTAGTGCATAAAACTTAGAAATTGTCTTTTTCCTAGGAAATATTGCGTGCTTGTTTGTGGAAACTTCATATTATGAAGTTTGTGAGATAAAATATACTGTCACTAATGGGAAAATAGAGGGGTTTTGTTTTGTTTTCCAAATGTGAATATTTGAAAAGCCATATGGAGCAATTGTGCCAAAATGTTAAAAATAGATGGCAAGAGGCAGCTCATAGGAAGTTATGATACAGCAGAATATACTATGTATTTTTCACTCAAATAGGCTATATAGACACTTGTAAATGAGGTATTATCTTGGATGTCATATGTGTTAACTACAGGCATAATGTTATGGTAGTTACAATTATTTATAAACATGTTAGCATATAGTATCTCAAAAATAATTTTTTCATCATAGGATTTCATAAAATTATCCTTTTGTGTTGTGTGAATTATTAAACTTAACAAAATTGTACAGATCCTGTAGTGTGTGTTCCATCCAGTTTCTTTATTGGAGACAGTGGAATCCCTTTGGAGGTAATTGCAGGAAGTGTTTCTGCAGATGAACTTGTTACAAGAATTCACAAAGTTCGACAGGTGAGCAAAACCGGAACTTTTTTGCATAAATAAGTCAAAGTAAACCCAGCTGTGATAATACATGCCTCTAGTACCAGTTCTTGGGAAGTAGAAGTGGGAAGATCACATATATGAGTCCTTTTTGGACAACCTAGAGAGTTAGCAAGACCCTCTATCAAAGTCAAAATAAGAAATAGACTGGAGATGTAGCTCACTGCAAAGACTGTTTAATCTCTAAACTTGAAAGGGGAGAAGGGAATGATTATTATGAATTTGACCATGTAGTATTTTTGGAGGCATTCTGTGACTTTCAGAAGCCTAGTATACCGTTAAACTTAAAAAGTAATAAATACCATCGTCCCAGACTACCTATTTTTTTGTGTGTGTTTTGTTTGGTTATGAAACAGGTTCTGGTGTTGCTCAGGCTGGCCTCAAACCTCCAGACTCAAGTAATTATCTTGCCATCTCCTCCTGAGTAACTTGAGACTACAGGATTACAATAGAGAGCACCTGAATTGGTTTTGAAAATATCATCATGAAGACACAAATGCCTGCAAATGCCTGTACCTAATGTTTGAGGGACTTAAATAATCTATTTATCCCCATCCTAGCCACATAATACACATCACCTTTACATTGCTGCTAGAAAGAGTTGCTGCCATGTTCAGGTCCTAGCTGTAGATTGTATGGCATGTGTTAAGGATTTTTCACCCAGTATTTTTACTTCCATCCACTTTTGGCAAATGCTTAGTGTAATCTTGTAGCTTTTTTCTGAGTTCTAACTTAAAGGGAAATCCATAATGTGCTTACGTTTCTGCCAACTTGGAGCTGAATTCCGTAATGTGATTATATCATACTTAGGATTATATATTTTAGATTTATCTGCATAAGAGTTTAGTATTTCTAGGGTTGGAGGAATAGCACAACAGTTAGAGTGCTTGCGTAGCGAGTGCAAGACCCTGAGTTTGATTCCCCAGCACTATATAAGATGGGCATAGTGGTGCCGACCAGTAATCCCAGCACTCAGGAAACTGAGGCAAGAGAATTGCTGTGAATTTGAGGCCAACCTTGGGTACAGATTGCGTTCAGGATTGTCCTGGATTATAGAGACTCTGCCCCCTTCCCCCCCCCCCCCCAAAAAAAAAAGTTTAGTACTTCTAGTGTCTTATTTTTTCTTTTTATTTACTGTTTTTGTTGTGAGACAAGGTCTCACTCTATAGTCCAAGGCTCTTTAGACCAGGCTGGCCTTGTAGTCAGGCAGTCCTGTCTCAGCCTCCAGAGTACTAGGATTATAGGAGTGTGCCACCATGACCAGCTTTATTGGGTGCTGGGGAATTGAACTGAGGACCTTGTGCTTGTAAGGCAGGCTTTAACCACTATGCCATTCTCCTGGCCCCTTGTTGTTTGATACAGTGTCTCTATTGTATGTAGCCTGGGCTGATCTTGAGCTTATGATCCTACTGCCTCAGCCTTCCTACTGCTAGGTCTCAGGTATATGCTACTATGCCCATCTAGAACTTATACTCTTGTAGAGTATAAATTGACATAACTCATATTTTGGTCTCATCTGCCATTTAAATTTGTATTCTTACATGTTAACTAAATTCACATTCGTTTTCTCCTTAGATGCATTCATTGAAAGGTGAAACATCAGTTACAAATGATAGCCAGTCAGAAAGTTCAGTGTCTACTCCATCTGCCTCATTTGAACCTAATGACACCTCTGAAAACTCTCAAACCAGAAATACAGAGCTTTGCCAGATACCTCCCACCTCTCCCGCTGCAAAGTTAGATACTGCAACAGGTAATTTTTAATGTATTTTAATATAATAGAAATATTCTACCTTTTTTTTTTTTAAAGATAGGGTCTTGCTGTCTTGTCCAGGCTCTTCTTGAACTGTGTAGCCCAGGCTCACCTTGAACTCAGGGCAGTCTTTCTGCCTCAGCCTACCAAATGCTGAGATGATAAATATGTGCAATCACCTTCTCTAATTTTTATATGATGCTTGGGAATCAAACCCAGGACCTTGTCCATGCTAAGCAAGTGCATTAACCTTGCTCTAACTCTCTTTCTCTTCATTTTAAATGCCATTGATTAATATTTTTAAAACTTAACAGGCAGGAGCTGTAGTTCATTGGTAAAGCACAGCATAATATACTTGAGGTCCTGGGTTCAATTCCTACACTACAAAAGCAAAACTAAATTTATTATGCTTTTTATTTCCTCCCATTCATTTTACTTAGCAGTTTTAGAGTGCTCTTAATTCAGTGAATGTGACTACCTTCGCTTACAGGTAGTCAACAGTCCATAGCAATTTATTTGTAATTTCTACTACTGTGTTGTGTATTTCAGTGAATGTCATCATGATATTTAGTAGTTTTATGTATCTTCTCAGCCTAGAAGACTTTGAAAGATTTAGAAGAATTAATGTATTGGGGTTGTTTTATAACCTCTAATGGGCCATATATACTTAATGAATAATACTGCATTTTTTATCAAAATTAAATAATACCTAGGGCTGGAGGAATAATGTTGAGATTAGAGCACTTGCCTTGCAAGTGCAAAGAAGTAAGTTCAGTTCCTTAGCATAAATCGGGTGTGGTGGCACACATACTTAGGAGGCTGAGGCAGGAGGATTGCCATGAGTTCAAGGCCAGCTTCGGTCCCATAATGAGTCCAGGACTCGCCTGGACTAGAGTAAGACTCTGTCTCTAAAAAAAAAAAAAAGTTAATTATGACAGCTTGTTGAACTCAGTATGACCTCAAAAGAATTGGTAAAAAAGGCAGAAGTGAACTTTTATACTTTTTGGGGATTGAAGTCAGTGTTGTTTGATAGAATACAGCTCTTAATTCAGTAACATAGGTAAATCAAGAGGTTAGGAAGTTAGTATTCTTAAATCCTTTTTTTTTTTTTTTTTTCTTATTTTGAGACTGCATCTCGCTTTGTAGCCCAAGCTGGTCCTGAACTTACTTTGTAGCCCAGGCTGGTCTTGGACTCAAGGCAGTCCTCCTGTACCAGTCTCTCGAGTGCATCACCACACCTGGCTTTATGTGGTGCTGGGGGATCAAACTCAGGGCTTTGCACTTGCAAGGAAGCACTTTAACCACTGTGCCATTCCTTCAGCCCCAAATAAATCTTAAACTAGTAGAGCATCCCAAACCGCTAATAGTCAAGCCTATGTGGATGAAATTATAAATTGAGAATATAACCTAAGTCAGAATTGCATTTAATACACTGATTTTCTGAGCACTGTAATTTAGCAACAGAATACTCTTGTAGAGTATCTGTAGTTTACGGGATCACATGACTGACCGGGACTTGGAACTCAGTGTTGCATCCCAGCACAGAGAGTGACTTATACTATGCATTGCTTAGGCCATGAAAAGATTAAAATTCAGAATATGATTTTTGCTGAATGTATATGTATTTTCAACATCATTAGGTTGAAAAATCCTGAAGTCAAACTAGTGTTAAGTAGGGAGCAGTCTATATTTATGTTCAATGACAGGAACCTCGTTATCTTGCTAAGAAGAATGTCATTGAACAGCTCTAGTTTTTGAAAAAAATCTTCCTTATATTGAGCAGTAATTTGGCACCATGTAACTTCCTGTGAAATTTAATACTGTTTTAAGGATAAATATTTTTAATATCTGAAGAACATCTTCAGTCTTGTTTTCAGATTTTATATTTAGAGGCACTCAGATTATAGATGCATGATGAACTGGAGGACTCCATTATGAAAGTCCATTTGAGTCCATAGCAGAATAATTAATGTTGCACATTTATCTGGGTGTTTAACATTTGTACAATCTTCATTCCATTTTGAAGAGATTTCCTTCTGATAGAGCTTTTCTTTAGCTTGAAATTTTTTCTTTAACATTTTTTATTATACAAGTCTCTAGTTTTATCTGAAGATGACTTTGTTCTGTTTTAATTCTGTGAAGATTTTTTGCTTACTAAAATATGTAGTCGACCATTTCCTTTTTTTCTCCTCCATCTGGCACTCTAATGGTGTCATTTCACTGACTTTTGCCCTCCATGGTTTTCTAATGAAAAGTTTCCTCAAAATTGAATAGATAAATTGATTTCCCCAATACAGAATGTTGGTTTTCTCTGCAGATTTTTCTTCCTTGGTTTGAGCAGTTGATTAGAATATACCTAAGTGTTTTTATTTTAAAATTTTATTTGTAATTTGCTGAGGTTTTTTTTGTTTTGTTTTGTTTTTTTTGAAAGAGGGTCTCGCTCTATAGTCTAGGCTGGTCTTGAACTCACTGTGTAGCCTAGATTGGCCTTGATCTCATGGTAATCCTCCTGCCTCAGCCTCCTGAGTACTGGGATAACAGGTGTGCACCACCATGCCCATTTTATGTGATGCTGTAGAGTCAACTCAGGCACTTAGTACTTATTTGGCAAGTGCTGTAACCACTAAGTTATTATACCTCCAGCCTAATTTGCTGAGCTTTTATGTATGTGTCTTTAACCAAACAGAGAGCTTGGAACCTTTTTTTTTTTTATGTCCATTTTTTCTCTGTCTCTCTGGAAGTAATTAATTACACATGCCTGAACATCATGTTACTTTCCTATAGGTTCATTTTTTCAGATTTTTTTTTCTTTCCTTTAGATTGGATAGTTGTTTTTACTAGTCTGTTATTTCCATTCTGCTGCTGATCTTGTCTGGTTAATTTTAAAACTTTAGATAAAATCAAGTATGTATTTTAGTTATAGGATTTCTGTTTCTTCTTCTCTTCCTAATTACAGCTTCTTATTTTGACTTCTAAGAAGTCATAAAAATTGTACAGTTCTTGAGTATACTTTATTCACTTTTTTTTTCTTTTTTTTTTGAGACAGGGTATCACTCTAGCCCAGGCTGGTCCTGAACTCACTGTGTAGCCCATATTTGCTTTGGACTCGGGGCAGTCCACCGGCCTCAACCTCCCAAGTGCTGGGATTCCAGGAGCACACCACCATACCTAACTTTGTGTTGAGCTGGGGAATTAAGCTCAGGGTGTTGCGCTTGCAAGGCAAGTGCTTTAACCACTGTGCCATTCCTCCAGTCCCCACATTTCGTTCTTTTAAATTATCTCTTAAACAAACTGTGTGGTAGTGCACTCTAACTCCAGCACATGGGAGACTGAGGCAGGAGGACCACAAGTTAACTTTTAATTTGTTCTAATCAATTTCCTTTACCCCATTGGGTTTTTTAGTGGCTGTTTTAAAGTCTTTTTAAATTAGCTTTTCCCTTGAGAATGAATCACATTTTTCTCTTGGCTCAAGAGAAATTTAAAATTGTGGAGGTTTTTTTGCAATTGTGTTGTATACTCCCTAGATTCTGATATACTTCAGAGTGTTTTTTTTGTTTTTGAGTAGGTAGTTAACTCGTCTGTTTATCTGAAGTGTATGGTTGTTAGATGAGTAACAGCATTGATTTTAGCAATTTTTAGCTTTTTTTTTTTTTTGAGACAAGGTCTCACTCAGCAGCCCAGGTTGGCCCTGAACTCATTATGGAGTCCAGGCTGACCTTGAACTCACAGCAGTCCTCCTGTCTCAGCGTCCCAAGTGCTGGGATTACAGGCGTGCACTACCACGCCCATCTTATGTGGTGCAGGGGAATCGAACGCGGGTACTTAGCTTCTGACTTAGCGCTTGCTAGACAAGTGCTTTAACTGCTGAGCCATTTCTCCAGCCCCACTTTTTAGCTTTTTAAAAAAAATAATTTATCATAGAAAATTTTAAATATTTGTAGAAGTAGAAAAAATAGTGTAAGAAATCCCAGGAACCTTTTGCCTGTCTTCACCTATTAAGTCATGGCCAGTTTAGCTTTCCTCTGTGCATCCAATTTCTTTTCTCCATGCTATTTACTATTTTGAGCAAATCTAAGATACAACTTCATTTTAATCATAAATATTTTTGATATGTACTTGTAAAATGTAAGGAAAGAATTTTGGAATCACTGATAGTAATTTTTTATAAGAAATTGTGGAAATTTGCATCCATATTCAGCGGTAGTCAGAATGGTGAACCCAATGTATGTATTATGTAGCTCAAATAATGGCTAATATTTGCTCATTTTTTTACTGAACCAGTAACACTATCCTTGTCAGATTATTTTGAACCAAATTTCTGGTATTTCATTATTTTAGCCCTTAAATTGTCAGTATTGAGGGGCTGGAGGAATGGCACAGTGGTTAAAGAGCCTGACTTGCAAGCTCAGAGCCCTGAGTTGATTCCTCAGCACCACATAAAACTGGGCTGATGGCGCACGCCTGTAATCTCAGCACTGGAGACTGAGGCAAGAGAATTGCCTTGAGTTCAAGGCCAGCGTGGGCTATATAGAGAGAGAGAACCTATGTCCAAAAAAAGTCACTACTTAAAAGGACAAATAATGACTTTCAGTATCGTAACCAAAAGGCCAAGAAGCACTAGCCATTTATTATTAAAGCAGGAAGATTGAACAATAATTCATTTTTATTGTCAGTTATCTAGGGTGATAGTTATATAACATTCTTTTTTTTTCCGATTTAGAGTGCAGTATGTTGCTATGGGTTGAATAGGTCTTTTAATGTGTAACTCCCTAATTTTATTTATAGTAGTTTTCAGAGTGTAGATTTTGTTGCATTCTCTGTTAATGTGTAAATGTTCCTCATTCCCTTTTATTTCCTTAAAATTAATAGTTGCATGTATAGACTTGATCAGATTTAGGTTCTCTCTTTCTTTTTGACAACACTACTTTAGGTAATGATACGTATTTCCATCAGAAGTTTCATTATCCCTGACAATTCCAGTTCCCTTTTTAAGCCAAAGTAGAACTTCCCTTAATAAATTTTCATTAATTGAATTTCACCAGTTGCCTTTATTGAGTTTTTTGTTTGTTCCTTGTTGTTGTTGTTGTCTTGTTTTTGTTTTGTTGTTGTTGTTTTGTTTTTTGAGGATCTTGCTTTGTAGCCCAGGCTGGTCCTGCACTCAACTCTGGAGTCCAGGCTGGCTTTGGACTCAAGACAGTCCTCCTGGTCTCAGCCTCCTGAGTACTGGGATTACAGGCATCACTACACCTGGCTGTATGTGGTACTGGGGAATCGAACTCAGGTACTTAGAGCCTGACTTAGTGCTTGCTAGGCAAGCGCTTTAATCGCTGAACCATTCCTCCAACCCCTGAGCTTTTTTAAATCCAGAACTTTTCATTCATTAGCAGTTAAATATGACTACTAAGTTGTTTCAAATAGAGCATGGTAGTGTGTACCTGTTATTCCAGCTCTTCGGAGGCTGAGGCAGGAAGAATGTGTCACTTGAACAATTTAATGGAACCCTTTTGCAAAAAATTTAAAAAGCCGTGGGCATGTAGGTGAGTGTAAAGGACCTAGGTTCAATCTCTCATACTGTAAAAAAAAAAAAAAAAAAAAAATGTTACTTCACTTAAGTTGGGGATTGCCCATACAGTTACATGTGTATATATATCACACTTTCAAGGTAATAATAAAACACCAAAAAAAAAATTTTAAGGCAGAGTCTCACTCTGTAGTCCAGGATGGTCCTGAACTCATTAAATACCATAGGCTGGCCTTCAATTCCTAAGCAATCCTCCTGCCTCAGCCTTCTGTGTGCTGGGATTACAGGTGTGTGCCATCATACCCAGTTTATGTGGTGCTGGGGAAATTGAACTCAGGACCTTGTGCTGGCTAGATAAGCACTCTTAACTGCTATGTAATTCCACCAGCCCCAAAACACCAAAAATAGAAAATTTAGTGGAATATCATTGGAAATCTTCTCTACATAACATGTATTCATTTATTTTTTCTACCTCCCACTCCCCTCTTTTGGTGGTCCTGGGGATTAACCCTAAGGCCTTCATACTGCATTATATTTCCAGCCCTTTATTTTATTTTTCAGACAGAGTATTACTAGGTCACTGAGTTTTCCCAGCTGAGCTTGAAATTGCAATCCTCCTGCCTCAGCATCCAGCTGTGCTGGGATTGCAGGCATCTGCCAGCGATACTCAGCTTCTAGTTCTATTTGATTATGGGTCATAGATCCATCTCACAGAGTTGCTATCTAGCTTGTCTGCAGTTTATCTTCCAAATACTGTTTTAAGAGATGGGGATGTAGCTCCGTGATAGAGCTCTTGACTAGCATGATTAAGGTCCAGTCACCACTACCAAAAAAGAAAAAAGACAAGTTTTGTGAAATTTGTTGCTGATATCAAAATACATAATGCTCTTGGCATTAATTTTACTTACTAAAAAGATAATTTTCCAACATACAGGTTATTATCGTCAGGTTGTTGCCACTTTTTTTTTAAAATTGTACCGGAGTCTGAGCCTGGTACCTCCTCATTGAGCAATATCCTCAACCCATTTTGATTTCTGATTTTGAAACAATGTCTCACTAAGTTACTGAGTTATTCCAAGTAGGCTCAAACTTCTTTTTTTTCATTTTACTGATATGTATAAGTACATAACTTAAAATTTACATTGATCTTGAGCATTCTGTGCACGTACATATCATAGCAAAGTTACAAATCCTTCCCCTCTCTCCTTTCGACCCTCCCCCCACTGACACCACCCCAATTCCCATTATTCCCCACCTTAAGTTCCATGAAATAATTGAGATCTGGGTTTCTCATATGAGAGAAAGCATTTGATCTTTTACTTTGTGCTTCTGACTCACTTCACTAAGCATGATGGTCTCAAGTTGCCTCCATTCACCTACAAAAGCCTCCAACCTATTTGTCTTTATAGATGAGTGGTATTCCATTGTGTGTAAATACAATTTGTATATCAATTGGTATGTTGGTGAGTATTTTGGTTTCTTCCACTTTTTAGCTATGTTACCACTTCTTATCAAAGGATTACATAGGCCCAGAAATGTTTATCAGAGTTTTTGTGGAACATCTGTCACCATGTGTCAAAATCAAATCAAAATGATTGAAAGACCAAGATATTAAAATAGAAACACTAAACCTGCTGGAAGATAAAATAGACAAAACTCTAAAAATTGTGGTATATTTACACAATGGAGTACTTCCGTGCTACAAAGAAAATTAAATTTGAGTCATTTGTGGGAAAATGGATGAGCCTTGAGGCTATCCTGCATAACAGAATTAGTCAGAAAAGGTTATCACATGTTTTCTCTGTTACGAGAATACTAAAATATAAACAAGAGCAAAATAAAAGAGAAATGGAAGGCAGACTTTGTAGAGAGGGAATTTAATATGGGAGCAATGGGAAAGGAGAAGGAAAGTAAAAATGATCCAGAAAAATAATTTCATTTTTATTTATTTATTTTTGAGACAGGGTTTCACTGTGCAGGTTAGGCTTGTCCTGAACTCACTATGGAGCCCAGGCTGGCCTTGGACTCAAGGCAATCCTTCTGTCTCAGCATTATAGGCATGTACCACCACTTTGGGCTTAAAAAATAATTTCTTAAAAAAGGATTCAGTGGAAACTGATAAATCTTACTTGTGGTATTTTATAGTTTCCTAGATGTAAATAATCCAATAAAGACTGATATTTTTGTTTTGTTTTTGAGACAAGGTCTTGCTCTGTAGTCTAGGCTAGTCTGAATTCACTCTGTAGCCCAGGCTAGACTAGAACTCACAGCATTTCTTCTGCCTCAAATTCCTGAGTGCTGGGATTGTAAGTGTGCACCAGCATGCCCAGTTTATGTGGTGGGGGAGGAGATAAAACCCAGGGCCTTGCTCTTGAAGTGCTTTAACTGCTGAGCTATGTCCCCAGCCCCTAAGGTTGACTTTAAGCTGAGTCAGTGGTACCACTGAAAACAGAGGTAGGAAAAGATGTGCAACATTTGTTGTACCGGGCAGTATTAATTATTTCTATTAATGCTGTAATAAAGCACTTACCATGTTCCAGTCTCAGTAAAGTTCTGATCATTTTACCCCTCTTACAGTATATTTCTTACCGGGGCATGGAGGCACAAGCTGACACTTGGGAGGTTGTGGCAGGAGGATTGCTGTAAGTTCGATGGCAGCCTGGTCAGGACCAGCCTGGACTGCAGAGAAGAACACTGTCTCAAAAATAAAACAAAAAAAAAACCCATTTTTTCCCCTTATAACACCCATATAAAATGATCTCCATTTGCAGATGAGGCACAGGAATTTTCTGCATTTGCAAATGAGACTCAGATTTAAATAATTGAAGAGACAGAACAGTATTTAAATCTAGTCTTTGTGGCTCCATAGTTCTTTTCCAAAGATCATAATTGTCAAAGAGATTCAAATTGGTGGCAGTAATAAGAGAAATAACAGGTTTTAATGGAACTGTAAGGCCGTAACTATCCTAGAATAGGCCAAGACAAAACTCTTTCCTTAAAAATCCTTAAATGATTATAGCGTAGATATGGCTCCCTGAGGAATCATTCTAATCAGGAGAAACAAATCCTTTGGACCAACATAAATCTAGAGTCATACCCGTAATTGAACTTGGCCTTGAGAGCAACACTATTCAATATCATAGAGCCATATATGTCTACTTTAATTAAACTTTAAAAATTTCATGCTTACAGTAGCTTCATTTCAAGGGCTCAGCCATATGTAGCTAGTGCCAAATGTATTATGAGCATAGCTATTATTCAGCACTGTTAAACATTTTTTTTTCCTTAAGCACTGCTCTTAAAGCTTACCTGTGGCCATGAATGCCTCCTTCAAGGTTGACTTGACTCCCTTTACTTTGATGGCGCTTGGTACCTGCCATTTTTCTACCTGTACACTGTTTTTATCTAGATTCTTTCTTCAGGATTAATTCATTTATTTCCTGTTCTGTTCTTGAGGAAATAGGTGAAACAAGGTTTTTAATAGATGTTACAACTCAGGAAATTTACAACATTTAAAAAATCACATTAAATGTAATATTGTCATTTCTTTTTATTTAACATTTAAGGAGGAGAAAGTTCAGATCATGCCACTTCCTCTCAGGAGCCTAGTGGATGTTCAAATCAGAGACCTGCAGAAGACCTCACCATCAGAGTGGAAAGGTTTGCTCTTACTTTTGCAAATTTGTTGTAAAAAGCAGTAATTTTCAGTTATACTAAAAGTACACAAAGTTTCAGAATTATGAATTGAAATTTTTGATTGCTTGACGAACTTACTTGTATTTATAAAATGACATTCTAAGGTAAAGCTTCTCTGTGTCTGAAGTTGTCAGCCATCTGGAGTTCTGATTGTTCTAAAAATCCTTTTTCCTAGTATATGTGTGTTATCATCTGTCAGTTTTGCTTTTATGTGTTAATGCTGCAGGATAAAGCCCCATATGGACAAGATCTTTAGCTTTTTTTTTTTTTTTCTTGAGAAAGGGTCTCACTCTGTAGTCCAGGCTGGTTCTGAAGTCACTATGTGGCCCAGACTGGCCTTGGACTCAGGACAATCCTCCTGCCTCTGCCTGCCGAGTGCTGGGATCACAGGCAGGCGTGTACCATCACGCCCAGCTTATGTGGTGCTGGGGAATTGAACTCGAGTACTTAGCACTTGCATAGCACTTGCTAGGCAAACACTTTAAATGATGAGCTCATATTCCTACAGCTCTCAGCATATTTTATTACTGTTTCCTGAACTGGGGTTCTACATAACAAAATGTCTGCAAAGTGTCCTTTTTTATTGGTCTAATCAGATATGAATATCTTTTTTGTAGTTTATAGCTTAGTATTTTAAAAATGTAAATGCAGTAATTACTAAAGTCCTTTATGCTGTTATTTTAAGTTATATGAGAGGGTAATGATTAGTGAGTAAGCTGTAATATTTTAAATCCTGCCTCAAAGCCATCTAATGTTGTATGGAAGTTTAAAATTTTTCTTAGAGAAGTCTGGGAATGGAGCTCCATGTGTGCTTGACCAGCATATATAAGGCCTTGGGTTTCATTTCTAGTACCATTAAAAACTGGAAAACAAACCCTTACAGACTTGTTTTTTTTTTTTTTTATTATTCATGTAGGTACTTTGGAAAAAGGATTCAAAATGATCAATGAGATATTTGATTTCTCTCATAAGTCAGTAAAAATCAGGTTTATTGTAGATAAACCTAGATTCTTATTGTTACCTGAGTTGTGACAGGGTCAGGTGCTTGAGGTGAAAAACAGGATAAATCTTTCACAGTGGGTAGAGGAAATAATTTAAAAATGGGAGAACAGCAACAGGAATGCCTGCCTTTGGGGGGTTTCATTTTTTTTTCTATTTCTGGTTTGCTAACATCAAGCACATAACTATGTACCCTGACATGTATCACTCTGGGTAAAGTAAAAATCAAGACATGCATTTGAAGATTTGAGGCAAAGGGTGAAAAATGATTGGATATCCCTTTGTTGTGAGGTGTGATCAAGTACTTTTCACTCTATAGAAGGGGGGATTTTCTGTTTGCTTCTAGAATGTCAGCTGTCTATGTGTCTGGTTCTGGAAATATACTGTTTTGTTGAGGAAATAGTTTCATATATAGATATACTGGTGTTAATGTGTTATATTTGATATAACAAGACAGACACTTCAGAACATAAACCAAGGTATTTTTTATTTATGAAAGAACAGTTGCAGATTTTTTTTCATCATTTTGAGTTGCCAGATTCTCTTTGAGCATTACTGTCTTTATAATTATAGGACAGTATTGGTCTGCTGTTGCCTGAGAATCAAAGAAAATTGTAAGGTGCTCTTGGAGATGTAATAAGTAATTTTTAAAGCCAATATGCTAGAATCGTTACTTGAAAAAAAAATGTGGATTTTGTTTTGTTTCTTTGTTGATTAGTATAGGGCATTGAACCCAGGACCTTTACATTGAACTACATCCTGAGCCCATTTAATTTTATTTTGAGACTAAATTTTACCGTATTACCCAGGCTGGGCTTGAATTTCTGATCCTCATGCCTCAGACACTCAGAGTTTGATAATGAAACTCTTTTTTTTTGAGGCAAGATTTTATTCTAGTCAGGCTGTCCTGAATTCAATCTGTAGTCAGGCTTGTCTCCAACTGAGTGGCATTCCTTCTGCCTCAACCTCCGAGTGCTGGGATTACAGGCACACACCACCACGCCCAGCTATCATGTGATGCTAGGAATCATACCTGGGCCTTGTACTTGCTAAGCAAGTGCTATAATCATTGCACAATGTCCCTAGCCCCCTGAAACAATTTTATTGGGAAGCTTTTGTTGATTTGGAATCTGATTTACTGATAGCAATAACTGATAACAGCAGTTAATGAAATATTCCTATCCCACATATTCTTAGCTCGTCATTTATGCCCTAAGGATTGCCTTCACCCTCATAATCTCTGCCACCAGCTTTGTGATGCTTTTGTACCCATGGCTAGCTCATCCCTTGCTATCCTTTGGAGGGTTGTTGGTTCTGAAACTGTAGAACTCTGCAGTACTTCTGGTGCCCTTGCCTCAGAGAACTGAAACACTTTCTTAGCCCAGATAACTTTAACCCCTGTGGCAGGCATAACCTGATGTTTAAAAAATTATGTAATACCAGCTGATGGCACATGCCTATAATCTTGTCTACTTAGGAGACTGAGGCAAGAGGATCTCAGCTTCAAAGTTATCCTGAGCAGGTTAGCAAGACTGTGTCTCAAAAACAAAGGGCTGGGTATGTAGCTCAAAATCTGCTGGATTCAATCCCAGTACCCCACCCTCCCTGAAAAAAAAAAATCAGTACTAAGCTCCATAAACCCAAATTCATGTACTTTTTTCTAACCTTGAAAATATTTTAAAATATACTTCAAACCAGTTAAAAACAGCTTTAGGTGGGCCTGGTGATGCAGGCCTATGTATAATCTTAGCGTTCTTCAGACTGAGGCAGGAGGATCACAACTTCAAGCCCAGTTCTGGGCAACTTAGTGACTTAGCAAGATCCTGTCTCATAATAAAATACAAATGGATTGGGGATAATTAGCTCAATGTGAAGACCCTGGGATCGATCTTCAGTACCAAAAGAAATAAAATAACACATCAACCTTGCTATGCATGGGTGTACATGTCTGATTCCAGCACCTAGGGGGTTGAAACAGTAGAATTACAAGTTTGAGGCTGCCCCAAGCTACATAGGGAATCCTAGGTCAGCCTGATTAAAGAGCAGATTTGTCTCAGTATCAAAAAATAAATAGTTCCTCAATCTTAAAATTTGGCAGGATAGATTAATAAGTGTAAGATTTTAATTTTCTTAGAGTGTAACTAAGTCTGAAAACTATTTCCTGAGACTGTGGTTTTTGAAAGAGCCGTTACTCCACACTGAATCTTGGCCCTTTATGTTCTCATCAGACGTCAAGGAAAACTAATTTTGTTGGTAGACATAGTAACTAAGCCAAATTTCAGACAATTAGAAACTTTGTTTTTCTTAAATGATTTTGAGCTAACCTAACTTCTTCAAAAAATTGGAGTTCTTAGTGTTTACCAAAATATATAGAGTTTTAATACAGTTAATACAGTTAACCTGAAATATGAGTCTTTTAGTGATTTAACATGAAAACATCTGAAGAGCATCTAGGAAAGGTAGTGCATAGTACTGCCATTGATGCCAATTTTTTTATTTGGAAAAGTTTTAAGTCTCAAAGTTGAAAGAATGGTATTGCCACTTTTCTTTTTTCTTTTTTTTTTTTTGATTTGTTTGAAAATTACAAATATTACTTAGCTCCTTAATACCTCAGCATGAATCTCTAAGAATGAAAACAACAGCTCAAGCTCTGTTGACTCTGAGAAGAAGTTCTAGCCAAGGCCAGGGCTAGAGTCATTGCTCATGTACATACATTCCGGTTGTTTTTTTTTTTTTTTTTTCTTGGTGTCCTGGCAGGCAAAATGACTGTTAAGTGTATACCCAAATGAGGATGTAGAGTTTGCCTACCATGAGTGAGAATAAGGCCCTGTGTTCAATTCCTAGTGCTGCCAAAGTGGGGAGCTGGAGGAATAGCACAGTCAATTGTTCCCAAGCGCAAGGCCCTGAGTTCTGTTCCCCAGCACTGCGTAAGCTAGGTATGGTGGTGTACCCCTGTAATCCTGGCACCTGGGAGGCTAAAGCAGGAAGAGTTCAGGGCCTGAGCTATATAGTGAGTTCAGGACTATCCTGGACTACAGAGTAAGAATCTGTCTCAAAAAAAGAAAAAAAGAAAGTAGTATCTAATCTCAGCTATTTGGGAGGAAGGTTGCAAGTTCAAAGCCTGGGTAACTTAACTATTTAGATCCTATCTCAAAAATTTCAGTTCTAAAAAATGGGCTGGAGATACAACTCACTGTCGAGGCCTGGGGTTAAATCTTCAGTACTACATAAGAAAAAAAAATGAAAAAATTACCCATGCTTTACTGTAGTCAGTTAGGCATGGTGGCACAGCACTATATAACACCTTTACTCTGGAAGGCTGAGGCAGGAGCTTTGAACCCAACCTTGGCAACTTACTGACTTTGTGAAACTGTGTCTCAACGTAAAAATTAAAAATTGGCTAGAATGTAGTTCAGTGTGAGGGTCCTAGGGTTGACCCCTATTAGAACAAATATAAAACAGAAAAACAATATTTCCTAATGCCCTTTCTTGATAGGACTTCTCTCCCTGAGATAACCACTATCCTGATCTAATACCACAGATTAATTTAATTTTGCTTTCTTGTGAATTTTATAATGAAATCATACTAATGTACTTTTTCTGTTCAGTTTTTTTCCTTAGCATTGCATTCATGATACTTACCTGTTTTGTCACAAGTGGTGACAGTTTACTTGCATTGCTATATAATATAGTATTCTGTTATTCCACTGTACTGTGACTTCATTCTGCTGTTGATGAGTATTTGGATTATTTTCAGTTTATAGCTATTGTAAATAGTACTTCAGTGAAAAATATTCTTACATGTGTCCTAGTGAACATATATGTATGCATTTCTTTTGGACATGTAGATGTAAGAATAAAAATTTCTGAGGTATAGGTACTTCCCAAACAGTTTTCTTTCTCTCTTTTTTTTTTTTTTTTTGAAACAGGGTCTTTCTCTATAGCCCAGGCTGGTCCTGACCTCATTAATATAGTGCAGTCTAGCCTTGAACTCAGGATAATTCACCTTCCTCAGCCTCCCAAGTGCTGGGACTATAGGCATGTGCTACCACGCCCAGCTTTACTAAAATTTTTCAGAAAATGATTTTGTCAGTTTATTATCCCACTCAGAAGTTAAAGTATTTGAGGATCTTCTTTTGTTTTTTTTCTCTAATATGTTAAATCCTTTACTCTTTTTGTTGTATACATTGTTCCAGATTTGGCTTTTGGAATCCCCTTCTTCCTGGGTCTGTAGCCTTTTGATATGGTCTGTTGATTCTTTAAGCATTCCTTTGGTTGCTGGCACACATCTTCTAGCTGAGTGTTTAAATAATGCATACATTGATGTAACCCAGATCCCTTGCTGAGAAAGTTCTGTTTCTTTTTAAACATAGGAGCATAGTTTAAAATAGAGTCATAATTCATATACCATAGAATTCAAGTGTATATTCAGTTGGTGTTTTAGTACTTGTAGGATTGTACAACTGTCACTATTCTCTCATTTCAAAATTACAGATTTTTAAAATAAGACCTTTATTAGAAATGTTACAGACATATAGAGTACAATTAGTTAAAAAAAAACAGAGCAAGTGAGAAAACAAAAGCCTGGGCTTCGATTATTATACCTAAAACTCAGGAGGATTCCATCTTTATGAATAAGTAGAATTAACTACATTATTCTTAGTTTTAGTGCATTACATTTTTAGAAAAGAGTCATACCCCTCCCCCCTCCCCCCCAAAAAAACGGTTCCTGCAACACTGGCACAAGTGTGTGTGACCACCTGCTTGCTACTACACCCAAATTGAAGAAAAGGAGACTCTGGGTGGGGCAGGCAATAGCCAACTGCCCACTGAGTGACTCTGGGGAAAACAGCACTCTGCTTTCTAAACCCAGAAAGCAAAGTACACCAGCCACTGGCTCTTTCCCACCTTCCCAACAGCTCAATTGGGCCTGAGCAGATTTAATTGGTGAACATCTTAAAGTTGAGAATCAATCTGATATTAGCTTGCTTTTATTTTCACCAGTTCATTTTATATTGCTGCTTTTATGTATATTTATGTAGTTTTTTATATGTATATATGTATATACGTACATATACCTATGTACACATATAAATGAAAGGTGGGGCGTTGTAAGTCACTAATTTGTAATATTTGAAAATTTTTGTGTTTCAAAAATCAGTATTAAAAATTGGGAGGCAGTTATAATACTAAGTAGTAGATAAGGCACCTAGAACTGGAGGTCGACTTCTGATAGGTTCCCACTGATGCCTGGATTTCTATAAGGGCTCAAGAACCAAGCAGATAAATTGTTGCTATATACTTTTTTGGTTTCTATATTTTCTTTTTGTTGTTAGCTAAGTACAAAGTAACACATTACCATTAATCCCCTCATAGTACACCCTCTTGCTTATCTCATTGTTCTTGGACTTTCTAAAAAAACTTCTGGAAGTCATCTTGCAAATGTCTGTACTTGTGTGGCTACATAGTTGCCTTAGTGTACTTTGTGCTGTCTTAATTGCCTCCATGTCCTGTGTAGATTCAGAGTTATTTATCTTTCATGGTCATGTTGAACAGCTGTAAGTCACAGGATACCAGATCTGCTGAATAAGGTAGATGACACACTAATATTTACAAGCCTGCTTTTTGGGCACATGGCACCTGGAAGCAGTAATCACATCTTGTAAATACACGAAAGACTTCAGTACTACTTCAGAAAGTAGCAATAACAGTGGGATGAGTATGTTTGAAGTAAGAATTTGAGAGGGTTAATAGCAGTATGTTTCTTAGTGTAACAGAGTTTTAATATGTAAACATTCATTGTAGGTTTTGATCATGCCTCTTAAATCTCTTAATGTTTTAAGTAAATATGTGCCTCAGTATTTTTTTTTTACACAGATTAACAAAAAAACTTGAAGAAAGAAGAGAGGAGAAAAGGAAAGAAGAACAACAGGTAAGGTTCACACACGGAGCATTGTTTTACTCTTATATTAAGTGAATGAATGATTATTCTCTTCAGTTTGTTAGAACTTAAAGGCTCCTCTGGTTTGATGTTGAAGCAGTGTTGCAGTGAAAAGAATTATTTCCTGCACTTAGATTATGTATGCTTTTTGTTTTCTATTTTGTGTGGTAAATTGCTAGTAATATCTTTTTCCCCCTCTTCAGTGAGTCTTTTATACATTGTATAAAAGAGACCTGAGCTAAAATTGTTAACTTGAGGCAGAAGATCAACTTCTAGTTGGAATTCATGGGAGAGGAGTGTGTAGACATGGTGCTGAACTTTTTCTTCTCATGTTGCAACATTTTAGCACACCCTCTCTTTTTCTCACCATGTACATCCAGATCTACATCATCTCTGGGGTTATCATTTCATTCAAGCCAAATAAATCACTTCCATGTTTTCTGGAGGATAACGTATTTGCTCTAGAAACCAGACCTCTAATTCTGTCTTTAGTTTACATAACGTGAATTATAATGAACACAAATCATCTGAAGAAATTTAAAGGTTTGATAAATTTTTCAAACCTTCTACTTTATGAAATTTGAATCTCTTAATTGTACCCTATAATTATTGATTATCAGATTGTTTTTGGTTTATAAATTTATTTCCTGTTTGATGCAGAGAGAGATTAAGAAGGAAATTGAAAGGAGAAAAACTGGAAAAGAAATGTTAGATTATAAGAGAAAACAAGAAGAAGAATTAACAAAAAGAATGTTAGAAGAGAGAAATAGAGAAAAGGCAGAAGATAGAGCAGCCCGAGAGCGTATAAAACAGCAAATTGCATTGGTGAGTCATAAGTTTATTTTCAATGCATAACTCCAGGACATTCATGAAACTATTTTACATATACATTATTGACTCAAAGAGTACCACTCCTGAGTGTCTTTTTTTGACATTATATATTGAATTAAAATAATTAAGATTACAGTTTTTTCTGTTAATTTTTTGTTTACTTGTTATGAGTTTTATCAATAGATAAAAGCTTTTAAAGACTCCCTAGAAAACAAGCTAAATATTAGTTATATAACAGTCTTTAGAAAGTCATCTTTGGGAGGAACATTCAAATGATTTAGATAAAAAGTTTGCTATGATTTTGTAACAGTTGTTTTGAGACTTGAACAGTTGTAAACTTATGATGACTGTACCTGTTTTAATGCTGGTTACCTACTTGGTCATTCAACATATTTATTGAGCATCTACTATGTGGTAGACCTTGTTCCAAGCTTTAGAGATACAGTAGTTAGCAAATTCATGTCTTGTTTGTCTAGTAACAGTCTTGATTCCCAACTAATTTTTAATTGAAAAAATTAAAAAAATACCTGATCCAAATGATTAAAGTTCATGAATGTTTTTTTGAAATTTCATGTTGAGTTTCTTCCTTGTGTTTGGAAGTGCACACATAGATTATTCTGGCAAAAAGATAATTAGTATAATTGATGTTTTAATTAAAAGGATCGTGCAGAAAGAGCTGCCCGTTTTGCAAAAACAAAGGAAGAAGTGGAGGCAGCCAAAGCTGCTGCCTTGCTGGCCAAACAGGCAGAAATGGAAGTCAAGAGGGAATCATATGCACGAGAAAGAAGGTATTTTTTTGCTGTATTTCATACTGCAATATCTGTGTGCAAATGGGAGCTACTTGATATTTACTATTTCTGATATCAAACATTTCACAAGTATTACTGTGGTAGTGAGAAAAATTACTTTAAAAAATTCTCAAGCCAAGTATGATGATAGATGTCTGTGAACTCTGGGAGACTGAGGTATGTGGACCATGAGTTTGAGCCTATCTGGACAATTTAGCAAGACCTTGTTGCAAAAAATAAATTTTAATTTTTAAAAAATTTTAAAAGGGCTGGGGCTGTAGCTCAACATTAAAGCCGTGGGTTGATTTCCTAGTGACAGGAAAACTTTTTTTTTGTTCATTGAATAATGATGGCACATACCTGTAATCCTACTTCCTCACGAGGCTAAAGCAGGACAACAGGTTTGAAGCCAGTTGGAGTGGTTAGTGTTGTTGTGATTTGGATCTGGAGTGTTTTCCAAAAGTCTCATGTTCGGATGTGATGGAATACCCATGGATACTGTGCTGTTAGGAGGTGGGGCCTAGCAGGGTGGAGCAAATGCCTGGAGTTTAACCCAGAAGGAGCGGAACACTGATGCTTTACAAAGAATGGTAGATCACCAGAACAGGACCTAGAATGGTTTATGCTCGTTACCATACCCGCCCTCACTTGGGTTCCTATTGCTGTGCCATGGAGCTGCCTTCACCTGTCTTCATGCTGTACTTTCACCATTGCCCGACACCCATGAGTGAACTGTGACCTTCTGAAACTGTGAGCTAAAATAAATCTTTCTTCCCCTAAATTGTGGATGTTGGATATTCTGGGTTATATAGTTTTTTATATGTATATATTTATATGCATACATATACCTATGTACACATATGTAGGAAAGGTAGGGCATTGTAAGTCACTAATTTGTAATTGAAATTTTTTGTGTTTTAAAAATCAGTATTAAAAATTGGGAGGCAGCTTTAATAGTAGTAGGTAAGGCACCTAGAACTGGAGGTTGACTTCTGATAGGTTCCCACTGATGCCTGGATTTCTATAAGGGGTCAATAACCAAGCAGATAAATTGTTGCTGTATATTTTCTATTTTTGGTTTCTATATTTCCTTCTCGTTGTTAGCTAAGTACAAAGTATGATCAAAAAAGTAACTAAGACAAAGTAACTAAGACTAAGAATGTAGCTCAGTGGTAGAACACTTGCCTAGCAATTTCTGAGTTCAACATACTAAGTATTTGCCTATCTTACTACAAAACTAGTAACGAAAACATCATGCTGACAAGAATGGCAGTAGCAGTCATTTTAGTAGTCTTCAGTAATCAAATTGCATTTATCATTTATATATTTATTTTTGAAACAAGGTCTCGCTATATAGTCTATGTTATTGAATTGTGTAGCACAGGCTGATCTCGAGCTCATAACAATCCTCCTGTCTCAGCCTCCCAAGTGCTGGGATTACAGCCATCTGTCACTACACACAGTGGGAGGATCGAAACTCAGGGTCTTGCACTTGTAGGCCAGGGTTGTAAGCTTGGTAGATCACTTGCCTAGTATGTACAAGGTTCTGGGTGCCATTCTCTGCATAACAGAAAGCAAAAACAAGCACACACAAAAGTAAGACACCAAGAGAGTAATAGTTACTATGAGTTGGGGGGAAGGAGGAATGAAATGTATATAATTGCTAATGTGTTTAGGATTCTTTTTTGGGATGATGAAACATTTAGGAAATAATGGTAGCACAATTCCGAATATATTAAAACCACAGACTTGTACACATTAAAATGGTAAATTTTATAATATGTGAATTATATCCCAGAAGTATTAATAAAAAATTAAAAGCTCTGACTTTATGAAAAACCTCATTGCACATTTCCATTTTGGTTTCTGTTTGTAATGATATTGTTACAGAATATGTATAGGCAAGGGTACTGACTGACTTTTTTTTTTTTTTTTTTGGTCAGCACTATTGCAAGAATTCAGTTCCGACTGCCTGATGGTTCTTCCTTTACAAATCAGTTTCCATCTGATGCTCCTCTAGAAGAAGCAAGACAGTTTGCAGCTCAGGTGAATTTGTCTTGATTTATAGCAAAAATATAGGTTATTAAGATTAGGAGGGGAAATTGGAAAGCAGAACTTGAAAAGTGTGAGTAAATCATAAATTTACATTTGAAATGTGGCTGTTCTTAAAATCTAGATGGGTTTTATATATTTAGAAAATAAGTTTTTTAAAAAAGAAAATAGACATGAGTAATTCCTAATTTTTTATTCTCTGATTTCTTACTCAGAGTGACTTCTGAGCATCAAATATCCTTTAGGATCCACCTTTATTACACATACCAATGTTTTTCTTATTAGTATATAACTTCAACGTTAAAATTAGGGAATTGGATATTGTGCTTACTCATTTCTGCTAGATCTTTTCTCCCCATTTATTTGTCTCACTTCTGACTTTTCATTCTTGAGAATATCTTAAAATATCTCTGTTTTACTGCACTCTTGAGCTGGGATGGACTATGTAAAAGATCATTATGAGAACCCTTTTCTCATGAACATTATAGTAGAATCAACTCCAATAGATTCTTTTTTGTATTGAGGCCTACCACAAAGTGTCCCTTCCTTGATTTTAGGTAAATGAAGAGGAATTGCAAGAGTTTTTAAAAAGAGTTTGCATCCCATTATAACATGACTTTTTAGAGGCTGGGGGCATAGCTTAGTGGTTATGGTGCTTGCCCAACAAGCATAAGGCCCTGGGTTCAGTTCTCCAGCACCATGAAAGCCAGGTATGGTGGTACACACCTGTAATCGCAGCACTGAAGAGGCTGAAGCAAGGGCATGCCATGAGTTTGAGGCCAGCCTGGGCTCCGTAGTGAGTTTAGGACCAGCCTGGACTATAGAGGAAGACCCTGTCTCAAAAAAAGGAAAAATAAAAGAGAAAAAAACAAAAAATAAGTGTCTTGGGAATTTTCTAGGTAAAGGTAAATAGTTGTCTTAATATTTTGTAAGTAGGGGCTGGAGGAATGGTGCCATGGTTAAAGTGCTTGCCTTGCAAGCTCAAGGCCCTGATTTTGATTCCCTAGCATCACATAAAGCTGGCCATGGTGGCACATGCCTGTAATCCCAGCACTTGGTAGGCTGAGGCAAGAAGATTGCCATGAATCCAAGGCCAGCCTGGGCTCCATAGAGAGTTCAGGACCAGCCTAGACTACAGAGCGAGGCCCTGTCTCAAATAAAACAAAACAAAAATATTTTCTATGTATAATGATTCAAAATTGTGACAGCAGTGGTGTTGATGCCCTGTGTAAGTTCCTAGACCTGGGATTATGAAAATGATATAGCTTAATTATGGATCATTTGTTTTTTGAGCTAAAATTCCTGAGTTACATAGAGGTTTACCTGAAAAATGTTACAGGTTTGGTTCCACACCATTGCAATAAAGTGAGTCAAATTTTTTTTTGTTTCCCAGTGTAAATAAAAATTACATTGTGCTGTAGTCAGTTAAGTATGTGGTAACATATGTAAAAAGAAGTGTTAAAAATATCAAGTGAAACAGAGACATAAATACATGCCGTTATGAAATGATATTGTTAGACACCTACTTGAATCTAGGTTGCTATAAACCTTGAGTTTATTAAAAAAACAAGCCAGGCCTGGTGGTGCATAGTTGTAATCTCAGCACTCTGCGAGGCTGAGGGAGGAAGATCCCAAGTCTGAGTCCTGCCTAAGCAACTCAGTGAGATTCTGTCTCAAAGTCAAAGCACAAAAAATGGGATGGAGGTGTAGCTTAATATGAAGACTCTGGTTTCCATCACTAAAGAAAAAAAAATGTCTCTGAAGAATAAACGGTAATAAAACAAGGAATATCCATATAGAAGGAAAATGTTGGTATTTTCCATGTTTTCAGTAGGAAGTACCAGTAGTCTAAGTGTGCATTTGTGAGATAACGTAAGTTTGTCGAGTGATACTGAAAACTCTAATGAATGACTATAGCCATACTTTAGAAAGATACCTGATTGCGTAATTGTCATTTTTTTCAGGCCTTCTGGCCACTCAGGGCCTCATGCATGCAATAAGTCCTGTCATTGATCTATACAACTAGCCCATGGTTATCTTTTTTGTTCAGTTATTCTTTTTATTAGTATGTATTTCTGATAATAATATTCAGCTTGATAGGTACGTGGTGCACGCCTGTAGTCCCAGCACTTGGGAGGCTGAGGCATGAAGATTGCCATGAGTCCAAGGTCAACCTGGGCTATCCCAGTGAGTGCAGGATTAACCTGGGCTACAAAGGGTGACCCTGTCACTAAATAAATAAAATCTCTGAACTATTAAAAAAATAATACTGAGCTTGAGAAGTTGGTGTATATACAAGATGCATCTTGGTCATTATTAGTCTTTTGCCTTCCAGCCCTAGCATCCTCCCCATATCGGATTCCCTCTCCATAATGTTTGTCTTCCTCTTTTCTTTGATCTCTTTTTTATTTTGCTCTTTTACTTTCTTATACTTTGGTTTTCTCATAAAAGAGGAAATGTGATATTTAAACTTCTGTATCTGATTCACTTTGCTAAAAGTGGTGTTCTCAAGGTGCATCCATTTTCTTACAAATGATTCAAATTTATCTTTATGGCAGAGTAGTGCTCCATTGTGTAAATGTACCCTATGTTGTTAATCCACTTGTTTGTTAATGGATATATTGGCTACTTCCAAGATACTGCTATTTTAAGTTGTGCTGTTCTAAACATGAGTATATATGTATCTCTGTTGTATGATAACTTTGGCTCTTATGGGAAAATCCCCAGAAGAGAGATAGCTGGGTCAGATGGAATATCTGTTTTTGGAGGAACTCTTCTGTCTTCATTACTTTTTCATTTGCTGTGACTCAGTACTCGACTTTTAAAAATTAGGGAAGGAAAAGTTTTATATTAGTTTACAGTCTTCAGAGGGTCACAGTCAATCCATTGGGAGCCAGCAACAGTGGAAGTACATGGCAGATGCAGAGGTGGAGGCGGCTCCTCATGACGTTTCAAACAAGAACTCAAGTCTTAGTCCAAATCCCCAAAGGAAGGCAGGAAGCAGCATGTATTTTTCCTGGTCCCATCTCAGTGATCTGCCCCTACTGAGTCCAGCCTCCCCTTTCTGGTTTTAGCCCCTACCACATGCCTGTAATCAAATTCATATGCCTATAATGTAATCCACACACCTGCAACCCACCTTTCCAGACCAGGCCCCAATATCCCAGCAGCACATGGTTCCATAGATAATCCATACATCCAAATGCATGAGATTTGGGAGACATTCCAGATCCAAGCCATACTGCTTTCCATAGTGGTTGTACCAGTTTATAGTCCACCAACAATGGAGAAGGGTTCCTCTTTCTCTTTATTCACTACCTCACCAGCATCTGTTGTTTTTTGAGTTCTTGACACCAGCCATTCTTACTAGAATTGTATGGAACATGAGTGTTTTGATTTGCATTTCTGTCATGGCTAAAGATGCTGAACATGTTCCCATATTTATTGGTCATTTGTACTTCTTCTGAGGATTCTTTCAGTTACCCATTTTTTGATCAACTTTTATTTTAGGGAGTCTACTTTTTTCACTTCTTTGTATATTCTACATAGTAGCCCTCTGTCCAAAGAGTACCTGGCCTTTTTCTCAATTCTGTTAGTTATCTTTTCACCCTCTTGATTGTTTCCTTTGCTGCGCAGCAGCTTTTCAATTTGATATATCCCAATAGTTGATTTTTGGTGTTATCTCATGTGCTTTGGGGGATTTTGCCTGTTTTATCCTTTATTTCCCCATTTTTTTGATACGCATAAGTGCAAAATTTAAGTTTTACAATGAAGTTGAGCATTTTGTGCACCTGTGTATCTTGTCAAGGCTACAGGGACTTTCCCACTGTCCTTTTGTCCATCCCCATACACCCTCCTTAGCCCTCCCTGCCCTAGTCCCCTGTTTCACTTTGTTTTTCATTTTAAGTTCCATAGCCTCCTGTTTTTAATATCTATGTCTGATACACCATATCGGAGCACCGTTTATGTTAAAGAGGTTTTTTTCCAGCTACATTTTTGGTCCCTTTGTTGAAGATCACGTCTGAGAGAGCTTAGGTTGTCTCTGCATTCTCAATTCTGTTCTATTGGCCTGCTTTTTGCTAATACTTGTGTGTGCGTGTTGTTATGTTTGTATTACTCTTGCTTTCTACTGTAGCTTGATGTCTGGCATTATGATGCCTCCTGCTTATGTTTTGTTGCTTAGGATTGTTTGGGCAGTTCAGGGTCTCTTCTGGCTCCATATAAATCTTAGGATTTTTTTTTTTTAGTTTTATGAAAATGCTGTTGGTATTTTCATTGAAATTGCATTGAGTCTGTGTGTCAGTTTTGATAGTGTGGCTATTTTGAAAACACTAGTTTTACCTATGTATGAACAAGGGCCATCTTCTTGTCTTCTCCTGAATTTCTTTTTTAAGAGTACTGTAGGTTTTGTTAATAGAGGTCCTTCATTTCCTTAGGTAGTTATATTGATTCCTAGTTAATTTTCTTTGAGGCTACTGTGAATAAAATTGTTTTTCTGATTTCTGTGTTATTGTTGTGTTACAGGAACGTTATTTTTGTTTGTTTGTTTTTTAAGACCAAGTCTCGCTTTGTTGCCTAGGCTGGTCATAAACGTACCGTATAGCCAGGCTGGCCTGGAACTCAAGGCAGTCCTCCTGCCTCCACCTTCTGAGTGCTGGAATTACAGGCATATACTGCTATGCTCAGTTTATGTGGTGCTAAGGAATCGATCTCAGGGCTTTTGGCATGCTAGGCAACACTCTAACCACTGTGCTACTCCTCCAGCCCCAATGCTATTGATTTTTGTGTGTTGATTTTATATCCTGCAACTTGACTGAACTGATCAGCTGTTTCATCCTCTTGTTTTTTAACTTTTTCCTGTAAATTCTGTTAAGGGCCTATGATATTACTTCTGGGAATCAGGCATTTCTGCAAGTGTCTTGTTCCCTGTTTTCTCATGTTTCTACTGCTGAGGATTGTAGATCAGTTAAGGTCAAAGAAACTCCACCTCTGAAAGAACAAATTGAAATGAGTATAAAAATTTTCACTGTGTTATTTGAACAAGTAGCCTCTCCTTTTTCTGTGGTTGTTGGTCCTCTTGGCACAGTCCACCAGAGATGTTAGAGGGAAGAATAGCAATGGATTAGACAGCTGTGTGTCTATTGATGAGAACTGCTCCCACCCTTTCCTTGCCTGAATCTTCAGAGCTGTGTCTTGCTTGAGGGACTTCCCCTTTAATGGCCAAATAGAGGCATTTCTCTGAGCATGTATAAGGGTGGGAGGGAGGGAGTTTTGAAAGCCCACTGAGTTCTCTGCTGGGAGTAGGCAGCAAGGGGACCTAACCATTGATCACCTCTATCACATCTTGTTTAAGCCCAGATCCCCTGGCATACCTCTGCCATCTTGGCTTCTTTCCCCTTATAGGCAGAACTCCATAATCTGCGACCTGCTCTTGCCATGTCTCAGAGTGTTCAGGAGGTCACTAGCCTGTTTTCCCTTTTCTGTATCTGTCTCTTGTGCCAGCTACTTCCTAGACACTGGTTAAAAGTATCCCTGAAGTTCTGGTGTGTGATTTGTCTGTGGCTTCTTTCACTCAAAACTGCAGATTTAGGCTCTTTCAAAATGGCCACTGACTGTGTTAGTTCCTAGTTTGGCACTGCCAAGAACTGCTTCTCCTGAGCTCTTCTGCTGAGCAGTAGTACGACCTTTTAAGGGGAAGCTTGCAGTGCATTTGCAGTTTGCACTACCTGCAGGCTTGCTCCTCCTGAGACCAGTGCTGCACAGGGCCATTCATTTCTGCAGCTCCTGGCTCTCTGGGCTTACCTTGCATTTGTGACCACTAGCTCTTCACTGCTGCTTACAGCCCTTCCAGGGAGGCCTGGGGCAGCTTCCCAAGCTGGTGTGTTCTTCAGACGCTCATGTTCCCGAAGTTTCCGCAAGGTTTCCAACTTCCCTATGGCTTCTAACTTTGGTATGGCCTCCATTCATTTCTTGGAGCTTTTGTCTTTCTCTAAGTGAAGCTGAGCAGATAGTTTTTTAACTGTAAGTCAACTTTTTGGATGAACCTTTGAGGAGCCACTGAGAGGAGATCCTACTCCACCAGCATTGTATCTGGAAGTCTATAATTATCATTTTTATAGATTATATGTTTTAAAATTATATTCTTACTATTTTGTAGTCATGTGTGAGTTGTAGAAGTTTGTTTTTAATAAGTGATTTTTGAGTTTACATTGATAGAAACTTTCTAAATAAAGGCAATTTTAATTAAAGCAGTCATTTTTAATGCATGTAATATACTGTCCTAGTTATAAAAGGGACATTTGTAAGGTTTCAAAACTTATTATTATGTTACAGACTGTTGGCAACACTTATGGTAATTTTTCATTAGCAACCATGTTTCCCAGGAGGGAATTTACCAAAGAAGATTATAAAAAGAAATTGTTGGATTTGGAGCTTGCCCCAAGTGCTTCAGTGGTGCTGTTACCAGTATGTATATATATATATATTTTTTTTTTTTTTCCCCTCCGACAGTTCTCTGTTTTATTGATCCTTTTTATAATTGGCAGAAAGGAAAGGCAAAAGTGTAGTGTGAGGAATTAAAATCCCAATTAATTAAAAATCATATCAATTTATTACATCGTTCTGTGCTTTATATATTTTTGTTGCTCATATTTTTGTGAGGCACTAAATGGTGTAATTTTAACCTTTCCCACCTTTTTTTGTGTGAAAAAAGTGACTGGTGGGGGCTGGAGGAATAGCTTACTGGTTAAATTGCTCATCTAACAAGCACCAAGTACCTGAGTTCGATTCCCCAGTACCACATAAGCTGGGCATGGTGGCACGTACCTGTAATCCCAGAACTTAGGAGGCTAAGGCAAGAGGATAGCCGTGAGTTCAAGGCTGGCCTGGAGTACCTGGTGAGTTCAGGACCATCCTGGACTAGATAGCAAAACCTCGTCTCAAAAAAAAAAAAAAGGGACTTGTAGGAGAAGAAAATAAGAAATATAGAGTATTTGGGGTTGGAGGAAGAGTACAGCAGGCCGAGTTCAGTTCCGCAGAACTACATGAGCCAGTTATGATAGCACACACCTGTAATCACAGCACTCAGGAGGCTGAGGCAGGAGGATTGCTGTGAGCTCAAGGCCACTTGAGCTAAATAGTTCAGGATTAGCCTAGGCTACAGAGCAAGACCTGTCTGATTTTCAGACTTAATGTCTTATAATAATTACTATATTTACAAAAAAAATTTTAAAATAAAAACAAATTTTCAAGCAGACCACATTTGATCCTTGCAACAATATTTTAATCTGTGATGAAATAGAGAGGCTCAGGAAGTGACACCAGGATCCCAAAGTGCCCGAGCTGGGATGAGATCCTGGATCTTCTATGTTTTGGTTAGTTTAGTTTCCTGTTAACTAGAACCCTCCAACTAAAACTGCTCTTTAGTAATCAGGATTTCATTATATTCACTTAGTTTGTATTAGCAAGAAAATAGTTCATTTCACTAATGAGAACTACTTCTAGTTTATATAACTACTCTTTTAAAAATCAGACCTCTAGGAATTCCCATGAGATTAGATACACTTGGAAAAAAAACAAAAGATGGTATTAATAGTTTTACCTTCCTGCAGCTAGCTACCTAATCTCCATAGGACCTTGTTTTCCCTATAAAAAGAACATCTAGAACATTTAGTGATTTTTATTGTGCTTATAGAGCCTTTACCCTGGTTTGTTTTTTAATTTCTAGGCAGGAAGACCAACTACATCCATTGTACATTCTTCCAGTGGAGACATTTGGACATTGTTGGGAACGGTACTTTATCCATTCCTTGCCATTTGGAGACTGATTAGCAATTTCTTATTTAGTAATCCTCCTCCTACACAAACTTCAGTAAGAGCAACATCACCAGAACCTTCAAACTCTGCAACATCTAGCAAATCAGAAAAAAGGTATATATGCCTATTTTTCCCTTTTGTAAAATATGCACATAATGCCAGCACCTTTTCAGAAGTGAAAAATGTGTCATTTGTACCTTTCTTGTGGGTAGATGTCCTTCCTAGTCCCAGTGGTGATGAGAAAAGAATGGTTGTGGAATTTTTATTATATTATCTGTGTTGGGAAGCTTACTACCTGATTTATTTTCAGACAGCTTTCTTTTCTTTCTTTTGAGACAGGGCCTCGCTCTATAGCCCAGGCTAGTCTTGAACTCACTGTGTAGCCCAGACTGGTCTTAGACTCACAGCAGTCCTCCTCCTTCAGCCTGCTAAGTGCTAAGATTACAGGTGTGCACCACATCTCTCTGTTTTATGTGGTGCTAGAGAATCAAACTCAGGGCCCTGTGCTTGCAAGGCAAGTGCTTTAACCACTGCTATTCCTCTAGCCCCTCTCAGACAGCTTTCCAAAACCTGTTCCATGAAAAGCAACTTCATTTCTACCTTTTAAAATCATTTCCCTCATTCAGTTCTTTTTATTCTGTAACTATCAAGGTAGATATTTTTCCAAATATATATTATCTTTCATGATGACTATCTAGCTTAACAAGATATAATCATTCTACTGCTTATTGTCATTTTGAATAATTTTGTTGGCATAATGCATGATTGTATTTACATTATTTTAAACCTTGTAGTTCTTTGATCTTTTGGCCAACAGTCTTGTCTGGATTATTCAGAATGGGACCAAATTAAGAAAACTAGATATTTCCTTGAATTCTTTTCATCTGAGAATTATTTTTGAATTAATTTCTTAAGAGGTCTTTTTATTGCAGATATCAAATGTTCTTAGAACACTGACAATTTTTGTCATACCTCTGATAGTTAATAAGATTGTGCATATTTCTAGAAGGTGAGATTATACCCTCTTCTAATAACTACATAGTACAATTTATTTTAATATATACTTACTCCTGTTAAACACCCTAGTTGGCCTTCAGTGGACATTGTAAATGTAAATATCCTATTTAATACGTTATTGAAAGTCTTCACCACTTTTTGCCATTAGTATAGAGATCCCTAGTTTTCTGTTCCATTGATTCTGTAAATGATTTATATAAATACATTGGTTATACTGATTTAGCCTTTGTCTTATTTCTTTACTATTTGTCAACCAGACCAGTTCATTCAAGTGGAGGACATGGAAACATTCTCTCTAGTCTTAGAATAGCATTTAAATTAGGCCTTTGTAGAACTCTTAATAAGCAGTGGATAGAAGCATTTATAGTCCTCTCCTATTTACTGTAGTACAGGATAGAGTGCTTTTTTTCAAATAAGGAGAAAGAAAGGTCTTGGGTTGGGCAATGGGTGGGATGAATGTATATATAAGAAGATGAAGCTTTGTGTGCCATTGTTTTTTCTTTTCTCTCTTTCTTATTATGAAATTGTTTTGGCATCTGTTTCAATCCCCTTTCTTTCCTGTTCTCACTTGAGGACATTGTGTTCTTGGTTGTAAGTCATTCTTAAGGATTTTGAAGAGATTAAAAATTATTGGCCGGGCTGGAGGAATGGCTCAGCAGTTAAAGTGCTTGCCTAGCAAGCGCTAAGTACCTGAGCTTGATTCCCCAGCACCACATAATCTGGGCATGGTGGTGCATGCCTGTAATTCTAGCACTAGGGAAGCTTAGGCAGGAGGGTTGCCGTGAGTCCAAGGCTAGCTTAGCTACATACTAAGTCTGGACCAGCCTGGGCTATAAAGTGAGACCTTGTTTCAAAACAAAACAAAAACCAAAACCTGTCAATCATATTGTCAGGCTCTATCTGGAGCTTTGGATAGCCTCCAGGGTGATATGTTAGTTACACTGTAATAGGTGTATTAACTTGTAGAAGTAAAGATAAAAAGGAAATATTAGTTAGCAAATGGGTAACACTCTCTTAAAGCTTAGTAAGTTGTCAAGAAATACTTAGAAGTGGAAAATACGAACAATCTAGAAATGCCTTAGTACCATGAAAGCCCCATGAGCTTTTTCTTGGAGCTAAAAAGTAAAAGAGTTGTCTATACTAGCGAACATTTGAAGGAAACAGCTTTGTATTAATGTTTGCATTTTATATCATCTTCTCTCTTCTTCCTCTGTTGTATATCAGGGAACCAGTCAGAAAAAGAGTGCTGGAAAAACGAGGGGAAGACTTTAAAAAGGAGGGGAAGATATATAGATTGAGGACTCAAGATGATGGTGAAGATGAGAACAACACTTGGAATGGAAATTCTACTCAGCAGATGTAGTATAACAAGTACAATATGTACAATAATCATTGTTTCTCTTATGATTTAATTCAACTAAAATTTTCCTGGAGAAGTGGTTCTGCTTTATGTTTTCCAATTGATCTATAAAATGTTTCTATTCCTGCTTAGTGGGTGTGGGTTAAAGTGTTTAACTCAGAAAAGTCAAGACATAAAGTAACTGACTACTAGGTCCCTGCATAGATTAACCAGCTGTTAGATGCCTAAACAAATCAGAAAGTCTGCCATCAGCTTCTTGTTCAGTATTTTACATACCTTTTAGCCCTATACTCTCAGGTGACATGTTTTGTTTAGAATACTTTCTAAGATTCAAGCCCACACAAAGTAACTGGTATTTCACTAATTTGACTCTTAGAGCATTTTTAAACCAGCCAGTCAGATAACTTGTGTTTAACTTTTCTCATTTTGCTTATCAGCTGCTGGCAAAATCTTGTAGTTTTTAATCTTAAATACTGAATAAACTTTTCCAAAAATCAGAATGATCTTATTTTTGCTTTAAGCATCTTTTTTTGTTGTACAGAACTCTGTTGAGGTCATGTTTCTCTAATCTCCCCGACCCCCAGTATTTCTAAGCTATCTCAGTAAAACAGCATGTTTCTATACCTTAAATATCACTGAAGAAAGAAACTTTCTGATACTCCCGGGTCAGTGAGGCATCACTTTATTTGTGGAACTTAATGATATTTGTTCTTATCTGATACAAAATAGATAAGAACAGCTAGTTTACAACCTGGTAGCTCCTCTCACCTTTATATTGAAGTTTTGTAGTCATAATCACACTGCTAGGACCTAATGTGTCTGTGATGTACAACAAGGAGTATAGAATAAAAATACATCTTTACTGATCTGATCATTAAAAAATTGAAAGTCTGACTTAACATACTACCATATCTACATATTCTTGCCAATGGAGACCACTAAGCTAATCTTTTATACAAGGAGTGCAATAGTTGCTTTGTTTTTAAGATTGGACAGTATTGCACTGAGTGCATATTTGGGAAGACGGACTTAATTTTGTAATGGATAGAAGAAATTCTCAGAAAACTTTTTTACTTATAAAATAACAGTAAGTTGGGCTGGAGACACAGCTCAGCTGTTAAAGTACTTGCTTAAAGACCCTGAGTTTAATTTCCCAGCACCACATAAGCTGGGCATGGTGGCATGTGCCTGTAATCCCAGTGCCTGGGAGGCTGAGGCAGGAGGATTGACATGAATTCAAGACCAGTGTGAACTAGAATGAGACCCCGTCTCCAAAAAAAAAAAAAATACTGAGTTTTAAAATGCTAATCGTCAGTAGTGTTGGCAAGGAAACAGTGAGAGAGGCTGTGCTGTTGATGTAAATGGAAACCAATGTCATCTTTAATATTTCATACTCTGTAATCCAATAATTTTTCCTAAGGAATGGATACATACTCATGAAATGTATTTTACTTAAAAACTGGAAACCAACTAAATGCCTTCTGTCTGCAGTTGATTTTTGATGAGTAATGGCAGCACTAATTCAGTTTAACATGTTTACTGAGCACACGTTATATGTGTTGGAGAAAAAGGATATAGAGCTACAGGTACAGTATAATCTCAGCTTTGTAAATACATTTTATATATAGATAGATCTACATATTAATATATATGTAAAGAAAGAAAAAAGCAAAACATTAATACTGGTAAAGAGTGGCTAGTTTTCTTTTTTGCACCCTGATATTTTTCCAGTTTTCAGCAGTGATTTAAAAAGTAAGTTTGAAAAAGAAAATCTGTAGTAAGCATCCCATTTAAAGTTTGTTATTTAGAAAAAATGCAGCAATATGTGATTTTTAAAATCTGCCAAATGGTTGTGACCCTATTAGAAATATATTTGCAAAAATATTGAGTACCTCATATCAGTTTATCTTTAATAAAAACATATATAAGTCTTAGAGAAATGTATATAAAAGAATACTTCATTATATTGAGTAGGAGGATCCTTCCTCAGTTTTATCTTTAAAAGAAAAACACATATGGTAAAGTATCCAAAACCAGTATATGAGGATGTAAAATGAAAATGAAGTCTCCTTCTGGTATCTTACTCCCAGTACTACTACTAGATGTAACCTCTATTAACAGTTTCCTATGTGATTTTCAGGAAGTTTTTATGCATAAATAAGGAAATATGTAATCTTTATTTTTAAATAAAGGGGATCATATTATATATATTAACCTGCATCTTGCTTTTTTACTGATAGTCTTGAAGATCTTTCCCTATCAACACATAGCTACCTCACTCTTAATACTGGCTAAATAGCATCCTGCTTGATGTAAGTACCCCAACTTGTCATAGTATTCAGTAGTTACTGCAGTAGTCTTGTTTGGTTATATTTTTCTGCTACAAACATTGTTATAAAACTGAGACAATAAAGAATTTTTAGTGTTGAAGTGGCATTGGCTGGGGTTTATAAAGGCAAAAAACAAGAATGGGAAGAATTACAGGAACAAAAGGGAAAGGTAAAGAATAATCAGCAGTAGATTTACAGAATTAAGTGGAAGTAAGCAATGGCAAGAATCTAGCATTGATTTGAAATTAACTGGTATCTTGTACCTCATTTAGGGGAGATTTGGGGGGAAAATCTGTAATGGCGTGCTCTTGTCACTTAAGCTACAGTGAACATCCTTGAGGGGCATGTATCATCTTTAATGTGAAAATACACCCATATAATATGTTTTTATAATTATGTAAAGGATGTTTGAGGTTTGGATTGTAAAGATAACAAAATAGCTTGCTTAAACGCTTTGTGAATTACATCCCTTACCCACAGTGTATGAGAAAGTTTTTCTCCCCATCAGCTGCCAACACTGTAATATACTTGTTCATCTTTGCCAGCGTGATAGATGAAGACGTAAATGCACTTTTTTTTTTTTGAGACAAAGTCTCGCACTGTTCACTCAGGTTGTCCTCAGACTCATAGCCATCCTCCTTTCTCAGCTCTCTGAATTGCTGCAATTACAGGCATACACCACCAGCTTATGTGGTGCTGGAGAAGCAAATCGAGGGCCTTGCAAGTACTTTAACTGCTGAGCTATGCCCCAGCCCTTAAATGCATTTAATATGCATTGTGTTCATCTGGAATGGAGTTGAATGTCTTTTAAGGTTTTTAGTCATTTTGAAGCTGTGATTTTGTTTCATACTAGTTTATAAGAGGTCCATGTATATTAAAATTTTTCCTTTTGTACCATTATGCTGTAGATACTTCCAGTATATCACATTCCTTTTTCCCCCACCCCCGTCACATCCCCTTTCCCTCTCCACAAAGTCTGCTTACTTTCTTCAATCTCTTTTTTTCTTTGTGGTTTAGTTTCCTTATATTAGAGAAACCATATGATATTTAACTTTCTGATTTTTTCATTAAACATAATGGTCTCAAGGTGCATCCATTTTCCTATAAATGACTCACATTAATCTTTATGGCAGAGTAGAACTCCATGATGTATATCTGCCCCATCTTCATTTGTTTGTGGTTGGACATACTGGCTTCTTCCAAGATTTGGCTTTTATAAATTGTGCTGCTGTAAACATGGGTATGCATGTGCCACTGTTGTTTAGTGACTAATAAACTTTCCGGAAGATCCCCAGAAGAGATATAGCTGGGTCAAATGGGATATCTATTTTCAGTTTTTTGAGAATCTGCATACTGTGTTCCATAGTGATTGTCCAGTTTACAGTCCCACCAGCAATGTAGAAGGGTTCTTTTTTCCCCCCGCATTGTTTTTTTGTTTTTGTTTTGTTTTGTTTTGTTTTGTTTTTTGAGGTCTTAACACCTGCCACTCTTACTGGCATTAAATGGAACCTCAGTGGTTTTGTTGTTGTTTGGTTAGTTGGTTGGTTTTCTTTTTTGTTGTTGTTTTTGTTTTGTTTTGTTTTTGAGATAGGGTCTTGCTGTGTATCCCAGACTGGTCCTAAACTTATTGTGTAACTTAGGCTGGCCTTGGACTCAGGACAATCTGCCTGCCTCAGCCTCCTGAGTGCTGGGATTACAGGCATGTGGCACCATGCCCAGCTTTATTTGGTGCAGAGGAATCGAACTGAGGGGTTTGCACTTGCAAGACAAGTGCTTTACTCTCCAGTACCATGTTGTTTGTTATTTTGAGGAAGGGTCTCACTCTGTAACTTAGGCTGGTTCTAAGTTCACTGTGTAGCCCAGGTATTGTGGTTTGGATCTGGAATGTTCCCCAAAAGTCTCATGTATTTAGATGTTACGGATTGTCTATGGAACCATGTGCCTTTGGGAGATTGGGGCCTGGTTTGGAGGGATGGATAGCAGCATGTAGATTGGATTACAGGTAAGTGGTGAATGTGGAGGGATGGGTTGCAGGCATGTAGATTGGATTACAGGTGAGTTGTGGATGTTTATCACACCTTTCACTCCTGGATGCAGGAGGGGCCAATTAGTCACTGGGATGGTAACCGGATGTACATGTGTATACACGCACGTGTGCGTGCGTGTGTGCGTGTGTGTGTGTGTGTGTGTGTGTGTGTGTGTGTGTGTGTGTGTGTGTATGCTGCTACCTTCTCCGACTAGAGGAGATTAGACTGGATAGACTTGAAACTTCCTGTTCGTAGTATCTGAGGAGCTGCCTTCACCTCTGCCTCTGCCATGTATTCCCACTGCTGTTTGCTGCCCCTGACTTGACTGTGACCTTTTGAAACCGTGAGCTAAAAATAAATCTTTTCTCCCCTAATGTTGTGGATACAGATTATTGTGTTACAGCAGTGAAAAAGTAACCAAGACACCAGGCTAGCCTTGGATTCACAACAGTCCTGCCTCCGTCACCAAGTGCTGGGATTATAGGACTGTACCACCACTCCCAGGTTATGTGGTGCTGGTGGAAGGAACTCAGGGCCTTGCACATGCTAGGCAAATGATTTTAACTGCTGTGCTGTTCCTCCTCCAGCCACTTGTTTTTTTTTTTTTTTTTAAACTGGCATTTCTCTGATGGCTAATGATGCTGAAAGTTTTTTCATTTATTTATTGGCCATTCAGAGTTCTGAGAACTGTTGATTCATTCCCATTTTTGATTGGGTTTTTATTTTGGAGGGTTTTTATTTTTCAGGTCTTTGTATATTCTTGATAATAGTCCTCTGTAAGAGGAGTAACTGGCAAAGATTTTTTTCCCCATTCCATGGTGCCTCTTCATTCAGCTGATTGTTTCCTTTGCTGTGTGGAAGCTCTTTAATTCAGTATAATCCCACCTTTTGACTCTTGGTATTATCTCACCTGCTTTGAGTATTTTATTGAGAAAAACCTTACCTATGCTTGTGTCTTCAAAAGTTTTGTTTTTTTCCAACAAGTTCAGTGTTTCCATGTTAATGTCTTAAGTCTTTGATCCATTTTGATTTTATTTTGGTTCCTGGTGAAAGAGGTGAGTCTAGTTTCATTCTTCTGCATGTTGGTAGCCAGTTTTCCCAGTGCCATTTGATAAAGAGGCTATGTTGACTCTATTGTATGTTTTTGTCCTCTGGTCGAAGATCAGATGGTTGAAGGTATCTAGGGATGGTTCTGCTTCCCTAGACCTATTCCATTGATCCACCTGTCTGTTTTGTGCCAGTATCATGTGGGTTCATCACTGTTGGTTTATAATTTGATACCTGGTATTGTGATAACTTTCTCTTTTTGTTGCTTAGGATTGTTTGGCTCTTCTGCATATCTTATGGTTCCATATAAATTTTCAGATCATATTTTTCTAGTTCTGTGAAAAATGCTGTTGGCATCTTGATTGGTATTGCATTAAATCTGTATATCAGTTTATGTAGTAAAGCTATTTTGATAATGTTAGTTCTGCCTATCCAGGAACAGGGGATGTCTTTTCATTTTTCTAAAATGGTCTTCAATTTCTTTTTTCAGAGTACTATAGTTTTTAGTATAGAGATCATTTACTTGCTTAGTTAGGTTGATTCCTGTGTACTTCTCTTTGAGGTGAATGAATAGGATTGTTTTTCTGATCTCTGTTTTCATTATTGCTAAAGAGGAATGCTATTAACTTTATAGACTGTTACTTGGCTCAGTTGGCTGATTAGGCCTAAGAGTCCTACGGTTGAGTTTTTGGATCCTGTATGTAAAGGATCATGTCATCACCAAAAAAGGATCGTGTGACTTCTTCCTTTCCTATGCATATTCCCTTTATTCCACTCTCTTGCCTGATTTCTCTAAGGTTTTAAGCGCTATGTTGAGTAGAAATGGTAAGAGTGGATACTCTTGTCTTGTTCCTGCTTTGAAAGGGGAATGCTTTCAGTTTTTTCCCCATTTAGGATGATGTTCCATTTAAGATGTTAGCAGGAGGATTGTAATAAAATGCTTTTATCAGCTTGAGGTAGGATCCTTCTGTATCTGCTTACATCAGAGTTTTGATTAGGAAGGGTTGTTGTATTTGTCAAAGGCTTTTTCTGCATCTCTTGAGATGAGTGGTCTTTGTCTCTGCTCTTGTTAATGTGGTATATTATGTTGATGTGCATATGTGGAACCAGCTTTGCATCCTTGGGATAAAGCTAACTTAGTAATGGTGTATGATCCTTTTAATAGTTTGTTGCATTCTGTTTTCAAGTATCTTACTAATGATTTTTGCATCTTTACTGATTAAGGAAATTGGATTGGGTCCTGGGCTTATCTTTGTTCAGAGATTCTTTGTTACTACCTCAGTTTCACCCCTGGTTATTTCTTTCTTCAGGGTTTTTATATATTCTTAGCTCATCTGGTATATCTTAATGTGTCAAGGAATTTATCTTATTGGAATATAGATTTTCAAAATAGTTTCTTACAATCCTCTGGGTTTTAGCAGTGTCTGTTGTGATTTTACCTTTTTCATTTCTATTGCATTGATAAATGTTTTGTCTTTCCTTCTTAAGGTGAGGTTGGGTAGAGGTTTATCAACCTTATTTATCTTTTTGGAGAATGAACTCTGATTTGTTGAACTTACATATTGCTTTTTTAGTTTCAATTTCATTGATCTCTGCTCTGATTCTTGTAATTTCCTTCCTTCTATTGCCTTTGGATTTGGCTTGTTCTTGTTTCTGTAGGACATTGAGGTGTATGAGGAGCTTGCTTATCTGAGATTGCTCTGTTATTTTTTATATGTGTATGCATAGCTATAAATTTCCCACTTAGTTCTCTTTTCATTGTTTCCCACAGATTCTGGTGTGATGTACTTGCATTGTCATTTGGCTTTCGGCAGTTCTTGCTTTCTAGGTTTCTTCTGTGATCCATTGCTTCTTAAGTAATATATTATTTATCCTCCACATATTTGTATGGCTTCTGTCACTTCTTTTGCTATTGATTTCTGATTTTACTCCACTATGATTTTTTTTTTTTTTTTTGAGACAGGATCTCAGTCTGTGGCCCAGGTTGGTTCTGAATTCACTGCGTAGCCCAGGGTAGACTTGGACTAAAGGCAGTCCTCCTTCCTCAGCCTCCCGAGTACTGGGATTATAGGCATGTGCCACTATGCCCAGCTTTATGTGGCGCACCTAATTCAGGTAAATATATGTTTATAATTGTGAGCTCTTATTTTTGGATTGTTCTTTTTACCAATTTATACTGTTCATCTTTGTCTCCTTTAATCTGTTTCCATTGAACTCTGAAGTATCTGAGAATAGTATAGCTACTCCTGCTTGTTTCCAGGCTCCAGCAACATGGAGTATGAGCGTCCATCCTTTTACCTTCAGTCTTTGTGCTTCTTTGTGGATGCAGTGTGTCTCCTGCAGACAGCAAATGGTTGGTTTTTATTTTTTGGTCACCCTGCCAGTCTTTGTCTTTCATTTGGCAAATTAATGCCACTAGCATTGAGAACAATTAAAAGATTTTTACTGAATATTGTCATTGTCCTATTCTAGTATTGGTTCTTTGCTTTTTCTTTCATTACACCTTCTTTTTAGATTATTTCCTTTTGTCTTATGTTCTTTGTCGCTGGTGATGTCTCTCTCAAATAAATTCCTTTTAGTTTTTTGTTTGTTTGACACAGGGTCTCCCTTTGTAGTCTAAGCTGGTCTGATCCTGAACTCACTGTGAAGCCCAGGCGGACCTTGGACTCAAAGCAGTCCTCCTGCCTCAGCCTCCCAGGTGCTGGGATGTGCCACCATGCCTGGCTTTATGTGGTATTCAGGAATCAAACTCAGGGCCAAGGTCTTTAACTGCTGTGCCATTCCCTCAACCCTCCTTTAAGTATTTTCTGCAATGCTGGGCTAGTGGTTGCAGATCACTTCAGGGTTTCTTGGTCATGAAAAATTTTTACTTTAATTTTCAGGGATAGTTTTGCTAGATAGAGTAACCTGGGTTGATGCTTGCTTGCTTTGAAAGCTTGAAAGATGTTGTTCCAGACTCTTCTGGCCTTGAAGGTTTGCACTGGGAAATCTGCAGTAATTCAAGTGGGTTTGTTTTGGTAAAATAATGTCTGTTTTTCTCTTACTGCCTTTAATATTTCTTCTTTGTTGAGTGTCTTAAGGTTTTGATTATATGTTGTGGCAAGTTTCTTTTCTGGTGAGATTATTTAGTGTTCTATAAGCTTCTTGTACTTGAATATTAATTTCTCTTCCTAGATTTGAGAAATTTTCTTCCATGATTCCAGTGAATAAATTCTTTATGCCTTTGGTGCTGTCCCACATGCATAGTTCTGAGGTTGATTCTCTTTTTTGTTGGTTTTGAGGCAGGGTCTCACTCTGTAGCCTAAGCTGGTCCTGAGCTACTATGTAGCTCAGGCTGGATTCAGACTCATGGCAATCCTCCTGCCTTGGTCTACCACATGTGTACAGCACCATTCCTGGCATATGTGATGCTGGGGAATCCAACCCAGTGCCTTGACTTTGCAAGGCAAGCACTTTAACTGCTGTGCTATACCTCCAGCCCTCGGTTGAATCCTCTATCAGCTGTTGTATCCTGCTACTTTGGTCACTTCTAATTTTGGAATCATGCCTGATTGTGGCATTTATTTCCTCGCCATTGTCTTCAAGGGTTCAACTCATGTCTCACAGTTTTCAAGCCTGCTTCACCTGCTTTCAAGTGAGCAAGTGAGTTTTTCATATCCTCAATTTCAGCTAGGTTTCTTCTCATATTTTCCACTTCTTTACCAAAGTAGTTTTGTGGCCACATTTTATCAATGATTTTATGGCTCTGGATCTTGTATAGCTACGTTCTCTACTTAAAAAGTTTAATCTTCATATGCTGTCTTCTGCTTAAATCCTCATATTTTCTGCTTTCATGTTTTATTCAGTGAAGGGATCTGGCTCCCTCCTAGTCCCATGACTAAGTCTTTAAGAGCTAACCTGTGTAGCCACCACCAGTTAAGGGATCATCTCTCCTCTGACTCGGTATGTAGCCTTTGTGTCAGTACTCTTATTTCCATATATAGCTGGAGCTGTGTCTAGGTTATTAGTGAGGTTTTCCTATTTGCTCTCTACTATCAAACTACCTTAAAAATTAGCTTTCTATTTTAATGTTCTTTGTCCCTAGTTGTATCTTGGCTCTTACAAGTTTAATATGTGAAACTTTTTGTTCCCTCAAATGTTATGTTGAATTTTGAGATTAAGTTAGACATAATAGACAGGATAAGACTCTAAATAGTTATTTTTATTTTTTTTGTACTGCAGCCCTACTAATGTGAATATTAGTTTTCAAGCCACTTGCATTTGACACACTTTTTCTGTCAACAGAGAAAACTACAGTGTACCACCCTATTGCCCAGTTGGGACAGCAGTGGAACATTCTGACAGGAATTTTCTGTAGACATAATTCAGGTAAGAAATGTTCAGAAGAAAAAGTTTCTGGTGTGTCACTCTTAATTAAACCCAGCTGAAATTATTGTGTTTAATGCTAGAGATTAAACCTAGGCCTTGCACATGCTAGGTAAGCACTGTACCATTACTACACCCCCATCCTTTCTATTACCTTCAGAATGTCTTTCCAGAGACCTAGAAATATATGAACAGAATAAGTACCTAAATGTTTGACACAGGTATTGCATCGCTTAGCAAATTTGAAGGTGTTACAGACCATATCTTTCTCTGTTAGCACCACTGTTATGGATGGAAAAAAAGAAAAAGGGTAAAGTATGCTTGCCATTGCTGTCTCCATAGTGTGTTTGCCAAAGACACACATGGTCTTTGGCCTTAAGAAGCTGACAGCAGCTAGGCATGATGGCTCACACCTATAATCTTAGCACTCTGGGAAACTGAGGCAGGAGGATCACAAGGTCTAACCTAGCATAGACAGCTATAGTTCAGTATGAAAGTCCTTGATTCAGTCCTTAATACTGACAGAAAAGAAAGCTGGCAGCAGATAAAAGAAATGCAGTTCCAGTATAATATGATCAAGCTACATGGGGAATGTAGGGAAAGGAAGATCTGCCTAGGGATTTTAGGGAAACCACACAGAGGGAGAAGTCCATTATTTGAGCTGAGACTTGAAGGTATTTTTCAGAAGACATCCTAAGCAGGAGTATTTGTGAATGCAAAGCATATGAGCTAGTCAAAGGCCTGCATATAGGAGAAGAGGCCAAAAGAAGCTAAATTAAAGCCACATAAACTGGGCCTAACACACAGGCTCCAGACCTGAGAAGTTGTAGGAAGTTGAGAGAGCCCAGGCCAACGTAAAACATGACAGTGGAGTTGGAGACGAGGAATAGACCATCATTCAGCAGCTGTCGTAGGGGGCTGGAGGAATGGCACAGTGATTAAAGGGCTTGCCTTGCAAGTGCAAGGCCCTGAGTTTGAATCCCCAGCACCACAGAAAACTAGGTGTGGTGGCACACACCTATAATCCCATCACTCAGGAGGCTGAGGCAGGTGGCTTGCCCTGAGTCCAAGGCTAGCCTTGGCTACACAATGATTTCTGGACTACAGAGCAAGACCCTGTCTCAAAAAAAAAAAAAAAAAGAAAAAATGCTATCATAGACGATCATGTTTTGGTATCCGTTCAAGGAAAAATAAGTAGAAAGCATTGGCTTCATTTGGAAAAATCAGCTCTCCCCAAATGATTTGTGTGATTTCATAACTTGTTTATCTGACTTTCTCAGAGAAGCAGCTTTGGAAGAAAGGACCCAATGCATTGTATTGTTTTTATTTTTTAGCAAATCAGGTATGACTTAAAGAGTGTGTGAAGGCGGGAGATAGCATTGCAGTTTATCCATACAATGGAGTTGACACAGAGGATTTTGATATATTTGTAGTTTCATATTCAAAAAACCAGTATCTGCACAGTTCCTGGAGTGTCACTTCTGCCCAGATGAACTCCCAGTAATGTGTAAAGTACAGCTAGATCCATTTTAATCAGGAACTCTAATCCTTCTAGATTGAAATCTCTTTAACAGTGCATAAGTTTTAGTAAATCTATGCAATATGAGCAAAATAAAAAAACTCCAAGGAGTTTGGTGCTAGCACAGTTAAATAAAGGAAAGCAGGCCTCTTGCAGACCAGTTGAGAAGGTGGTGACTTATCAGAATGAAGAAACACGATTCAGTTCCTGTTGGCTCGGTTGTGTTTCCTCTTGCTTGGAGCGCTTGCAGTATTTGTAGGACAGAAATGCCAAGCCACAGACTCCAAGAATCATGAGAGAAAAGAGTATGTACAAAGCCGTCTGTGCTTCTGTGGAGCTGAGTGCCAGGCCCAGGAATGGTACTTGCTCTCTCGCAGTGCTGCTGGTCGGTTCAGCATCTAGAACAGGATGGTAAAGTGTGGTTTGTGCTCTATTGCTCATCAAGTTTCCAGTTCTGTGTAGCCTTATAAAGGCCCATCTAGATGCCTACAGTCCAGAGGCCACACGGTTCCCCAGACCTGCACAGAGTAGGCATTGCTGCCACGAAAGTGCCTAACTCCTTTCGGTAGGTATTAAGAACCTCTGAATAATGTTAAGCACTTTTATATTTTCAGTATTCTTTGCCCAGCAATTGGAATATAAGTTAGGTTAGATAACTGTATAACATTTGCATAATTTATAGTTATTTACTCAACACTTGGGCTGGACTGTGTAGGCATTGCACTTTCAGAGTTTTATTTGATCTTAATAACTTCCCAGAATCACATGTCTAGTTTTTTTTTGTTGTTGTGTTTAGATAAAAGTATAGAAAATGGTTTAGTTTACATGACAAAGGGATTTTATCCTAAAATTAGGCTAGCTTTTTTCCTCATTTTATTGATATGTATAAGTGCAAACTTACAGGTTTACGTTGATCTTGAGCATTTTGTGCACCTACGTATCTTGGCAATGTAATACCTTCCCTGCTCTCCTTTCAGCTGCCCCTTCCCTTTATTCACTTTAAGTTCCATGAGATGATTGTGATCTGAGTTTCTGATATCAGAGAGACCATTCAGTATTTCACCTTCTGCTTCTGACTCACTTCACTAAGCATGATGTTCTCAAGTTTCCTCCATTTGTCTACAAAAGCCTCCATGCTGTTAGACTTTATTCCATTGTGTATAAATACCACAGTTTGTGTATCCATTGGTCTGTTGATGGGTATTTTGGTGTCTTCCACATTTTAGCTAGTTAGCTGTGCTGCTGTGAACATGGGTATACGTATGTCTCTGTTATGTGTTGCTTTTAACTCTCTTGGGAATATTCCCAGGAGAGTTGTCACTGGATCAAAGGGGATATTTATTTCCAATCTTCTGAGAAATCTCCATATTGCTTTCCATAGTGGTTGTACCACTTTATGTTCCCACCGGCAGTGCAGGAGGGTTCCTTTCTCCCCACAGCCTCGCCAGCGCTGATTGCTATTTGACTTGTTGATATAGGCCCAACTCTCTGGAGTTAGATGGTATCTTAGCGATGTTTTGATTTGCATTTTGCTTGTGGCTAGGGATGTTGAACATCTTTTCCTGTATCTATTGGTCATTCGAACTTTTTTGTGAGTGAACTGCCTCTTCATTTCATTTGCCCATTTTTCAACAGGATGCTTGATTTTGAGGGGCTTACTCTTCTTTAGCTCCCTGTATATTCTGGTTATGAGTCTCCTATCTGAGGTGTTGGTGGTGAATATTTTTTCCCCGTCTGTTCTCTTTTTACAGTGTTGATAGTTTCCTTTGCTGTGCAGAAACTTTAATTTGACATGATCCCATTTGTTAATAATGGGGATAATTTCATTTGCTTTTGGTGTGTTATTAAGAAAGTCTTTGCCTAACATGTCTAGTTTCTTGCCTGAGGAGGCCCACCAAGTTAGTAGTAGAAGTAGAAACAGAATATAGCTGTAAGACTTACTCATTCTTGTACTAAGGCTCCAATTTCTGAGTGAAACAGCCTCAGGTGTTTTTTCCTCAGTACTGGGAATTGAGCCTAGAGCCTTTGCACAAAGGCACATTCCTCATTCCCAGCTGCCTGCTTTTTTGACCCCTTCAGGGCTGAGGATGGAACCCAGAACCTTTGCGCTGAACTGTGAGAGGGTCTCATTACGCTGTCCAGGCTGGGTTCAGACTTTCAGTGTTCCTCTCTCAGAGTACTGGGATTACAGGCCTGCACCACTGAGCTGGCTTCATTTTTTATCAGAAGAAAGGATACTCCGGTTTCTCTTTAGACTGCATAAATCTTTCGCCTTTTATCTGAAGAGTCTCCTTAAATTGCCTAGGCTGGACTTAAACTTGCAGTCCTCATGTCTCACTCGGCCTCCCATTATAGATGTGTACCACTGTTCCCAGTCCGAAGTGTCCTTTCTTTGATTCCAAGGATGTGCGGAACACCCAAATGTTGGTTGAAAGAATTGGGGGAGGGGAAGGGATGGCAGGCAGAGAGGAATGAAATAAAACTAAAGAAAAAGAAACAAAATGAGACCCTCCCTCTCATTCCCAGAGCCACCTTACCCTCTGGCTGTTGGAGACAAGGGTGAGGTCCTGCTGCGGGGTCAGGGAAGCCATTGCATCGTGCTATGGTGGCATAGAAATTGGCTGACGCTCTGGGGATTCTTGGCAGAGAAGGGTCAGTGTGGTTGATGAAATGTAGACCAAACTTCTCTGCAAAGCCCGTGGCCCACTCAAAGTTGTCCATCAGAGTCCACACCGTGTATCCTCGGAGGTCCACCTTATCCTGCACAGCTACCCAAACAAAGGTGAGGGGGTGAGCTCTCTGTGCCTCAGGAGATGCCTCATTGCGAGATTGCAGCAGCCAGGTTGCCTGCAGCTCTCCCCACACCCCACAATCCTGACTTGCCTGGTGAAGTGAGGTAAGTCTAGGATTCCTTTTCCTTTGTGTGACTTTGACAGCCCACAGTGGAGCTGCAGTGCCAACAGCATCTTTTCCCTTTTTGTTTGTTTTGTTTCTGAGACAGGGTCTCACTCCCATTCAGGCTTGTCACTATATAGCCCAAACTGGCCTTGAACTCATGGCAGTTCTCCTGTCCCAGCCTCCTGCATACTGGGATTACAGGTATGTACCACCATTCAGGAGAATTGAACCCAGGGCCTTGTGATTGCTAGTCAAGTGCTTTAACCACTGTGCTGTTCTTCCAGCACCATTTTTCTAGAAAGGTATAACTCTGAATATAGAGTTGTAAACATGGGCAGACTGACCTAACCCCCTGGCCTGCTCTCTTCTGTGTTTCACAGTAGACTGGTCTGGGTGAGGCCCTCAGAATGCCAGTGGTCTTTCATATAGAAAATCAGTAACTGATTCTATCCCAGCTAAAATATGGGGGGGAGGTGAGGGGGGAGATTGTTAACTGGGATAGGATTTCCTACCCATTTTCCTCGGCTAATGTGGCATGCGCACTTGGCATGATTGCTTTCTGTCCTTTTACACTCAGTCCCATCCCAAGTTTCTAGGGCAGAGCTCAGGGTATCCAGAAAGACCTTTTAGATAACTAGCTAGCCTCCTCCTCCTGGGCCTGATTTTTGAACACCAGTGAGGATTCAAGAACAATGACTCGAGCCAGGAACTTAAGGTCTAGTGGCCAATATGGAACACCTGAGTTTGCTTGCTCACTATAAATCCAGGAAAGAAAACAAAAACAAAAAACCCTCAGCACAACCCCAAGGTCTTAAACCCAACAGAGAAGAAGCTGTACCTTTTTGTTGTTGTTTGAAACAGGGTCTTGCTCTGTAGCCCAGGCTGGCCATGGACTCACCGCAGTCATCCTGCCTCAGCCTCCCAAATGCTGGGATTACAGGCCTGTGCTACCACACCCAGCTTATGTGGTGCTGGGGAATCAAACTCTGGTACTTAGCACTTGATATAGTGCTTGCTAACTGCTGAGCCATTCCTCCACCACCCCCCTCCCCCCAGCCCCTTTGAGATAGGGTCTTACTCTGTAGTCCAGGCTGGTTATGAACTCACTGTGTAGCCCAGGCTGTCCTTGAACTCACATCATTCAAACTGCCTCAGCCTCCTTAGTGCTGGGATTATAGGCATGTACCACCATGCCCAATGATATCTTCCTGTTACTCTGGTACATTGCTGTCCTCTTCAAACTGTGATGTTTCCAGTGGTGAGAGGGACACTTAGAGAAACGTGACTCTTGTCTTACCTTTGAGGGCTTCATTGATGTAACTGCGGAGATAATAAATCCTTGCAGTGTCATTCAGGTCTGCCTCTCCCCGGTGGGATACTCCATTTTCTGTTACATAGATTGGAGGGTTGTTGTATTCTTCTTTCAACCAGTTTAATATCCTCCTGAAGCCAAAAGGTGTCATCTTCAGCCAGAAGGAGCCAGAGTCTGGCCAAGTGCGATCTGTAATGGATGCAACTCCCCTATGAATCCAAAATCCAAAGATTAGGTCTTGTTTCATAAATCCCAAAAGGCCCTATACATAAAACATAAGCAGACTTTATCTAGGAAAAGCAATAGGTTTTGTCTGGACTTACGGGTCATACTAAACCCAGAAGAATTGAATGGTCTTAAAAATACCATCACTCATTTAGCTGCCCATCAAAACCTGGTAAGACCTTGGGTAAGCAACTTCAGCTGTGCATTTTTGCAGCTTTCCTCCTGTTCAGAGGAATGGTCTTGTTTATAGGCTCCTTGTTTACGGGCAGCAGCTCACAATGAGGTCCACAGCTTTGTGCCCCCAACTGCCTGCCCAAGGGATGCAACTTCTGTCCTTAGAGGATAGGGTCTCCTGGATCTGGTTTCTAGTCAGTGTGTGCATAGGCCCATGGGCTGATCACAAACATCCATACTGGGTACCCTCATTTGTATAATAAAGAACAGACAAGCTGGACCCCTGTCAAGACCTCTCTAGAGATAGATAAGTAGAGGGGAACAGCTTCTGCCAATGGAGGGCCTATTTGGGGAGGACGTACCTGACACCTATGCAGTCCTCTCTCCCCCTTCTTTTTTCACCCCCTGTAGTAAGGCTTGAACCCGCAACCTTCACACTAAGGTACCATCCCAGCCTTTTTTGTTTAGTTTGAGATAGGGTCTCACTAAATTGCCAGATGGCTCAGACTGGGTTCAAACTTCAGATCCTCCTGCCTCAGCCTCACAGGGTGCTGCAATTAGTCATATGCCACCTACCCAGCTTGGCACCCTACATTTCTAGTAAGGACCATCCCTTTCACCATTTATAACCAGATCCTTCAGGGGAAAAAAAAAATGATTTAGATTTCTCTTACTCAGCTGAACTGAATGTGGATCATTTCATGATACAGGCTCTAGAAGGTGGCTAGGGAGACAGTCCCAGCCCTGATGAGGCACCAAGAGGGTCAGAATAAGCAGAAGGGCTCTGGCACAGCAACCTCTGCAAATTTCACTTCACTGGTTTCATAATGCAGTGATGGCTAAAGGAGGGGATAAGTATTTGTTAAGCCAGGCCTGGTGGCACAGGCCTTTAATCCTCTATGAGGCTGAGGCAGTAGGATCACAAATTTAAGCCCTGCCTGAACAATTTAGCAGCTTAGCAAGATCTTGTCTCCAGTAAGGTAAAACAGCTGAAGGAATAGCACAGTGGTTACAATGCTTGCCTAAGCCAGCCCAAGGTCCTGAGTTGATTCCCCAGCACTACATAAACTAGGCACACATAGGTGGTGGTGCACACTTGTAATCCCAGCACTCAGAGGCCGAGGCAGAAGAATTTACCTAAACTCAAGGCCAGCCTGAACTACAGAATGAGACTGTGCCTCAAAAAAACTAAAAAGCTGGAGATGTATCTCAGTGTGACTTAAGTACACAGGCCCAGAGGGATTCAGTCCCTAGTACCACCAAACAACCACAGATTCTGAGCTACTTTTATGGAAAGATGCATACTGAAAAGGAACAAAATATATATACATATAATCCTGCTTATTGTAATAAATAATTACAAATTGATATTTACATAATACATGATATAAAATGCAGAGATGTTGATAGGTGCACCCCACACACAACTTCTAAAATGACAAATACTTTTGCTTTCTAATGTTTTTTTCTATTGAAAAAACATTTGTCTAATATAGAAAATATTATAGTTTGATCTATGTCTTGAAAAGGAAAAAACAAAACTGGACATGTTGACATGTCTCGAATCCCAGCATTCGGGAGGCTGAGGCAGGAAAATTGCTGTGACTTCAAGGCCAGCCTGGGCTCCATAGTGAGTTCAGGACCAGCATGGACTACAGAGCAAGACCATGTGTCAAAAACAAAACACTTGTTTTTATTCAGTCAAAGAAGCAAAACAAATCTGACAAGGAAAGAAAAATACTTTTCTTAATAAATGCTTCAGAAATCTTTTGCTCCTCGTGCTCGGAAAGCCTAGCATTGTGCAGCTGTTACCTGCTGGAGACCTTCTGCTGGGGTCATGGGCGCCAGCAAGCGTCCTGCAAACTCACGTGGATGTGGGTTAACAGGCCCAAACGTGAGGCTTTCAACACTGTACTTCCAAGGATCATTTCTATAGCTTGTTAAATGAGGCTCTGGGGGATAGGGGGTGTAGCTCAGTGTTAAAACACTTGGCGTGGCATTTGCAAGTCCTTGGGTTTTATTCCTCAGCACCACTTGAAGATTAGCTGAACGTGGTGGCATGTGCTAGTAGCCCCAGCATACAGGGAAGCTGAGACAGGAGAACTGCTGTAAGTTCGAGGTCAGCCTGGGCTATATGCTGAGTTCAGGAACAACCTGGGCTAACCTGCATACTTAGTTCAGTAGCAGACTGGGCTACAGAGCTGGACACTGTCTCAAAATGACAAAAAAAAAAAAAAAACTCTAAGAGCACCTGTGATGGCAGACTTACCTGTCTGCATCGAAAGAAGAGATGAAATAGGGATAGTTGAGGTTGTAGGCCAGGACAGTGGTGTAGTGATTGAACCCAAAAAAGTCATAGGTGCCATTAATCCTCCTCTTCTCAGTCTCTGTAAATTCCGGGAGCCTGGTGGAAGGAGCCAGAAAGGGATTTCAGGAAAGATCAGACAAGGATGACATGGCGTACAGTCAGGTGGCATCTGGACATTTGATGACTGCCGTGAGCAGGGCAGCTGGGTGAGAAGGCTGGCCCTATAGGGATGCAGAAACCCATGAAGCTCCTCTCATGACCACCACTTTGCCTCTATTATTAAAGACCTTTTCCCGCTAGCAAAATGAAACTATACTTGTATAGTTTGTGTGACCAACCCCTTGCCCTACCTTGAGCCAACTGTATACAGTCCTTCAAACATTAACACAAGTTGTAGTATTTACCATTTATAAGACTTAAAAGAGCGTGTCTAAGGCATATACCTTTAGACTACTCCTTTATGTTTATAAATTTATCTTTTGTAATTTGTGTTTCCCTATTCTGCCCTCTGTTGAGATGCCTTGGTTCAGGTGGCGTACTTTCTCCCTAGTCTGTCTTTACTAATAGTGGAAATGTTTTGTAGATTGAATACTTGGTCTTCAGACTCTTCCACTGCTGATTTCACTGAACCTTTGTTTCTTACTGTGTAGATAAGATTTCACAAAAAAAAAAAAAAAAAATCAGTCAAATCCCAGCCTCTTCAGATATTATTCCTCCTCTGCTGAGGAGTCAGCAGTGGTCCCTTGGGACCTGGAGTGCTAAGGCCCTGTACCTGACCCACATTCTCCACTGTGTACCCCAGTCCCTGTACTGCTGTACCCCACTTTTAACAGTACATCTTCCACTTATTCCTGCTTCTGGGCCTGTACTTAACCTCCTACCTGTTGTATAGAGTGACCTATTCTCTCAAGTTCTAGTCATTGTCAGGGTTCAGATCCACTGATGTTCTGCCTTGTTCATAAAGTCTCCTGGTCTACCCACTCAACCCTAATCTCATCTTCTCAGTTTTCCTTGTACTAAACTAATTGGGAGCCATAGGACTCAGCTAATCGGCCAGCACTTGGAGAACCAAAGCTTGGAATTCTCTCCGTCCATCCCCCACTGGTCTCTCATCTGGACACATAAAAGCTGCTGAGCAAAGTTTTGTGCATGGCTGGAGTACTCGTAAGTGGAACATCAGGCCTTTGTGTGACCTGCTCAGCAAAACTGCCTATAAGAATAACAGTAACTTGGTTTTGTTGAGCCTCTCACAGTGCTAGGAGCAGGGCTCACAGCTTCACATATACCACCACATATAATCTTCCCAGTAAGTGCAGAAGCTCAGAGAGGTGGTAGCTTGCCTGAGAATGCCTGACACCAGTATCAAAGTGCCTCCTTCTATAGGCACAGGCCTTACCGAGATGTGGTGAGGCCTTCAGCCAAGCTCCTGTCACGGATCCGTGTCTTCATCACCTCAGGGTAATCTCCATTCTTGAAAATAGGATGTGCAAACCAGCCTCCCATAAACTGCAGGGGGTGAAAGACAGCCTTGGCATCAGAGGTAGGCATACTGAGACACGGGTGCCCTTCCAGCCTCCCTCCCCCAGTCCCTGACCTTCAACTTCAAGCTCTGCTCGTCCCTGTGGCTGTTTGCATTTTGCAGTTTAAGTGCTCACAGCCCTTTGCACCTGTATCTGTTTTCACTTCATTGCAGCCTGGCCCTTGGGACAGGGGTATATTCTCAGTACAACTCGAAGTGAGAAAGACTGATTGACCACTGTTCGGGCACTTGGTAGAAGCTTCTGGGCTGCCCAGCTCTTGCCACACAGCTGAACTAATGACCTCCTCCTTCCTTGTAAGTACCAAGGAATCAACCAGAAATGTTCGAGAAGGCTGAGTTGCCAGGTTTTCCTGGCTGCCCAGATTGCTTTATGAGTTTTAGGTTCAAAGTCTTGAAGCAGGACATGTTCATGTTCTGTTGGTGTGGTTTTGATGAAGGGGATTGAGCCCAGGGTGCCGGGCATGCTCACTATGCACTCTACACTGAGCTACACCTCAGGAAACCCATCTTTAACAACATCCAGGACATCCTTATTGTTTGGATTTATGCACCCAGATACATAATGCTGGAGGCCTGAGAAACTCTTCTCTCCAAATCTTCCCTGTATCTGCTGGTTGCTGCCTCAGCATGGAGGGCAGGCAGCCTTCCTTCCACCTGCAGTCAGATGAGGATTGGAGCACTCCCACTCTGGTAGAAGAAGCATAATGCACTGTAACGTAACAAATGGGACCTTTTATGGAAGCTGATCAAAATAGGAGATATGTCTATCATAGTCCTGGGCAGTGTATCCCAGTTCCTTAATAAATGGCTCAAGCTAATGATATGACAGCTTAGTATATCCTGAAGATAAGGGTCTTGATTTCAAGGGGAATGTTACTTCTCTAGTCCACCAGTTTCGTGAATCAGAAGTGAAAGGTGCACTTGTTAACTTGGCCTCCTGTATCCATTGAGCTTTCCCGTGAAGAAGATGACCCAGATCAGTGGCACAGGCCTGTAATCCTAGAGCTCTGGGAGGCTAAGAGAGGAAGACTGCAAGTTTGAGCCTGGCCTGAGCCTTGGCAAGACACTGTCTCAAAATCAAAAATAAGGGCTGGGGGTAAAGCACTAGCAAGTGCAAGGCCCTAGGTTCATCAGCTAAATATGGTGACATAGGCATGTAATCTCACCACTTGGGAGGCTGAGGCAGGAGGATTGCCATGAGTTCGAGGCCAGCCTGGGCTAATAATGAATTAAGGACCAGTCTGGACTACAGAGCAAGACCCCATCTCCAAAATAATGGAGGGGGGCTAGAGATGTATTTCAGTGTGAAGACCCTAGGCTTGATCCTAAGTACCACCAAAGCCAGAAACAGTTTGGGAAGGCGGGATCTTTGGTGTTCCTCTATGAGAGTCAAAGTGGCACAGACTGCAGAGTCTTCCACCAAAGGAAAAACTAGCATGGAGAACTGAGACCCTTACCTTTCTTTCTTGATGCCAGAACATGGGAGAGGATGCCTTCTGACCCCCCAAGGTACTAGCAGTAGCCAGAGGGAAGCTGTACCATTAACAAGGACCTCATCTCTCTCTTTTTCTTGCCAGGATTCCAGATTGCAATACAGCCAGGCCACGTTGACACCTGCTTCACTACTAGTATTTCTGCTTCTAGGGATGAAATTGCACAGCCAAAAGACATCCTTGTCCTTGTTTCAGATACATGGAACTAACAAATTTCTTAGAATTCAAAGCACCCATTAAAGAAACTTTTAGGCTGGAGCAAATGAGATAGTGACACCTGGAGGTGAAGGGTCTGTGGCCCAGCACCATTATATATTACACTCAAAGCAGAGGCACTGGAGAAATAGGATTTCTTCCTGTAATTGACTTCGAACTTGTCATCCTGTAAGGCCTGCATGTGCAAATAAAGACATAATACCTGACCACTTACAACTGAGCCACTTTAATCACAGCAAACTTAGAGGGTGGTGGGGCATGTCCAGTTCACAGATGAAAAGGTACAAAAAATTAGTGACAGACTGCGGGAATAGCACAGTGGTTAAAATACTTGCTCAGAAAGGGCAAGGCTCTGGCTTTGATTTCCCAGCACAACATAAGCCAGGCAGGTGGCTCACACCTGTAATCCCAGTGAGTATAACAGACTGAGAAGGCTGAGGCAGGAGGGTTGCCATGAGCTGGGGACCAGCCTGGGCTACAGATGGAGACCCTGTCTCAAAAACAAAAAATAATGATTTTTCTCAGGCTCACAAAATCAGGTAATAGCAAAACTGGGCCTATATTCCAAATCTTTACTTCTAATACTGTGACCATTATACCACATACCTGAACATATCTCCTGGCCGCCTCCACATCCTCCTGGTTGGAGGGGTTCCTGGGCTCAGCCCAGTCACTGTTGATGGTGATAGAAATCACGCCACCTTGACGGGCACGATACACATCGTTGTACAGATGCCAGGCCTCAGCATGAGCCTTTATTAGGTTGTGACCAGCAGTATAGGGAGCAGTGCCAGGCCTACTGGAGATTCCTGGAAATACAGAACAAATGTGGCCAAGAGTAGTATTTCCTTGCGTACATGTACCCTGTTTGGTAGAAAGATTTTGGCAGCCAGAAGAATAGAATTCAAGTCTGATCTGCTTATTCCTAATGGCTGTATCACTTTGGGTGTGTAATTTAGCCTTGTATAGTCTCTTCCTCAGTAAAACAGGCAGCAGAGAGTTCTTAGGAAAGGGAAAGTGGGGCTGGAACAAAGAAGGCACAGAAGTTGGGCTCTGGTCCTCTACTCCAAAAGTTGAACAGCTCGAGTGTCTCAAGCAGAATATCTACAATAATGTGTGTCTTGGAAGTTGTGATCTGGAGTTGGGGGACCCAGCTGCAAACGCAGAGGTGCAGTGAACAGCTGATGTGGTACCCTCGTGGGGGCAAATACTGTGGGAGGGGCTACTCAAGTCACAGTGCCAGAGCTGGGCTTGCCGGTGCACACCTGTAACCCCAGCATTCAAGATGCTGAGGCAGGAGAATTGTTGTGGCTTCAAGGCCAGCCTGGGCTACATAGTGAGCTCAGGACCAGCCTGAAGTCCAGAGTGAGACCCTGTCTCCACACAAACAAATGATAACAACAACACAAAACAAAACCACAGTGCCAGCCAAAGGCCAGTGGAGAGTGCATCCAGTGATGATTTAATGCATATCTTTCCATGGCTTTTTGCAGCTTTTCAAATGATCCAGGATAAATGACACAGACTTACCCTCATACCCTTAGAAACAGTGGAAGGGAAGATGGGTGGCTTTCAAGAAGCAAAAACAGATCTCTAATCCCTTATTCTAAGTCCTGATGGAGGTGGGGTATCTGAGGTATGGCTTTTGGGCTTTCTTGGCTAACTCCTCCCATACCATTTGGATTTCAGGTCTTTGAGGTGCTAAGAATTCCAGAAAGCTTCATGACAAATCAGGCCCTGGTAAGCTGGGCATGGTGGTGTGCACCTGTAAACCCAGAATCTGGGAGGCTGAAACAGGAGGACTGCCATCAGTTTGAGGCCAGCCTGGGCTATATGGTGAAATCAGGATCAGCCTGGATTACAGAGCAATTTTAAAAAAGAAAAAAAAAAAAAAAAGTCAGGCCTTGGACTTTTACCTGGAGCAGATGTCCCGTAGCCATAACCCTGGCCAGCGATGACATACGGCTCATTCAGAGTGATCCAGAACTTCACTTTGTCTCCCAGCCTTTGGAAGAGCACATCTGCATACTCTTTAAACCGCTGCACTATGGTCTCATTTTCCCAACCTCCAACATCCTGGAGTGCCTGAGGCAGGTCCCAGTGGTATATGGTCACCTGGGAAGATTCAGAACAGCAGGAGAGTAATTCCATCAGTTGTGTTTTCTGCGGAAAGCCACTGCCACAAGGTGTCCTCGCATAAATGCACCAGCCGCTGAGCCTTGGGGAGTATTATGAGACAAAAAGACTGAGGGTTTTTTCTTTGAGGAAGGTCTAAGTTACCTTTAGGGTTTTGTTATTGTTTTGGAGACAGGGTCTTGCTGTGTATGTAGCCCAAGCTGGTCCTGAACTCACTATGTACCCCAGGCTGGCCTTGGACCCGTGACAATCTTCCTACGTCAGCCTCCTGAGTGCTGGGATTACAGGTATGCACCACTATGCCCAGCTTTATGTGGTGTTGGGGAACTGAACTCAGGACCTCATGCTTGCTAGGTGTCTTAGTTACTTTTTCATCAATGTGACTTGACACTCAACATCCACAACTTAGAGAAGATTTATCTTAGCTTAAAGTTTCAGAAGGTCTCAGTCCGTTCATGGTTGGGCAGCTGGAAAATGGTGGAATTACATGGTGGGGCCGCAGCTAGAGCTATAGCTGTCCGGGAGACAGACATCCTTACAGTGTGGTGGCACAGAGAGACTGGGAGGAAGGGCGGAACCAGCACCCACCCCTTCCAGCCATACCCGACCTCCCACCCCTACACAGTATCCATGGGAGCATGAGGCTTTTGAGGACACTCCAGATCCAAACCACCACGCGAGGCAAGTGCTTTAACCACTGTGCTACTGTGCTATTCCTCCAGCCCATAAGTTATCTTTAGGGAACCAAGAAAACTAGGTAGCTTAGAAGGTCAAGCTTAAGAAGATAATTCTTTTTCAGTTTTTAAGATTAATCCCAGGACACTCTATACCACTGAGTTACATACGCAACCTTTTTTCCCCAGTGGTACCAGGGCTGGAACCTAGGGGGGCTCTACCATTTAGCTACATCCCCATCTCTTATAATTCTGCCTCAGGTACAGCCAGGTAGAAGACAATCTTTTTGCCTTAATTCTGCACCGTGTGGATTTATGGACAGTCCAAAAATGTATTTGGTAAACAGCCTTTTGTATATGTCTTTTTCATCACTGTGACAGACTACCCAACATGCAGAAATTAGGGAGGGGAAAGGTTCATTTTAGCTCACAGTTTAAGAGGGTCATAGTCAATTTCTGGGCAGCCAGCAACGTGGAAGCACATGCCAAGGCAGTGGTGGAGGCAGCTCCTCACAACATTGCAAACAGGAAGTCAGGTCCAGTCCAGTCCAGTTAGTCCCTTCCAGGTTCCATTCCAGTGACCCATCACTTCTGGGTCCAGCCTCCGAGTTCCACCCCTTCCAGATTTAAGCCCTCACCAAACCTGTAATCCAATCTTCACTCTGTAATCTACAATCTGCCCCACACCTGTAACCTAATCCCCCTCCTCCAGACCAGGCCCTAGTCTCCCAATAGCGCATGATTCCATAGATAATCCATAGCATCCAAATACATGAGATTTTGGGGGACATTCCAGATCCAAACCACAAGAGTATACATGAGAAACAAAGGCTAGATTGCAATGCATGTCTATAATCCTACCAATCTGGGAGGCTGAGAAAGGAGGATTATAAATTCAAGCCCAGCCTGAGCAGTTTAGCAGGTTGGTGAGAACTTGACTGAAAATAAAATGGGCTGGTGGTGCATGCCTGTAATTCCACCATTTGGGAGGCTCAGGCAGGATTTACCACAAGTTTAAGGCGAGCCTAGACTACATAGTCAGTTCGAGACCAGCATGGACTATAAAGCAAGACCCTGCCTCAAAAAAAAATTTCTTAAAAAAAGGCTGGAGACGTAGCATATGTAGCTCAGCAAGAAGGCTCTGAAATCAATCCCAGGATAAGAAGAAGAATAATAGTAATAACAGCGTGCTTCTGCAGTGTTGACTCCTATACTGGGATTTCCCCAGACTCACCTGGGGGCTGATGTTGGCAGCCAGCAGTGCGTCAATGAGTCGCACGTAGTAGTTTAGTCCTGCTTCATTGATGTACTTGTTGGTTCCGTCGGGGAGGATGCGTGACCAAGAGATAGAGAAGCGGTAATGGGACACGGCCAGGTTCTGCAGGGCAGCCACGTCTTCAGGAATCTTGTGGTAACTGTCACAGGCCACGTCTCCGGTGTCGTCATTCCCGATCCTCAGTGGTGTGTGAGAATACGTGTCCCAAATACTAAGTCCTTTGCCATCCTCTCTCCACGCTCCCTCAATCTCGGTGACAAAACACAGTCTGAGTCACTCAGTCAGACAAATTCCTGCCTGCGAGAAGTGAGCTCCAGTACCCATGTTTCCCAGCACTGCCTCCTCGGGGAGCTTTCTCTGGCCCCCTCCCACAGCCTGCCCCAGTTTCTGAACTCCCACAGCCTGTTCTGCATACTCCTGTTCACACTGTGTGTGCTTGGGGACTAGCTGACTGGCCTCTCACAAACCTTGAAGTCTAGGCTGTTTTTCATTTTGCCCCAGCAGTGCAGGTATTCCCTAAAGGCTGGTGCCACCTCTACTCCAGCCAAACTGCCACGATGCCACGTGGGGAGGCAAAATGTGTCTTCAGGACATGTCTCAGTTTCTGTTATCCTACACTCCTCCCGCCTGTTCTGTGGGTAGAAATGACCACAAGTCCCTGGAAATACACCTCCCTGTAATTTTAAGTAATCTGATGGATACAATTTCTATGATGTACTTTAATACTTCAGTCAATACGGAGTGATATTACATGACTGGACAATTTAAGATAGTGATGGAATTCTAATCAAGAACACAGGTCTAGGCTTGGTTGTGAGCGTGGCAGGGTGCGGCCGCAGCAGGGGCACCACTGTGTGAGCTGTGGCGTGTGTTCCGTAGTGAGGGAGTAGGCGATTCAGGAGATCTGAACAGACAGACTGTGGTGTCCCCTCTGAAGAAGGGGAACTACACAGATGGAGACACAGAAGGCTAGCGTTGAGTCCTACGAAGTCAGATAAGCATTGGAGGAACTGGCGTGAGCTTAGAGTTTACATGGAAAAAGAAGCTGGGAACGGGGCGCATACCTATAGTCCCAGCAATCTGAGAACGTGAGGCAGGAGGACTACAACTTGGCACCCTTTAGCAACTTGGTGAGACCCTGTCTCAAAATAAAAAATGAAGTGAGCCGGGAATGTAGTTCTGTGAGGACACTCTGGGTTCAGTCCCCACTACCATAAGTAAGTAAATAAAGAGATACGGGTAGATTAGAAATATACATAAGTATAGGTGTATGCATGCACAGATTTCCTAGTTCTGTTGTCACTCAGAGGGCCTAGAAGTAATGACCCCTAGAAGTGGAGCGCTCCCGGTGTCCCAATCATGGTTTCTGCACACCATTCATGAGCTGGAGGTGTAGCTTGGCTGTTAGGCAAGGCCTTGAGTTCGATTCCCCAGCACTATGAAAACTAGGTGTGGTGGTGCATGCCTAAATTCCCAATACTTGGGAGGCAAGGAGATTGCCATGTGTTAGAAGCCAGTGGGAGCTACAGAGTGAATTCAGGACCAGCCTAGACTGCAGGGAGACCCTTTCTCAAATAAATGAATAAAAAATAAGTGCCATTCATTCCTAAAGAAAACCCAGGATAATTAGACACATGGCTGCTTGAATGGGGGTATCCCCCATAGTTCTGAGGGGGTCAGCCCCAAGCACTTCTCATTCTGTTTTTGTTCTTCTGAGACAGGGTCTCACTGTGTGGTCTAGGCTGGCTTTCAGCTTTTGACCCTCCAGCCCCAGCACCCCGAGTGCTGGGATTACAGGTGTGTACCACCACATCTGGCTTTATTTATTTATTGACAGTACTAGGGATCAAATGCAGGGACACTTTGCCACTGAGTTACATCCTCAACCCTTTTTTATTTTGAGACAGATTCTTCCAAAGTTACTTGGTGGCCTTGAACTTATGATTGTCCTGCCTCAGCCTCTTGGGTAGCTGTGATTATGGGCATGCACCACTGCTATCATTTGGATCAAAAGTGTCCCCCAAAAGCCTCATGTCATTGGGATGTAGTGAGATGCCAGGCTGGAAGGGGCAGATGCTTGAGACTTGACCTGGAGAGATTGTGTCAACTTGCTGAGATTGGGGTTCTCGTTCAGGTGTGTGTTTTTGACTTGTGGGTCAGAAAGGGGTCATCCACCCGGGTGTTGCGGGCCCAGGTGACAACCTGAATTAAGTAAAGGGAAGAAGAAACCGTTACAGCATCTGCCTGGGAAAACTCTGGCCTTGCCCAAGTGCCCAGACGTCAGCTTGCTCCTGGCTTGGCTCCTACTTGACTTGGCGTCTGTCTGCAAGGCAGTGACCAGCTCTCCGGTCTCTGCCATGTGCTTCTACTTTCAGGAGAAACCTCCTGAAACAGTGAGCTAAATAAGCCTTTCCCCCCTTGAAATTACGGTTATCAGGTATTTTGTTCCAGCAACAAATGAGTAACTAAGACAACCACCATACCTGACTCTTATCCAGTCTTGATTCATGGCCTGCACTTCGCTACTCAGAATGCTTTAAGTAGTGAGAGTTGTGCCTGGTAACTGTGACAGTAAATGGAAGTGGGTGATGACAACTTAAAAATTCAAGACTGGGGCTGAAGGAATGACTCAGCAGTTAAAGCACTTGCCTAGCAAGCGCTTTGTCAAGCTCTGGGCACTCAAGTTTGATTCCCCAGCACCTCATAAACTGGGCATGGTGGGGCATGCCTGTAATCCCAGCACTTCAGAAATTGAGGCAGGAGGATTGCGGTGAGTCCAAGGCCAGACTGGGTTAGATAGTGAGTTGAGTACCAGCCTGGGCTACAGAGCGAGACCCTGTCTCAAAAATAAAATAAATTCAAGACTGACTGGAGGAATAAGATGGCAGTTGGACTGCTTGCCTAGCAAGCATAAGGCCCTGAGTTCAATTTCTAAGCACCACATAAACTGGGTGTGGTAGCATATGCCTCTCTGTAATCTTAGGACTTGGGAGGCTGAGACAGGAGGATTGTTGGGAGTTTGAGGCCAGCCTGGGTTACACAGTGAGCTCTGGACCTGCCTGGACTATGTAATGAGACCCTATCTCTTATTAAACAAACAAAGTCCTAACATGTTAACTAAAATATTTTTAAGACCCTTTCTGCCCTTGCACAGATAGAATTTAACAATTCAGTAAAAAGGATCTGAGAGTATAGCTCAGCAGTTAAAAGAGCTTGCCTGGCAAGATCAAGGCTTGAATGGATTCCCCAGCACCACATAAACCAAGTGTGGTGACCCACGTGTATAATCCTAGCACTCAGGAGGCTGAGGCAGGAGGACTCCTGTGAGTTCAAGGCCAGCCTGGGCTCCATAGTGAATTCAGGACCAGCCTGGATTATAGATGGAGATCCTGCAGAAATAAAGAAGGAAGGAAGGAAGGAAAAGAAAGGAAAGGAAAGGGAAAGAAAAGAGAGACCATAGAAGAAATCCCAAATCCTTTCCATGGCCAGCTGTAAACCTGTGAAGCAGCAATTCTCCTGGAGGCGTCATTTCATCCCCAGGGAAATAGCTAACAGTGTGTGGGGACGTTCTGTTAAAACAGGAGGAATAATCTATAGACTAGCATCTGGTGAGTAAAAGTCACAGATGTTAAGAAATGTCCTGTTGTGCACAGGATATTCTCTATGACAAGAACTCATCCATCCAAAATACCAGTCAGGCCAGGACTACGCAGGCCTGCTACAGAGGATTCAGTTTGCCTCCTATAACAAGATCCAGCCTTTGAAATCTTTGCATTTGCCTCAGGGAACCTTGTGCATTAGGTGTTGGCCAGAGCACCTAAAAGGACCTGATCTGGGATTTTTTTTCAAGTCTATTGGCTAGAACACCTGAGCAATTTTTTTTTTTTTTTTTTTTTGAGACAGGGTCTCACTCTGCAGCCCAGGCTGGCCTCGAACTCCCAGAAAACCTACTGCCTCAGCCTCCTGAGTGCTGGGAATACAGGCATTCACTACCACACCTGGCTTATGTAGTGCTGGGGAATCAACTCAAGGCCTTGAGCTTGCTAGGCAAACGCTTTCACTGCTGTGCCATTCTTGGATCCTTGCCCCCTTTTTGAGACATGATTTTGGTCAGTAATTTAGGCTGGTCCTGAACTCCCTAAGGAGCCCAGGCTGGCCTCAAACTCATGGAAATCTTCCTGCCTCAGCCTCCCAAGTGCTGGGAATACAAGGAATATACCACCATGTCCAGCTTTATGTGCTGCTGGGAACTGAAATCAGGGCCTTTCACAATGTACCATTCCTCCAGCATCCCCCGCACCCCCCGCCCCTTTTGAGATAGGGTCTTGCTGTGCAGCTCAGACTGGTCCTGAGTTCACTCTGTAAGCCAGGTTGGTCTCAAATTCACGGCAGTCCTCCTGCCTTAGCCTCCCACGCGCTAGGATTACAGGCATACGCCACCATGTCCAGCTTGTGTGGTGCTGGAGAATTGAACTCAGGTACTTAGCACTTGCTAAATAAGCATGTTAACTGCTGAACTATTCCCCCATGCCCCCACCTGAGCAGTTTTTGTGCTTGCTTGCCTTTTATTTTTGGCGTGGTGTTGAGGGTTGAACGCAGTGCCTTTTGCACAGGATCTCACTGCATTGCTAAGTTACCTAGGCTGGGCTTGAACCTGTGATCCTCCTGCTTCAGCCTTCCAGAGTTCTAAAATTATAGGCATGCACTACCACACCTGGCTAACTTTGGTTAATAAATGTCTGTGGCAAAATTTGGTCTGAGACTGTCATTATCATTTGGTAATGCAGTCATCTGTGAGTAGCTAACCTTCACCTCCCTCAGGACTGTTTTCAGCAGAAATGGTCATCTAGAAGAAGAACCACAGGCCAGGCGCGCCCAGCATCCTGTGAGCTCACCCTTGGCCCGCCCAAGTGCATACCGAGTGTCCAGAGCCCATTCCTGTATCAGAGAAGATGAAGAGGCAGGAGGGGGAAACTAGGACCCACCACGAACTGCTGCACAAGGCATTCATTGCTTATCAACCTTTAAGGAAATCAATAAACCTATCCTATTTTCTGTATTCGTGCACCTCATTTGCCATGAGTAAGGTAATGGTCTGGTATTAGACCACCACACTTACGGCCAATTTAGAACCACTTTGAGCAAACCGCTACGTGTAAGAACTGAGAGCCAGGTGTGCCCAGTGGAGACTACACGCTTGCTGTCTACGTCCAGGTGTGTCTGCCTGGGCTCTACCTGCTCCCTCTGCCCTGCAGACACCTGACAACGCAGTGTGGACCAGATTGGGAGTGAGAAGGTGGACTGTCTGGGAAAAGCCCTCCCCTTCCCCATGGCACTTCCCCTAGGGTAGACACGTAGATGTAGATGCCGTACGCGCTGCCAAATCACTTTGAACTGCTCACCTGGTAGGCAGCGGTGGCTGCGCTCCAGAGGAAGCCCTCAGGAAACTCTCCGTAAACAAACTCATCTTCCGTGGGCAGAGGCATGCCGTTGTTGGTGATGAGCTCTGTGTAGTACGTGGCCGAGGCTCTTGCTGTGCGAGGCCTGTTGACGTCATCGAAGTCCACATGGTAAAGACCAAACTTGACTGTGTAGCCAAGCAGCCACTCAAAGTTGTCCATCAGAGACCAGGCAGAATACCCTCGAACATCCACCCCATCGAGCCTGTAGGCTGGGAACATCCCAGAAGGGACAGAGGAGAAAGCTTTATGCCAAAAGAAGATGCACAGGAAGCCCAGCTGAGTGACCAGGTCGGCTCAAGGCTGTGGGCCCTAAACTGTGAAGTGAGCACAAAGCAGTATTTGCCCTGACAGACTTAACAGATTACCTTGTTGGTCTCACTCTGCCATCTCTGATAACCTTACAGTAAATACTAGCAACTGATCTTTGCAAAATCAACTTCTTTTGTTAAGGTAAAGGGACATGTCTCACATTCAGGAACTTAAGGCCACTTCAGAAGCACAAAAGGGTGAATTTAAAGAAGAGTTTCTTGTTCTGAAGTACGTAGAACATGCTAAAATATAAGCTCCAGGAGGACAGAAATTTATGTTGTGTCCCATATGGCATCCTCAGGACCTAAAATACATCTTGTCGAGCACTGGTTGCTCAGTAATGAATAGAGGGATCCATTTTTCTTTCAGGGATTCTGTGTATGTTATTTGCATATTTTCTTTGAGAAAATAATCGTAGCTTTTTTTTTTTTTAACTTTTCAAGGGAAATAAAACCTTCAAACAGTTGAAGAATTTATGGAGTTAGGGTATGAGAGAGATTTTTTCTGACAGGATCTTGCTTGTATTCCAGGCTGGTCCTGAGCTGTGTAGCCCAGGTTGGCCTCCAACACATGGCAGTCCTATCTCAGCCTCCATAGTGCTGGAATTGTAAGTGTACACCACCATACCTGGTTAATGTGGTGCTAGGGGATCAGTCAAACCCAGGCCTTGTGCCTGCTAGGCAAGTGCTTTAAGCACTGAATCATACCTCCAGCCCCATTTTTTTTTTTTTTTTTTTTTTGAGACACGGTCTCACTCTAAGCTGTCCTGAACTTACTGTGGAGCTCAGGTTGACTCTGAACTCATGATTTTCCTATCTCAGCCTCCTGAGTGGTGGGATGACAGGCATGCACCACTATACCAGCAAGAGTTTTAGTCACCTACAAAATAATTTCAGGTACATGATATACAGAAAGTTGGACAATTTGTAAGGTGAATCAAACCCTCATATACCTTTCAGAACTTCATTGACGTAGGTTTTGTAGTAAAATATCCTGTCTGTGTCTTCCAGTGCTGTGCTTGCCAGGCCCACTCCATTCTCAGTGACATAAATGGGGATGTCACCATACTCCTCCTTGACCCAGTTCAGCAGCCTCCGTATCCCCCAGGGGGCAGCTCTGTTCATTGCTGTGGGAACCCACGAAGAGTCCTCCTCCTGGGTCACCTCCTGATCAGTTTGGTAGTCGGGGGGGTTCAGCCGTGGTGTTGTATACTGCACTAGTCTGGCTGAGTAGGTGTTGAGACAAAAGACGTCAGCTGTGCCCTTGATGTATCTCTTCTCCTCCTCGGTAAAGCTTGGCAGGCGGGAGGGAGCCACGTGCTGTAGCTCACTCCTATTCCCAATTTTCCACTTCATGACATCGGGATAGTCTCCATTTCTGAAAATGGGGTGGGCAAACCAGCCCAAGTTGAACTGCAGCATCCGGTCAGCAGCCTCCACGTCTCTCGGCACCCCCAGTGACTTGGGCTCTGCCCAGTGTGTGTTGAGGTTCAGTGAGATGACCCCTTGCTGCTGCCGCCGATATTTCTCATCGTAAGTGTGATAGACTCTGGCATGAGCCTTGAGGACTGCATGAGCAATCCTGTATGGAGCCCAGCCTGGTTCCATCACGTTTGGGGGGAAAGTTCCTAAGCCATAACCAAACCAGGCCTGGTATGCAGGCTCATTAAAGGTCATCCAGAACTTGACCCTGTCACCAAATGTCTGGAAACAGAAATCTGCATAGCTGTCAAATAACTCAATCAAGGAAGGATTCTCCCAGCCTCCAATATCCTGGAGGGCCTGGGGTAAGTCCCAGTGAAACAGTGTCACCATGGGGAAGATGTTGCTCACCACCAAGCCATCTATCAACTTGTTGTAATATTCAACACCATGTGTGTTTATAGAACTGTTTGTCCCATCTGGGAAAATCCGAGACCAGGAAAAAGAAAAGCGATAGGCCTTCACGTTCAGCGCCCGAAGCATGTTGAGATCGGCATCCAGCTTGTTGTAGCTGTCGCAGGACACGTCTGCAGTGGCGTTGCCTTGCACAGTGCTCTCTGGGGAATGTGTGAAGTTGTCCCAGATGCTGGGGCCTTTGCCATCAGCATCCCACGCTCCTTCAATTTGGTAGGCTGAAGAGGACACACCCCACAGAAAGTCATCCCTGAACGTGCCATGATAGAAAAAGTCTCTTTCAAACTTGGGCTGATTGGAGAACTTTTCCCAAACGACTTTAGCCTTGGAGGGTACCTCAGATGGAAAATCGAAGGTTCTGAGTTTAGAGGGCAAGTCTGTGGCATAAGGTGGCGGCAGTCTTTTGGCTTCCGTGGTGCGGAAACCATTCTTTTCAATGATGCTAGTGAAGAATAAGGCAGATTTCCTGGGTGTTCTTGGCTTGCTGCTGTCATTGAAGTTGACGTGGTACAGCCCAAACCTCTGGCTGTAACCAGAAGGGCCCTCAAAGCCATCGATGAGGGACCGAGCGATGTAAGAGCGAACATCCACCAAGTCCTCCTTGACAGCTGCGAGGGAAAATAAAAATTGGGGTTTCTGAGGCTGGAGGAATGGCTCATCAGTTAAAGCACTTGGCTAGCAAGCACACAGCCCTGAGTTCATTCCCCAGCACTATATAAGCTGGGCATGGTGGTACAGTCTCTAATCCCAGTACTCCAGAGGCTGAGCAGGAGGATTGCCATGAGTCCAAGGTCAGCCTGGGTTCCAGGGTGAGTTCAGAACTAGGCCGAGCTACAGAAGTGGCCTGAATTTGTGAGCCTCCTATCTCAGCTTCCCAAGTAACTGATATTAGAGGTATATACCACGGTATCTGACTGGGATTATTTTTATTTATTTTGAGACAGGTTCTCACACTATAGTTCAGCCTGTGCTGGTTTCAAACTCAACACACTCTTCCTACCTCAGCCTCCCAGTGTGGGGATTACATGCCTATATCACCATGCCCAGCTAATCTTTATATGGTGCTGAGGAAATGAACCCAGCTTGTACCTGCTAGGCAAGTGCTTTAACTGATGAGCTATGGCCCCAGACCCTGGCTGGGATTTTTTTTCCTTGTATTTGAGACGGTTTCACTCTGTAGTTCAGGCCAGCCCTGAACACACTGTGTAACCCAGACTGGCCTCAAACTCCCAGCAATCCCGCCTCAGCTTCCGAGTGCCAGGATTATAGGAGTGCACCACCATGCCCAACTTATTGCTTACATGGTACTGTGGAATCAGACTCAAGGCAAGAACTCTATCTGCTATGCTGTTCTTCCCCAGTCCTGGGTTTGAATATAAAATAATTTTATTAAAATTTTTATTAAAAATTACACATAGAGCTCATTACTCATATTTTTAGAAGTTTTTATTTGATATAAAAGAGGCAGTTTGTTTTATTTTAAAATTTAAGCGGTTGGAATAGCTCAGCAGTGAAAGTACTTGTGTAGCAAGCTCAGGGCCCTGAAATGATTCCCCAGCACCACAAACTACGTATTCTGTAATCCTGCCCGTTAGGAGGCTGAGGCAGGAAGATTGCTATGAGTTCAAAGCCAGTCTGTCTCCATAGTGAGTACAGGACTAGCCTAGACTACCGAAACCTTGTCTCAGAAAAATAAAATTTAATAATTTTTCTTACCCAGAATAAAAAAATCTACAAGACCTCCTCAGAACATGCAATTTTTATGGCCATAAATCTCAAAAGTTTTAGATTTTGGTTTTGTTTGCAGTATTATGTGCTGAACCCAAGGAACACTGAGGTATGTTTTCGGCCTTTAAAAAAAAAATTTTTTTTTTTTTCAGACAGGTTCTTACTCTGTGGTCCAGGCTGGTCCTGAACTCACTATGGAGCCCAAGCTGGTCTTAGACTCACTGCAATCCTCCTGCCACAGCCTCCCGAGTGCTGGGATTACAGGCGTGCGCTATCATGCCCAGCTTATGTGGTGCTGGGGAATCGAACTTGGGTACTTAGTGCTTGATGTAGCACTTGCTAGGCAAGCACTTTAACTGTTGAGCCATTTCTGTAGCCCCTAAAAAAAAATACATTTTTGAGACAGGGTGTAAGTTGTCCAGGCTGGTCTCAAGCCTCCCAGATTGCGGTGGTTACAGGGCCTGTGCTACCAGGCCCAGCTCAACTTTCTCTATGTTTAGAGGAGCCTTGAAACCTCAACCTAGCCCTTACCGGGGGAATCACTGTAACACTGTAATTGAACTGATACTTGCTGACAGCACAGCCACTTACCTTTTAGTACCTCATTGATATATTGGTTGAAGTACTGAACTCTAAAGGAGTCGTCGAGGAGATTGTCACCTTCCCCGATGGGCATGCCATTCCCAGCCAGGTAGATAGGAACTTTTCCCTGTGTGTATTCCATAGATACAAATCGCAATAGCCTCCTTATACCCCAGGGCACCACACGAATCCAAGGCGATGATGTTCTGGGCCATGCTGGGTCAGTGTGTCGAGAGAAGCCTCCAATATGGTCATAGCTGGGCGTACAAGTGTCTTGTGGGGCTGCACTGATCAGGTGGGAGGTGTAGTGAGACAGGCCCAGGAAGTCAGCAGAGCCCTGTATGAGCTGCTTCTCAGCCTCCGTGAACTCGGGCAGCTGGGCCACAGGGCTGGTGCATTGCTTGTTTATCTGTTGAATCTGAGTCTTCAGAGTGGCAGGGTAGTCTCCATCTACAAAGATGGGGTGTGCAAACCAGCCCAGCATGAAGTGCAAGAAGCGCTCAGAGGCTGTCAGATCTTCAGGCCTCTCTGGAGATAGGGGTTCTGCCCAGTCTGAGTTCAGCACAATACCCACACGCCCCTGCTGCTGTTGGCGGTGGTGATTGTTATAGTGGTGCCAAGCTTTGGCATGAGCCTTGAGGATCAAATGAGCCACCTTATGAGAAAGAAAAAAATACAGTGGTTCATACCCACAGCGTCAACAGTGGCCAATAGCAAGTCAACACCAGTGTCAATACAGTCAGCAATTCAGAGAACACAACAATATGGACTGTCTAGGTGGGCCTGAAAGTGCAGGCGTGTGGCCACTGTGAGAGACCAAGTAGGAAGATGGCAAATTCAAGCCCAGCCTGGACAACTTAGTGACTTACTGAGACCCTGTCTCAAAATTACAACTAAAAACATGAGCTAGACATGGTAGCTCAGTGCAAAGGCCCTGGGTTGGAATCTAATATCACAAAAACAGAGACAATGTCAACAAGGCATTGCTGATTTCAGTAAGCTATCAGCAACTCAGCATCAACACCAATGTCAATAATGCCAGTCAGTAACATCAAGTCAGGAGGTCAAAATGTCAAGAATACAGATGTCAACAAGTCAACAATGATAATAGCTGTGCCAGTATCCACACTGTGGTAAGAACAATAAAGTTACCAGTTCAGTAACATTCAGTAATAAATTTTATTAACATGTACTGAACACATACAATAAATTCTGTCACATGGTCCTTACTACAACCTCATGTGACAATTATTACTACTGAAGAAAACAAGATCCTTATCAGTGTAATAACTCTGTGGCTACAGGCAGAAGGACTGTGAGGACTAAACTGGGGCGGTTTGACTCTAGGCCTGTTATCTACAGCACCGTTCTGCCTCTCTATTCAATAAGTGTTTGTTTGAACAATTAGTTCAGGGTATTATTTTAATTAATCCACAAGGAGAACACTTTTTCTACCCTTTGTTCTCTTTTCTGCTTAAATCTAGAAAAAAAAAATACAACCAGGAATCTCTCTTCCTACACTTCACTCATGGTCACCCAAAGGCATCCACTTTCCTCAGTGGATCATACAGAAGTGGGCCATGATGAGCTTGTGTTCTGACTCTGCCAATGGCTGTAAACTGAACATTCTGTTCCTTGATTTCAGCTTCTAGCTCCCTTATCTGTGAGAAGCAAATAGTTATGGATCCAGCTGGGAAGATGGAGATCAGTGTATGTAAAGCACCAAGCAAAAACCTGGGAGTGCAGAACGCAGCTCACTAAATCTGAACTTCTTTTCCTTATCATTTAAAAAGGATAGCATTTGCTTTTGAAGAATTTCATACAATTCTAGTAAGTAAAACTCCTGGAATGTTACTCTTTACTGAGTCTTAACCTCCTTAGGTGAATCAGGCACTCTCCCAAATGACAGGAATGCTGCCCTTCCAAACTAGTCCACGTAAGGCAGGGTGCTCTGTGGCTCACTGGACAACCACTAGAAATAATCCCTGTGACTATGGACTAACAAGGAAAAGCATTAATAACACATGAGGTAAACAGTGACAGCTAAACTGAGATACACCATCACAGTGCCTTACGTGCAAAAAAGCCAAGGCTGGAAGGAAATAACAGCTATGAGAGAAATCTTTGCTTTGGCTTTTTTCCTTCTCATTTATTTACTTACTTATTCAGAGTTGGGTCTCACCAAGTTGCTGAGCTGCCGAGGCTGGGCTAACTTGTGACCCCCATGCCCCAGCCCCCCAGAGCTGCAGGCCTGTGCTACCAAGACCAGCTCGACTTTCTTTCCTTTTCATTTCTTCCTTCCTTTCTTCCTATCTTTTGGCAGTGTCTCACTCTGTAGCCCAGGCTAACCTCAGACTCCCAGCAATCCTTTATCAGCCTCTTGAGAGCTCGGATTACAGGTATGTGCCACCACACCTGGCTTTATGTGGTCCTGGGGAATCAAGCTCAGGACCTTATGCTTGGTAGGCAAGCACTTTAAGTGCTGAGCCATTCCTCCAGACCCAACATTTTTTAACAGTTGTGTTGGCTGGATGTGGTGGTGCATACTATAGGCTCAGCACTCAGGAGGCTGGAGCAGGAGGATTATTTTGAGTTCTAGGCTAGCCTGGGCTACACAGTGAGTTCAGGATCAGTTTGGACTACAAAGCAATATCCTATCTTACAAAGAAAAAAAAAATAGTTGCTAGGGACTGACGTGTAAAGTATGTATGTTTTAGCCCCAGTCCCCGTACAATGGTACTGAGATAAGGCTTTGGGAGGTGGTTAGTTAAGGAGGTCACAAAGGTGGGTCCTTATGAGATTAGTGTCTTTATTAGAACCATCCAACTAGGTGTGGTGGTGCACACCTATAATCCCAGTAATGAGGACAGGATTGCCAAGAGTTTGAAGCCAGCCAGAGAGTTTAGGACCAGCCTGGACTACATAGCAAGATCCTATCTCAAAAGAAAAGAAAAGAAAGGAAAATAAAAGGACAGAAAAGGAAAATTATTATTATAATTCCAACATCTGGGAGGCTGGTGCAGAGGGACCATAAGCTGTGGCCAGCCTGGTCAATTTAACAACTTAGTGAGAACTTGTAAAATTTAAGAAGTTGCTAGGGAGGCTGGGGCCATAGCTCAGCAGTTAGAGCACTTGCCTAGCAAGCGCAAGGTCCTGGGTTCAATTCCCTAGCACTCTTACGTAAATGGAGTGTGATGGGACACACTTATAATCCCAGCATTTGAGAGGCTGAGACAAGAGGATTGCTGTGTGTTTGAGGCCAGCCTGGGCTACATAGTGAGCTCAGGACTGGACTACAGAGTGAGACCCTGTCAAAAAAAAAAAAGTCATAGCCATAAGAAAAATAAGTTTGGTGAGTATTACAAGGGGATGCAGAGAAATAGTAAATCTCTCATTTTCAGAAGGGCTCCTCTCCATGTGTGCAATCACTTGCTGACCAAGGACAAACAAGCTTTGACTGAGGTCCTGTGGCATTTTGGGGAGTCATTTTCTCACCCTACCCATGAACATCTGGAACTGGTCTAACTTTTTATGTGTTTTATCACCATTGCCCCAAAAAGATTATAGCAAGTCAAAGACATGGCCAAGGACCTTTCCTTAACATCTAGCACAGGGGCACAAGAAAACTCGCATTTCAGATCAGAATTCAAAGTACTACAGGGAAACCGTATATCTATCCTGAGGACTACAGTGAGGGAAAGCTGGAGAATTTTCTAAGAGATTCTGGAAGAAAAAGGAAACAAAAACGTTAAGCCAGTTAAAATAATATTTGTTCTCCAGAGCCATTGTCCCAGCTACTCACAAGGCTGTAGGAGCAGGACCACTTGAACACAGGAATTTGAAACCAACCTGGACAACACAAGATTATTCTCAGAAGAAATAAAAAAGGAATTATATATACATATACATATACATACACACACACATATATATTCTGAAAGTTTTGGGGTTTTTGTTTGGGGCTTTTTTGAGACAGTGTCTCTGTATCCCAGGCTGGCCTAGAACTTAACAGTAAGCATCCTGCCTCAGCCTACCTACTGTTGAGATTATAGGCATGTACCACCATATCCTGCTTATGTGGTGCTGGGAATTGAACTCAGGGCCTTGCATTTGCTTGGCAGGTGCTTTAACCATTGTGCTATTCCTCCAAGCCTTGCAACAACTCTTTTTAAAGTGCTGACACAGGGCCAGAGAAATGGGACAGCGGTTAAAACACTTGCCTTGCAAGAGCAAGGTTTGATTCCAAAGCACCACATACAGCTGGGCATGATGGCGCATGCCTGTAATCTCAGCAGCCTGGTAGATCATCTTGAGACCAAAGCCAGCCTGGGCTACACAGTGAATTCAGGACCAGCCTGGGCTACAGAGTGAGACCCTGTCTCAAAAAAAAAAAAAAAAAAAATTCACACTTATTGACAGGAAGGAAGGAGACAGATAAAATAACTTTCTTCTAGTCACATGTCTTTTCTCCCCCAACACACAGAAGCTGTAGAGATGAGAAATACCTTAAAAGAGGCTACTCCTGGGTCAGCAATGCCCGGTGCATGCTGGCCAGTACCATAGCCGGCGTAGCTCACCACCCATGGCTCATGGAAGGTCACCCACAGCTTCACACGGTCACCAAACGTAGAGAAGCAGAAGGCTGCATAGTCCAGGAAGGCATCCACGACATGGTCACTCTGCCACCCGCCGCCATCCTGCAGGGCCTGAGGCAGGTCCCAGTGAAACAGCGTCACCATGGGCTCGATGTGTGAGGCCAGCAGGGTGTCGATCAGCTTGTTGTAGTAGGCAACACCTTGGAGGTTGGGCCTGCCCCCATGCCCAGTGGGGAAAATACGGGACCAGGAGATAGAGAACTTGTACACTTGAGCCCGGAGTCCTCGAAGTAGGGCGACATCAGAGGCTGACTTGTGGTAACTATCGCTGGCCACCTCTGGAGTTGCCTGGCCCTTAGCGGCCTGTGGGTGCACATACTGGTCCCAAATGCTTGCCCCTCTCCCACCCTCAGCCCAGCCCCCTTCCACATTGAAGGCTCCGGTAGAGACACCCCAGAGGAAGCCTTCAGGGAAAGCATCCCGCAGGAAGGCATCCCTCTCTGCCCTGGACTGGTTAGCAAAGGTTTCCCAGACACGCTGGTAGACGGAGCCAGGAGACAAGGAGCCAACTGCTGTCTCTCGGTCCTGCTGCTGACGAGTTTCAAGGGCCAGGCTGTCGGTCAGAGAGCAAGACACGCTGTGGGAGAGGTGAGACAGAGACACGATAAATAAAGGTCTCCATTACAGATGCTGCACACCAATGAACAGGGCCAGCGCAAAAACTAGAAATAGAGTTAGAAGCTGAGAAAGTCCATAAAGTCATGGGCAGGATGTGCTGTCAGATGGTGTCTTAGTTTTCGTTGCTGTGACTCAATACCTGACACCCACAAATTTAGGAAAGGTTTATTTTAGTTCACAGTTTCAGAAGGTCACAGTCCACTCGGGCGGCTGGCAGCAATCAGAGTACAGGACAGAGGCAGAGGGGGAGGCAGCTTCTCATAACATCACCAACAGGCAGGCTAGTTGAGACCAGTCCAAGTCCCAGTCCTAGTCTTAGTCCCCAGTCCTCCAGGAAGGCAGGTGCAGCTTATGTATCCTTCCAGGTCTCTGCCCAGTAACCAGCCCCTCCCTCCTGCATCCAGGTGTGGCCACTACACACCGTCAATCCTAACTTAACTGTAATTCACCCCTCCAGTCCAGACCCCAATCCACCAACAGCACATGGTTCCATAGGCAATCCATGAACATTTAAATACATGAGACTTTTGGGGGACACTCCAGAGCCAAACCACAACAGATGGTAAAGCCCCTTCCTATTTCTACCCCTTCCTAGATGTAGTTACTGCTCTGGCACAAGAATGGCAACAATGCTGTTCTCATTAGTCCCCCTTGAGTAACACTGCAAGGCTGGTGCAGTATTCTTATGTTGCTTATGAAACATGGCTAATAGTAATGACCTTCATTTCCTGAGCCTGGATTCTGTGCCAGTGATATGTGTGTTATCTCATGTCTCACAGTAATTGTATGCAGCAGGTACTGTCACTTGTCTGCATCCTGCAGAGAACAAACATACCTAAATGAGTAATTCCTGTGTTGTGCAACTGGCACAGGACTAGTTCAGTAGTGGAACTACGGGCAGGGCATTACTGATGTGTACCAGCTGAACACAACACTGGCTGCAGGCTCCCTCACGCCCCGGGATCGAGGACACAGCACGGAAGCTCTCACATCCATCTGAGGTCGAGCAGCAAGCCCTCAGGATAGAAACGCACCAAGGCAGAAGCCTGGACTCCTAAGGACTGTAACTTCTCCTTAGCCCCACAGCAGAGCGTGCACCTTTAGCTATTGATCACTATGTATGTGTGTAAATATTTACACTTATGTGAATGTATGATGTATATGCATATTTGTTTTGAGATGGGGTCTCACTCTGTAACCCAAAGCTGGACTCACTTTGGAGCCCAGTCTAGCCTTGGACTTGGTGATCCGCCAGCCTCAGCCTCCTGAATACTGGGATTATAGGTGTGTGCCACCATACTCAGTTTATATGGTGCTGGGGAATCGAACTTAGGTCTGTGTGCTTACGAGGCAAGCACTTTAACCACTGTGCCAACCCTCCAGCCCCCATCCCTCTGTGTTGACAACACAGTCAGTGAGTCATGGCCTGCAGACTGCAAAGCACCGCACCACAGCACGCCACAAATTGCACTTAACAGATGGTGACCTTGAGAAAGGTTGTGCTTTGTGATTACTGACCTGGCAGGCACCCCATCTTATTTTGGTTTCTTGCACTTTCTTCCTGGGGACACCACCCAGAATTCCTCCGCTGGCTCCAGCTGGGCCAGAGAGCTGCCCTGACCTATCTGTGCATGGCACTATTTGCACGCCCAACACGGGTTGACAGAGCAGCTGGCCGGGCTCTGTTGGCCTGAGCTGCTGACGGGAGCCAGCCGAGGCAGCAGGAGGAGGCCACAGCTCAGGACGCTGGGTGGAAGGCGGCGCTGGCTGAGGGGCCGGAAGCCCGGTGACTGCCTCCTCCAGCTGTCATCCTCTTCCGCGTGTGGAGTGCCCCCAGTGCTGCCTCTACACGTCTCTGCCCGCACGTGTGGCTGACATGAGAAGTGGTGTCATTACGGCAGTAACCGCAAGTAGACTTTAAAAGAATCTAGAGCAGATCACTTGGAAACCTTCGGACTTTTTTTTTGAGACAGACGGAGACAGTCTCGCTCTCCAGCCCAGGCTGAAACCTGTAGACTTTAGTCGTAAGTTATTTGCCGCATCACTCATTAAAGTATCTGTCCTGGGCTGGAGGAATGGCACAGCAGTTAGAGCACTTGCCTCACAAGTTCCATTCCCCAGCACCACTTAAGCCGGGCCTGGTGGTGCTCACCTGTAATCCTAGCACTCAGGAGGCTGAGGCAGGAGGATTGCCATATGTTTGAGGCCAGCCTGCGCTATGAGCTCAGGAACAGTTTGGACAGCAAGACCCCGTCTCTAAAATAAAATACCTGTTTCGTGTCTACTATTATGCCCCTACAAAAGTTGGCTTTCCTATCTATACTGTTTCCTGTGGAGAAGGCCTTTCAGGTCTCACAATGAGGAAATGGGAGCAAGAACTCACTTCATGGGCCTGGGGGTGTAGCTGAGCTGTTAACACACTTGCCTAGCTAGTCCAAGGCCCCGAGTTCAACTCCCCAGAACCACCTAAGCCAGGTGTGGTTGCCACCACAGTACCCCTGTAAACTAGCACTCGGGAGACCCAGGCAGGAGGACTGCCTGCCGTGTTTTCCAGACCAACCTGCACCACATGGAGAATTCAGGATCCCTGTCTACACCACAGATTGAGACCCTGTCTTAGGAAAAAAAAAAAAAAAAAAAGGAACTCATCTCATGAAACTGTAGTGGGATGGTCATACCTGTGTTTACCCTGGCCTCTTGCCCAAGCACACTACCTCTGAGATCTGTAACTAGTGTGCAGCTAGATGAACTGACAGGTAAGAAAGCCAGACAGCGTGGGGCCCAGAAAAGAACTCGGTGAAGGATGACTTATACTATGCGCTGAATGACCACAATAAACCTGCTGGCCCAAGGGGGGATGGCAAGAGGCTCAAAGAGACTTTGTGTTGTGGTTTGGGTCTGGAATGCTCCCAAGGCTTCCTGTGCTTGTCTGTTGTGGACTAGCTGTGAGTTCCCTGCACTGGCAAGAGGCAGGCCTGAGTAGAAGGGGCAGGTCATCAGGGCGGACCGGGAAGGGGCAGATCGCTGGGACATGATCTGGAAACACAGGCTAGCTCTGTCTTTCCTCTCCCTTTGCTTCCTGACTGCCATGAAGTGAACTGCTGTCTCTCCTGCTGGGCCTCTGCGGTGTTCTTCCGCCACTGCCAGCTGCCCACAGAGACACTGGGACCTCCTAAAGCTGTGAAGTGAAAAAATGCTTTCTTCCATCAAGTTGTCAATGTGGGGTATTGTGTCTCAGCATCAAAAAATATCTAAGACATCACATGAAAGAACAGCAAATATCAGTATCTACAAATAACAGTTTCATAAGAAATCTAACTTTACCTTTTCTTAGAACTTGAACACCTCAGGAATGCAGTAACATCAAACCCAATGGTGCGTATCTGGTCTTCATTTATGGCTGTAAGAGAAGAAGTTCAATAGAACACAAACATCTGAAATCAGCTGTTTTTGTCAATCATAAAATATACCCACTCCAAGGAAGGGTTCCAAGATCCTTTGGAAAATACCACGAGCTGAGGAGTTGAAGTCAGATACTTCTGGCCTGAATATGACTTCAAGGGATAGTTCTCACACTTGAGATTGAATCAAAATCACCTGCAGACTTGTTAAAGCCTATTGCTGGGCCCACCTGCGGTATCTGATCAGGCAGGTGTGGGCAGGATCTGGGAGATGCATTTCTGTCCCCCCGGTGGCACCGATTCTGATGCTGCTGTTCTAGGACAACTTTGAGAACCACTGAGAATCCATAGAAAGCAGTGGGCTTTAAAAAAAAGATTTTAAATTGTGGGTTAAATCAGGTATGTTGACCCATACCTGTAATCCTACTTACTCTGCAGGCCAAAGCAGGAAGATTTCAAGTTAAAAGTCAGCCTGAGAAATGTAGCACGACAAGGGCTGGGGATGTAGCTCAGTATGAAGGTCCCAGGCTCAATTCCTGGTACCACCAAGAACAACAACAACAACAACAACAAAACCAAAACCCAACAAAACGAAACAGCTTAGTGACTCGTAATAGAATGTTTGCCTAGCATAGGCGAGGCCTCGGGTTCACTGCTGAAAAAACATTGTGGTTTAAATATACATAGAAGTGCCAATCTGTCACTTATAAAAAGGTGACATTTAAGAACAGAACTGATTATGCTACCAAAGGCAAGTTGGAGTGAGGGTAGTGACCCATGGAGCCAGCACAGTGCCTGGTGGGGTTACAGGGACGGAAAAGCCATCACCTACTTCCCTGTGTGCTGGTCTATGGATGAGGGTGACAGGACCAAGTTAACAGGGCACTACAACACTGCCCTTGTGCCCCTTTCTGCGGTCTCTCTTGGCCTCATGTGATGATGGACCCCGTCCCTCACTTGAGTTGGACCAGAAACAGCTGCCTGACTCGTGTCCCATCAAATTCACTGTCAAAAATCTGAACTGTAATGCTTAGATGGTCCTTGAACTGTAAGTCCTGCACCTGACATCGTACGTGCCTGCTAGGTCCAGGTGCAGGCTGAGGTAGTAGGGATATAGAACAGGGTAAGGAGAGAGCACTGGCTCCCTGTAAAACGAGGAAGGAGTAAGAGACCCTGGAGGGAAAGTCAGTGGGAAACAGGCTTACGACAGACAGGCAGATGGTCTTTATTTCCACTGGGGGTCCACATAGACCTTCACCTCTCGGGCAGTGGGAGTTGGTGCCAGGGATGGCAGCAAACCCTAGGCTCACCTGAGTGGGCCCCTCATTGTACCTCTATTGAAGCCCAGCTTTCAAGACTTCTACCCACCGAGCCAGTGTACCAGAAGTCACTCAAAAACCTTTCCAGTGGTGCTCTACTCACCTTCAAAAAGGCGGAAGAGCAGCCCTGCAAGCCTCCTCCTGGTAGAGGGGCAGTCCTGAAGTTTTAGGGTGAAGATGAAAACTTTTGTTTTTGGCCTAATAGTCTGAAAAAGATAAAGACCAGCAAGTGATTACCACCTAGGGAGTATCATTTGATAACAGGGACAGTTTCAAGATAAGCTTCAAGCTGGCAGGGATGGAGGCATGGCACAGTGGATAAAGATAAAGTGCTTGCCTAGCTAGCTCAAGGCCCTGCTTGATACCCCAGCACCACATAAACTGGGCTTGCTGGTGCACACCTGTAATCCTGGCAACTGGGAGGCTTTAGCAGAACTGCTGGAAGTTCAAGGCCAGCCTGGGCTATAGTGAGCTCAGGATCAGCCTGAACTACAGACAGACCTTGTGTCAGGGAAAAAAAAAAAAAAAAAAAGCTAAGCTACAAACTGAATCTGGTGGCACAAGCCTGTAATCCCAGTACTTTGGGAGCTGGAGGCAGCAGGACTGCCTCAGTTATAAAGCAGGACAGCTGGTGCTGGAGAAGTAGCACAGCAATTACAGGGCTTGCCTAGCAAGGGCAAGGCCCTGAGTGTGGTGGAGTACCCCTATAATCCCAGCACTGAAGAGACTGAGGCAGGAGGATTGCCATGTGTTTGAGACCAGACTAGGCTACACAGTGAGCTAAGGATCAGCAAGGACTACAGAACGAGACCCTGTCTCACAAAAAAATAATTAGGGCAGCCAACTCTAGACTGTGAAGGAGAAAGGCTACTCTCTCTGCTCCCACTGAAGTAGCACCCACACCTACGCTCCATGTCAGGCTGGGTCTCAGGCTTGTAACCCTAGCGCTGTGGGAAGATCACAAGTTGCAGCACAGCCCAGGCAACTTAGCAATTTAACAAGTTGTAGCTCAGTCTGAAAGACCCACTTCCAATAAATAAATAAGGGGCTGGGGCATAGCACAGCAGTTAAAGCACTTATCTAACATGCACAAGAGCCTGGGTTTGGCTTCCCAGTACCACATAAGCCGAGTGTGGTGACACATGCCTGTAATCCCAGAGCTTGGGAGGCTGAGACAGGAGGATTGTTGTGTGTCTGAGGCCAGCCTGGGCTATACAATGAATTCATGACCAGACTGGACTCCAGAGCAAGAACCTGTCTCAATAAATTTTTTAAAAAATTAAACAATTCCTTCATCTGAGCCACACAAGGGGCCTCTTAGAACTAGTGTCTTACTTTTTCATTGCTGTGACTCAATACCCGACACCCACAAACTCAGGAAAGGAAAGGTTTTAGCTCACAATCTTGAAGGTCACAGTCCATTCAGGGGTGGCCAGCAACAATCAAAGTACATGGCAGAGAGAGAGGTGGAGGCAGCTTCCCCAGACAAACAGGAAGCCAAGCTGAGGCTAGTTGAGACTAGTCCCCCTCCTCCACGAAGGCAGGTGCAGCTTATATATCCTTTTCAGGTCTCCGCCCAGTAACCAGTCCCTCCGACATCCAGGTGTGGTCACTACACACCGTTAATCCTAACTTAACTGCAATCCACCCCTCCAGACCAGACCCCAGTCCACCAACATCACATGGTTCCATTAAAATACATGAGACTTTTGGGGGACACTCCAGATCCTAACCACAACAGTTGGGTACTGGTCGGGTGCACAGCCAGCAGCTCACATAAGGAACCTGAGGTATGAAAAAGCTTCATCAAGATGACGCCATCACAGTGTTTGTGTTTATAGACAGCTGTGTTGGGCTGGAGGAATGTCAGAATAATTAAAAGCACTTGCCTTGCAAGCGTAAGGCTCTGGGTTCAATTCCCCAGCACCACATAAAGCTGGACATAGTGGCACTTGCCTATAATCTCAGCACTCAGGAGGATTGCTGAGTCCAAGGCTAGTCTAGGCTACACAGTGAGTTCAGGACCAACCTGGGCTACAGAATGAGACCCTGTTGCAAAAAAAAAAAAAAGAAAAAATATATATAGAGAGATAGACATCTGTGGTTTGTTCCAGAGAAGAGGATAGTAGGTAAGATAACAACGCTGGAGCTGGTGTTGTTTTCATGAGGCTCCTCATACCCTTCTCACTTATGAGTGTGTTTGAAAATTTTGTTTTCTGAGGCAGTGTCTCGCTCTGTATCCCAGGCTGGTCCTGAACTCACTATGGAGCCCAGGCTGGCCTTGAACTCACCACAATCATCCTGTCTCAGCCTCCCAAGTGCTGGGATTACAGGCGTGCGACACCATGCCCAGCTTATTTGGTGCTGAGGAATCAAACTCAGGGCTGCTGCATGCTTTCTAGGTAAATGCTGTAACCGCTGGGCCATTCCTCCAGCCCCTGTGTGAAATTTTCTGTAATAAAAAGTTTAAGAAGAGCTTGTAATTCAAATTGGAAACATATATATATATATATATATATATATATATATATATAATTTTTTTTTGCTAGCCATTTTGATATCAAATATCTGTTGCCTGACATTTGCCTTTTTGGATCTGGCCCTGGGGACTTAGCCCAGGGTCACATTCCCAATCCTTTTTTTTTTTTTTTTTTTTTTGAGACGGGATTTTATTAAGATGTTAAGTTGACCCGCCTGGGCTCAGACTTGTGATCCTCCCTGCCTCAGTCTCTGCGAGTGCTGGTATTATAAGCATGACTTAAGCGCAGCTGGACTTCATTGTAACCTACCTTTATTGAGAGGCTGAGGTTTAGTCTTTTCCGTCTCTGAAGGGTTAAAGCTTACCAAGAGATGCCAGTAGCAGCTACTTGGAAGGAGCCATGGACATCTGCTTTCCAGTAACTGCCTGCAGCAGTGTCCCTTCTTTGCGGATAAAGCGCTTAAAGCTCCAAGGAGGCACGTGAGCGGCTCAACGCCGTAGGGCTGGGGACGCTGTTATTCCAAGAGCCAAGCTACAAGGAGCAGCTCACTCCCAGAACCGAGGGGTTTCCTCCCTGAAAGACGCTCCTGCGTGGGCCCAGCGGAAGCTCCCTGGACGACAGAGCTTTCTTGACAGCTGGAGGCCAGAGTCCTGCGGGAGTCAGAAACTGGGGCCGCGCTGGGCCGAAGACACGAGCAGCGCGGGGCTCCCCCTGCGCGCTGGGACCGCCGCCAAGGCCCTGGATGCGGCACAAGGCGCACAGGTGCTCTGGGAGGAGCAGAGGGGCGGGGCGGGCCTGTGCCGCTGCGCGGCCCACGCCAGAGGCCCCTTGACGCGGAGAGTGGAGGCACCTGGACGCGAAGGGAGGAGGAAGCGGTGGCCGCCCTCCCCCGTAGGGACAACGTAGCGTCTTTCTAAAGTGTGGTAACCATGCCCTGGAAATGCAACCAGGCATGTAACTTTTGAGAGCGACGGGCTCCTCTATGGCTCAGATGGATCTAGAGTTGTCAGGTGTCATTCGGCTTCTTTAAAAAAAATTTTTTTTTGTGGTGCTGGAGGCTGAGTCTGGTGTCTCATTTATGCAAAGCACACGCTCCACTCTGAGCTACACTCCGACCCATTCTGATTTTTTTTTTTTTTTTTTTTGAGATTGGTTCTTGCTATGTAGTCCAGATGACCTCAAACTTGGAACCTTCCTGTCTCACCTTCCTAGGTGTAAGATCACTGGTGTGTACTAATATGCCCAGTCAGTCCTGAATTTTTGAGGCCGAATCTAAGCAGTCAAGGGCAAATTCTGCAATTCAATCTTGAGGGATGGAGAGGCCTATCGCAGAGTATAATAAAGGCTGCCAGGTTTGTGCATGAGGACCTGAGCTCTGGCTGGCTGGCTCTGTGCTGGGGTTTTGCAGTCTCCAGGCACTGGCAGGAGTAGGTCTTCTTGGAGATGTCTTGGCATGCAAGGGCCACACTGTGAGCCATGTCTTAGGTACACAGCATGTTGGTGCCCTTGCTGACTGCCTCTCAGACGTCTGTTGCCTCTGCACAAGCAAAATGGCTACAAACTGCCCTCAGGGTCTGAACCCACTGCCTGGCCACAAACTCTGGCTTCATACCTCAAGGTTGGACCGTGAGCAGATCTCAAAAATACCACAATGCTGTTTCATACTAGAAATCTTGTCAGCAAGTCCAGAAGTAAAGGCTCACAAGCAAGTTCATGTTCAGCTGAGATGCCATATGTCATTTTTAAAAATGTAACCTTTGGACCCTGGGATGTAGCTCAGTGAAAGTGTGTGTTGTGGTTTGGATCTGCCGTACACCAAAAGTCTCTTGTACCTCTGGATACTGTGAACTGTTGGGAGGTGGGGCCTGCTGGAAAGGGCAGAAGCTTGGTTTGACCTGAAAGGGTGTGTGCTGGTCCTGCCTTCTTCCCAGACTGCCCTCTTCTGCCATGCCACCTGTGAGGCGCTCTGGCTCTGGCTGCAGCTCCGAAACCTGGTACTGCCCACCCATGAATGCACTGTGACCATCTGAAACTGTGAGCTAAAATAAATCTTTCTTCCCTACATTGTGGATGTTGGGTATTCTGGCCCAGCAATGAGAAAAGTAACTAAGATAGTGATTGCATAGTATGTAACACAAGTTCAATCCACAGCACCATGTGTGTGCAAACACAGGCACACACACACAAATGCAACACTCATCCCCTTAACAATGGTCTTATTTTTGTTTTGGAGAGTAAGTGTAGTGTCTTAGAATGAGAAATGCTTGGTTTAGATCTCACCTCCAATGCTCACTATGCCATCAACAGATGGATGGGTGAAGAAGGTGTTTCTTTTTTCAGGTTAGTCCTAAATTCACTTTGTAGCACAAGCTGGCCTAGAACTCATAGCAATCCTCCTGCCTCAGCCTCCTGAGTGCTGGGATTACAGACATGCATGCACTACTATGCCCAGCTGGGGGATCAAACCCAGGGCCTAGTGCTTCCTAGACAAGTGCTCTAATCACTGAGCTACTCCCTCAAGCTCAGAGGATGTGGAATATTTACATGATGGAGTACTATTCTGCCATAAGGAAAGATAAACTTTAATCACAGGAAAATGAATACACCTTGAGACCATCATGCTTAGCAAAATAGATACCGAAGGTTAAATGTTGCATTGTTTCTGTAATAGGAGAAAACCAATGTATAAACAAGAGCAAAAGAAAGATGGCGGAAAATAGCGAGACTTTGTGGAGGGTGAGGAAGGGGAAAATTAAAAATGATCAACGTGCAAGAAGTGCATGCCCTGACTTCTCAAGCTGATTATTACAATTATATATTGTAAATGCTAACAAAAATAATTTTGGTTAAAAAAAGCCTAAAATGTTTTGAAAAAATATTTAAAATAACAAGTATCCTACTTTGGCTTAGTTTATTAGTTGCTTTACTCTGCTGTGCAACTGCTACGGTTTGGATCTGGTTTGAGTGTCCCTCACCCAAAGGTGTGTGTGTTGGAGGCGTGGTCCAGGAGTGGCTCTCCTGGAAGGAGGTGGGCTGCATGGGCCGTCCCCACACCAGTGGGGGCAAGCCCTCCAAAGAGACTAAAGGAGTCCAGGCTCCTTGGCTTCCTGATTTTTTACTTTTTATTTATTTATTTTTTTAATGATACAGGGTCACTTTCTGTAGGTCCAGGCCAATCCTGAACTCACTATATAGCCTAGTCTGGCCTCAAACTCACAGCAATCTGCCCCCCTCAGCCTCCCAAGTGCTGGGATTACTGGCGTGCACCACCTTGTCATGTGGCGCTGGGGAACTGAACCCAGGGTCTTGCACTTGATAGGAAGGCACTCCAACAACTTTGCTAGTACCCCATCTCTCCTGATTTTTTACTATGTGGAATTACACTGGCATACACTGTCATCTTGATGCGACACAGCCAAGAGGGCTCAGGAAGGCTGAGCCAATGCCATGCCCTTGAATCTCCAGAACTGTGAACCCAATAAACTTCTTGCTAAAGTTACGCTGAAAACTTTATTTTTGGGACAATCTCGCTCTTTAGGCCAGGCTGGTCCTGAACTCACTGTGTAGTCCAGTCTGGCCCAATCCTCCTGCCTTGGTGTCCTGAGTGCTGGGATTGCAGGTGTGCGCCACTGTGTCTGGCTTACATGGTGCTGGGGAATAAAACTCAAGGCCTTGAGTTTGCTAGGTAAGCGCTTTAACAACTGAGCTATTCCTCCAGCCTTATTTATTTTTGAGACAAGGTCTCATTCCATAGCCGAGGCTGGTCCTAAACTCACTATGGAGCCCAGGCTGGCCTTGTACTCATGGCAATCCTCCTGTCTCAGCCTCCCAAGAGCTGTGATTACAGACATGTGTGACCATGCCCGGTTTATGTGATGCTGGGAATTGAACTCAGATACTTAGCACTTGACATAGTGCTTGCTGGGCAAGCGCTTTAACCACTGAGCCATTCCTCCAGTCCCCTTCATTTTTTTTAAAAAAGAAGTGTATGGATAAAAAAAAAATGCCAGCCAGCATGATGACACACTCCTAGCACTCAGGAAGCTGAGGCCATGAATTTGAGGCCAGCCTGGACTGAGTACAGAATAAAACCCCATTTCTAAATAAATAGTCACAGGCTCACTCTGAAAAAGTTATTCTGCCTCAGGTATTATGTTGTAGTAATGCAAAATAAACTACTGCAGCAACTATCAGTGAATTGTGTGTTTAAGACAGAAGGAACACTGGAATTCCAATTCTCAGTAGATTCCTACACAAGGGTGCAGCTGATTCCTTGGATATTTACCTTAACAAGCTAACCCTAGTTATCTTTTCTAGGAAGGAAGGTCTCATATTCTGAGGTTCTTTTGGGGTGCTGTCAATGGAAATCTCCCCAGGCACAGCTCAGCAGGGCTTCTGATTGTTGGCAGAAGTTTAGTTCACACATTAACCAAAGCATGAAATGTCTGACATATTCTCAGGAATGTTCAGCATTCACCAGTAATATGAACAATGGCTCCATTTACCTGCAGTTCGTTCAACTTCTGTGGCAGACTTGCTTCACTTTGGCAATCATAAGACAAATCAAGAGAGAGGAAGTCAACTGAATCCTAGAAATAAGTAAACAGGGCCATTAGAATATAAGAAATATCAAGACAAAGAGCTGTTCAAACGAGTTGTTTCTTCTTTTATTTATTTTTGAAACAGGGTCTCCCTCTGTAGTCCAGCCTGGTTCTGAGTTCACTATGTAGTCCAGGTTGGCTTAAACTCTCAAGTACTAGGATTACAGGTATGCACCATCATGCCTGGCTTTTGTGGTCCTGAAGAACTGAAAAAGGGTACCTAGCACTTGCTAGGCAATTGCTTGAACTGCTGAGTTATAAACCAAATATAGCAAAATGTTAATCATTAGTGAAATGCGAGTAAATAAGTTATGAAAGTTAAAAAATTCTGAAACTAAGTACACCATCATATCTGTTACTTTATACTTATGCGATATAGATTAAGTTCATTTATTCTAGCAATTCACTTATTTGGTCTTTGATGTAAGTTCATCCTAAGAAAACTGACTGATGTAATGATAACCTTTTGAGTGTACAAACATGTACCTTCCAGTACTAAGCTAAGGCATTTGAAATTTAACTTTTCTCTTTTTTTCTCATATTTACTAGCTTTATGAATTACATGGTTGTAGTTATTTTCTTATGTGGACTGGTGGACGAGGCCAGGTTGAAGAATCTCAACAAAGATATAGTAAGATATAGAAAAAAAAAACTTTTGGCAAATATTCCAATAAAGGGATCTGCTGGACTCAGAGAAGAGGCATCAAGATTTTTGACCATTGTGGCCCATTCGAGGGATAGGAAGCTGAGCTAAGGAGTAGTGATTTGAGTGAAATGATTCAGATGCAGAAGATTAAAATATGTTGAGTATTGTATGATTTCTCTGACTTGGGAAACCCAGAATACAGGCATTCTGTAGAATCACACGGTGTGATAGCGGGAGTTCGGGGTTGCGATGGGGAGGGTATGGGAGCACCAAAATGGGAAGGGATTATAAAGTTGATGTGATACATATCTATGCACAAAATACTCAAGTTCATTGTACACATTATGTATGGCATATGTGTATTAATAAAAATAGTGGGAAAAAAGTGGGGATATGTGTGGGTATGGGTGTGCCTCCTGTGCGCTGCTGGGATTGTATCATCCATACACTCAGCCAACAGCTTGACACTTAGAAAACCCTCAGTAAGTTTGGGTGACTGGTCCATTTGTATCTCTGTTCTGATTAAACCACTGGTTGTCTGCTCCTTCCTTTTTTTTTTTTTTTTTTTGAGACAGGGTCTCACTCTCCAGCCCATGCTGGTCCGGCAATCCTCCTGCCTTAGCCTCTCAAGTGCAGGGACAAGTGTGCGACACCATGCCCAGTTTTATGTGGTGCTAGGGAATCAAACCCAGGGCCTTGCGCTTGTTAGGCAAGCACTTTTCCTCAGACACGGATAGTGGATACCAGCGTCTGGCGAGAACCACGTATACCGTGGACCTTTGGTATCTGATTCACCACAGGCTCCCTACTGCTTTCCCAATCAAATTGTTGTCACTTGTGCTTACTGAAGACTCCACATTCTTGCGCCATGGCAGGCAATATCATTTGAACTTTCTCCTGCCCATCCTCTCAGTTCTTCTGTTTCTCGATTATGTTCAACACATAGCAACTAAGTTCCTACTTGTGCAGTCACTGTGCTGGGAACATGAGTGGGGAGTCACATTTAAAGATATACAGAAAATAAAAATTTAATAAAAAGGACTAATCACAAATGCACCAATTACACGAAGACAAGACAGAAAATTAGAAGTGCTGTAAGAATAGGTCTCAGAGTTACGCTTCTCTTTTCAGTGTTTGTTTGTTGAACCCATGGCCTTCACACTAGCTAAATCTCCAGTCCAGTCCATTTTTTTTTTTTTTTTCTGAGACAGGATCTTATTACCTTTTGCTAAATTGCCGTGGCTGGGCTTGGACCTGGGTCCTCCAGGCTCAGCCTCCCAGCCTGCAGGGGTTACAGGCCTGCACCACCAGGGCCAGCTTTTACTTAAGCAGCTTCACACCTCAGTGGGGAGCAGACTCACCTGGGAACTTGGGACACTTTCAAAGGCCAAGCTCTGTCCTGTCACCTTGAGCCTTGGTCCCTGTGGTTTTAGTAACTCTGTAGGGGATTCTGGCACACACAAATCATGGATGCTGCTGGCCTGAACTAGTGGACAAGGGTCCCACAGGGGCGGGAGCACATCACGTGGAGCAATGAAGCGTTAATGAGCCACGCTTCCTGGGGGAGAGCGTAGTCATGTAGGTATGAACGCTTGGTAGAATGTTTCTGGAAAAAGCTTTGAGGAATGGCTCAGCAGTTAAGTCAAGCGCAAAGTAACTGAGTGATTCACCAGCACCACATAAGTCAGCCTATAATTACATGCCTATAATCCCAGCACTCGGGAGGCTGAGACAGGAGGATTGCCATGAGTCCAAGGCCAGCCTAGGCTATAGAGCAAGAACAAAAAAGCTTTGAGGTGGTAAGAGGACAGGAAGGACATAAGTCAATGTCACGTGTCATGTGAGTGCATAGAAACTGAACATACTACACACACTGAGTAAAGCAGGGTGAGAGGGCAGGGAAAGCAAATACACAAACCACACATGGGCAGCAGGAGGCGGGGAATTTGTAGTGCACCAGTGTGCCTTTCCCGCGGGAATCTGTCACACCTGGCTTCTGGAGAGCCAACCTGAAGCCCTGAAGATCAGGGGTCAGGCAGAGGGGCCATTTCAAGGCTACTGCTGGACCAGCATTTCTCTAATCAGCACTTAGGTCTCCTGAGTTTTTAACTGATAGCAGTTATTACCCTTCGTAAATTAACTTAGATGGAATTATGACCATGCAATCGGCTGAAAGTTCTTTATTTCAAACCCTATCATATCTGGGTTTTAAGTCCCGGCATTGGACCCTGACACGTGTGGCCCTGTGACATCGCGGACTCAGCGAGAAGCATGGGTCCTCCACAGCATGGGCACGGCCACAGGACTCAGGCCCTTCTATCAAGCAGCCCGAGGAGGGGAAAGCTAGCTACTGTCCAGGTGTTTTCACTTTTCTTTTAAAAATCATAGTTAAGTTACAGAAGGTGTAGAAAACAAGAAGTTTTAAAGCCCCTTTACTTTTGCATCTGTTTTACTATAAACTGATTGCTTTTATAAGTTATCTTGGACTCAAAAAAGAAGTCCAAGCAAACAGAAGCAATGGCTTCTTTGGGTCAACTAAGCAAGAGCAAGGGCTGTAGCAAATGAAATTCTGCTTTTAAACCAATTATGAATCAAGAGAACGCATTCCACTCAGAAGAGGCATTTATACAATTATTAGACCAGCAGAGAAAAAACCTTTGTTTTTAATAAGGAAAGCTACAACTTTCCTCAGATGTGACAGAGGCTAGGTATCTTTGTTTTGTTTTTGTTTGTTTGTTTGTTTGTTTGTTTTGCAATACAGTCCTTCTCTGTAGGCTAGGCTGGTCCTGAACTCACTATGTAGTTCCAACATGCAGGTCGCGAACTCATGGAAATCCTCCAGCCTCAGCCTTCTAAGTGCTGGAATTACTAGGCATGCACCACCATGCCCATGGGCTACATCCCCAACCTATGGTTATATAACCATGCTGTTGTTACCTTGGCAAGTGCAGATACAGACGGTTCTAGCAGGAACTCTGAGGCCTCTTCAGCTCGAAGGACCATAGAGAGCTTTCCACCTGAAACCAATCAGAGGAATGAACAGTAAGGGACAGAGACAGTTTATTTCCTATTGACCTTTCTGTTGGAGATTTACCAAGTTTAAACAGGATTTCTGAGCCTGACCCTGGTGGTGCAGGCTTGTAATCCCAGCACTGGGAGGCTGAGACAGGAGAATGTAGCAGCATGGGGAGATCCTGTTTCAAAATTAAAAATTAAAATGGGCTGAAAATTTAACTCACTGTGAAGGCCCTGTGTTCTATCCCTGGTACCAAAAAGAAAAAGAAAAAAATAATCAGAAGAAAGCATTCACATGAATTGAGCTGAGAAGTTTTAGAAAACAAAACAATGAAAAAATGTGTGGACACTGAGGTGCCACTCAGTGATTAGAATAACTGCCTAGCAAATGCAAGACACTGGCTGAGTTTGATTCCCCAGCACTACATAAACTGGGCATAGTGGTGCATGCCTGTAATCCCAGCTCTCAGGAAGCTGAGGCAGGAGGACTGCCTTCAGTTCTAGGCCAGCCTGGGTTACACAGTGAATTTATGACCAGCCTAGACTACAGAGTGAGGCTCATTCTCAGAAAAAAAAAAAAAAAAAAGGAATCAGGACTGTGACATGCAGAGCCCGTAGGAAAAGCTTTTTTTTTTTTTTTTTTCAAACACGGTCTTTCCTGCTCTGTAGTCCTGGTCCTAATGTCAATGTGTAGTCCAGACTGGAGTCAAACTCATGGCAAGTACTGGGATTATATATAGGTGTGCACCACCACACACAGACATTTTTTTATGTGGTGCTGGGTGTGTGGGGTCGAGCCCATGGCTTTGCACATGCTAGGCAAGTGCTATAACTAGTAAGCTATACCTCCCAGTCCTTGGAAAAATATTTTATAATAACAATAATTACCCTGTCCTGCCAGCACCAAGATAAAACACTGGCAAGGTATTACTTCTTAAACTCCTCTTTGAAGGAAAGGTGCACTCTAGAAACCGCTTTCATCCTTATTCATTGTGCAAATATTTTAAAATTAGTTTTGTTTGTGGAAACATTAATAGAACCCTACTATGCACTGAGAGGGAAACAAGAAAAAGTAACACGTGCAGCTTTTTTTTGCTTTGACATGAGGTGACATAGCAATGGTCCTCCTCAAATTTTTATGTGCATCAAAATCACCTGCCAGTGCTAAAAGCTGCTGATGTCCAGGCCTCACCCTCTGGTGAGGAGTCAGCAGGCCAAGGTAGGCCATGGTCCTTCTGTTGCAGAGTCCTCCCCCTGCAACTAGAGAAACACTGCAGCAGGGCTTGAATTCCTCAGGTTTGTTTGTATTTTTCCTCTGGAGTCCAACCTTGTCCTGAACTCACTACGTAGCCCCTCCTGAGTGGTGGGATTACAGGCATGTCCCCCCACAGTCTGCTTCTTCAGCTGTTTTGGGTTTCTGCCTAACTCTTCGATGCACATGAATCTTCATCCCACTCTGGATGGTATGTTCCGGGAGAAGCAAGATGTAAATATCTCCTCAATACTTCCACGTACCAAATTTAGGACTTGGTACATAAAAGGACTCAGACCTGTGATTTGGAAACTTTAAAAAAAAATTGAGTAAAACCAGGATTTGAATTTGTATGACTTCTCTCTTTCACCTAAATTTTGTAATGTTTGGATCTGGTGCATCCCCCCAAAAGCCTCATGTACTTGGATGCAGTGGGATACCTCTGGAAGGTGGGGCCTGGCTGGAAGTAGATGATTGGGGTTCAACCTGGAGGGATTGTATCAACTTCATTGAGATGGGTGGGGGGGCACTCAGGGCAGAGCTTTAAAATGTGTATTATTGACTCATGGGCCAGGAAGTGAGGGAGGGACACCCACCCTGGGTGTCAGTGTCCACCACTAGCTTGAACCAAGTAAAGGAAGAAAGAAGAAACATTGTTACAGCTTCTTGCCGGGAAAGCTCTGGCCTTGCCTGAGTCTCCAGAAATCTACTTACTCTTCCCTCACTTGGCTTTCTATCTGCCACGCCATGAAGAGCTTTTCTCCAGCTAGATCTTCACCATGTGCTTCCATTGTCACAGGAGAGTGCCAATAAATGGACTGTGTGAGACCTTCTGAGACTTTGAGCTACAACAACTCTTTCATCTCTCAACTTGTGGATGTCAGGTATTCTGTCCCAGCAATCAATAAGTAACTAAAATATGTACCAAGTACAAGGTGCCTATTTTGATAGGCAGTGTGGAAATTTGAAGGCCTTTGAGAGAGAACATGAGATATATTCAGTCCTCATTCTGATAAGATTCAAAGTTTGTTCCAATGGATCAGTTTCACCTCCCACAGACTTCCAGCCTATCATCACATTAGCACATAGAACATATGTTCTCAGTCTAGCTGAACATTTCAAAATGTAAATGTATTATTATCTATAGACCTATGAAATGAAACACAAGCTCAAACAACTCTGAGCTCAGTCGTCTCTGGAACAGCTTGGTTTTACAAGCTGTCATAGAGTGAACCAGTGCACCTGAAGTTCCAGAAAGTCTCCTATCATACAAAATAATCAAGTGTGATTCCCGATCTATACCTGGTACAAGAATAAACTATACCTCCTATAATAATGCAAAAATGCAGATTACTTATGGGACTAAAAGGGAATAACTGGTCTGGTATAAGATACTTTTTCTTACAAATTTTACTGGATACAGTTAAAGATCGTCCTGACATGTCTTTAGAACTCAGAATTGACTTGAGAATTGACTATATTCAGCCTAAGTAGAAAGTAATTGTCCAGCACTGTGGAAAGCTCCCATAAAGACATCACCAAGTATTCTGGGGGTCCCAAGTGGGCTGGCCCCACAATATACCACCTTAAATGTACAACTCAGTAGCATTATAGCATTATACTTCCCCCCCCACCCACCTTTTTTTTTTTTTTTTTCCAATTCCAGAAAATGAACCCAGGGCCTTGTGCATGCAAATGTTAGGCAATGCTCCAACATTGAGCAATGTCCCCAGCCCTTATTATTTTATTCTGAGACAGGTTCTAAATTGCCCAGGCTGGTCTCAACTTGCAACCTTTCTGCCTCAGCCTTCTGACTAGCTGGGATCACAGGTATTCATCATATACCCAGCTATCTCTATGAATCTGACTACTCGAAGTACCTCACAAGAGCAGAATCATACAGTTTGTTTTTTAGTGTCTGACTTCATTTACTACATCTTCAAAGTTCACCTATGTTGTAGTGTCTTAGAATTTCCCTCATTTTAAGACTGAATCTTTAATTTATTTATTTTTTGAGACAGGGTCTCCCTCTACAGTTCAAGCTGTTCCTGAACTCATGTGTCCCAGGCTGGCCTTGAACTCACAGCAATCCTCCTGTATCAGCCTCCTAAGTGCTGGGATTATAGGTAAGTGCCACTACACCTGGCTTCTGAATCATATTTAATTGTATGTGCATTCTTCTGTATGGAGAGATTTGGATTATGCCTACTTGTTGTATGTTAGGAATAGTGCTGTTATGAACAGTCCCATAACAAAACAACACACACACACACACACACACACACACACACACACACACCCTCTATAAAGCATCACAAAAGAAGTTCAAGTACAGGTTTTCACTACACACACACACACACACACACACACACACACACCACCCCACCCCTATAAAGGACTACGAAAGAAGTTCAAGTACACGTTTTCACTTTGCTTGGGTGTAAACCCAGAGGCTGGATTGCTAGATCACACGGTAATTCTAAGTTGATGTTTTAAGAAACTGCTATGCAGTTTTTTACAGTAGCTGCACCATTTTACCTTCCTGAAAATAATGTATAAGGACTGAAATTTCTTCATATGTTCAGCAATGCTTGTTATTTTATGTAGATGTGGGTATGTTTATAATAGCTAACCTAATAAGTATGAAATGTTACTCTAACTGGACCCAGAGGCATAGGCCTATAATCCCAGCACTCTGAGACTGAAGCAGGATTGCAAGTTCAAGTCCAGACTAGACAATTTAGCAACTTAGTAAGACCCTGTCCCATCAACTAAGGAAAAGAAACAGGGAAAGTCTAAGAAACATTCTTAGCCCAAGAAGCCTAACATTTTCATATGGGTAATTTTCCAGCACTATTTGTTGGAAAATCTATCCTTTCCCTACTGTATGGTTGACACCCTTATTGAAAATCAGTTGACCACATACAGAAGGGTTTACTTCAAGGCTCCCTATTCTATTCTGTTAGTCTCTACATCTATCTCCACGCCGTTAACATATCTTGATTTCTGACTTTGTAGATTTTCAAGTCAGGAAGTATGAGTCCTCCAACTTTGGTTTTCAAGACTGAGATCTGGACAGGGATTTCAGTGACTTTGTTATGTTGCTTTGGGTAGTACTGACATCTTAGCAACATTAAATCTTTCAATCCATGAATATAGTGTATCTTCCCAGTTATTCATGTCTTCTTTAGTTTATTTCAGCAATACTGTATATATTTTTTCTTTCCTTTTCTCATTCTTTTTTCTTTTTCTTTGGTAGTACTAGGGTTGGAGCTAAAGGTCTTTGTATTAACCTATACCCCTAACCCTTTATATTTTTATTTTTAGACAGGGTCTCACTAAGATGTGGGACTTGAACTTTCTGTCTTTCTGCTTCAATCTCTTAAGTGCTAGGATTATAGGTGTGTGCTACAGGTGACTGATGTTCTTGATTAACTTTAAAAAACAACTTTTAAACGTTTTTAGGGGCTTGGAGCTGTGGGGCATAGCTTAGAGGTTAGATGCTTGCCTTGCAAGTGCAAGGCCTTGTGTTCAATTGCTTAGCACCATATAAATTGAACATGGTGGTGCATGCCTGTAATCCCACTACTAAGGAAGCTAAGGCAGGAGGATTATCATGAGTTTGAGGCCAGTATGGGCTACACAGTCAGTTCAGGAGCAGCCTGGACTACAGAGCAAGACCTTGTCTCAAAAAAAAAGTTTTAGGGGTTGGGGTAGCATTTAACTCATGGGAAGCCCTAGGTTTAAGCCCCAGAACTACAAAAAAAAAAAAAAAAAAATCTTTCAATAAGAGGAAAATGATTTCAAGTTCTTTAAGTGTGGACTGTGTATAATAAATTCCTTCCAGAGAGTACAGTGTAGCAAAGAAAAACAAAGGGTAACTTCAGGAGAAACCTCAAAAATGCTACCTCAGCCAAGTACTTAATAGCAATGGTCATAAATCATGTTGATACTATGTACCCTTGATAGGAGTGCAAGACATCACTGTCCTGTCAGGTGTGGCAGACATACCTGGTGTCCCAGGGACTTGGGAGCTGGTGTGGGATGTGTCCCCTGAGCCCACGAGTCTGAGGCCAGCCTGGGCAACACAGCAAGACATGGTCTCTCCCTCCCTCTTTCTCTCCTTCTCTCTCCCCCTCCCTCTTTCTCTACACACACAAACACACACACACACACACACACACACACACACACACACACACACACACAATCACTCTTCACTTTCTGGGAAGCTCTTCTCCTACAACCATAATCCCAGAATATTCATAAGAAAAACTTCAGGCAGATCTATATAGTGGCAATAATAAAAGGCCATATATTATATGTTCATATAAAATATGCAGAACAGGAAATCTATAGAGACAGAAAATCGACTAGTGGTTACATAAGGCTCCATCCAGAACAGGAAGAGCGACAGAGATAGAAAGTAAATTTGCGGTTGCATAAGAGGGGAAAACGGGATGAGGAGTGGATGGGCAAGTGATAAGTGAAAGGTAGGAGATTTCTTTTCAAGATGATAAAAATGTGCATATTTGCTGTGGCACCAGTTGCACATATCTGTAAGTATACTAAAAATCATTCAATTATATCCTTCAAATAGTTGAAAACTGCCTGATGTTTGAATTATATCTCAATCAAGCTGCTTTAGAGTCCCAGTAGAGGCACATCCTACAAAATGGCCGGTGTTTCTCACACTTGTCCCTCAGATCATCAGAAATAGAGGACATCTAAGAAACATTCTTAGCCCAAGAAGCCTAAAGAGACGTGAAGATTCACTGTAATGCTGTGTCTGGAACAGGACACTGAGGTAGTACGTTAAGGAAGTGTAAAAAGAAATGGGCTTCAGTTAGTAAAAATTTATCAACCTTGGTTCATCAATGTAGCAAATGTATCACGTTAAAGTAGTAGCTGAACAGGGCCACTGGGAAGGGAGGGAGCTAGGATGCTTTCCTACACGGCTCAATTAAGACCATGGTGAAGCTGTGTAGTCCCAGCTACCCCGGAGGCTGAGCAGGGACAAAGTTTGAGGCCAGCCTGGGAAACCTGTCTCAAAATTAAAAAACAAAAGAAAATGTATAAAGGGCTAGAATGTAGCTCTCGGTAGACCCCGTGCTTCACATGCACGAAGCTCTGGGTTCAGTCTTCACTAACACACACACCCCTCTTTTGAAAGGTGTGCTTATTTTATTTATTTCTTTATTTTTGAGGCAGGGTTGTGGTCTGTAGTCCAGACTTATCCTGAATTCACTATGTAGCCCAGGCTGGCCCAGAACTCACAGCAATCTTCCTGCCTCAGCTTCCTGAGTGCTAAGATTACAAGCATGTGCCGCTATGCCCAGTTTCTCCAGTGCTAGGAAATCGAACTCAGGCTTTGTCCTTGCTAGGCAAGTGCTCTAAATATTCTGCTATTCCTCCAGCCCTATTATTTTTTTAAAGTTTTGATTAAAAATAAAAAAGCTAGCCGGGCATGATGATGCATACACCTGTGATACTAGCAAGTAGGGGGCTGAAGCAGGAAGATAACAAGTTCAAGGCCAGCCTGGGCGACATAGCCCATTAAAGCCAGCCTGGATTATACGGTGAGAACTGAGGAGGGTGGGGAGAGGATACCTTATAAACCAAGAATGCCTTTCAATTTTATGACTCATCTTTAACTTAATAATTGCTCTTTAGTTATTAAGAAATATCACAGCATGAATGGAAAAAATGATGCCCCCAAGAATGACGGCAAAAAAGATACAACTGTGTTACTTTCAGATTCAGCACACTGGGGTGCAGAATGAAAACTTTCGGAAACTGAATATAGCTAGAAATTCAAAATAAGAAAATAATGGATTTAAAGAATTTTAAAAGTGTCATTAAAAACACTGTCAGATGGGCTGGTGGGATAGTTCAGAAGTAGAGCACGTACTTAGCATATGCCAGGTCCTAGTGTTTGAGCCCCCCACACACACTCACACATACACACAAGAAAGAAAGAAAGAAAACAACAGAACAAAACCAGAAAAAGTAACCAAAGACAAAGGCAACAAGTTTGACTATATATATATATATATATATATATATATATATATATATTATATTTTTAAAAAGCTTAGTGTGGTGGTATATGCCTATAATCACAGCACTCTGGGAGAACTGCAAGACTGCAAATAGTGGCTCGGGTAGCTTAGCAAGACCCTATCTCAAAATCTCAAAACAAAAATTAAAAAATGAGGAAAAAATAGTAAGAATGTCCACGCAGCTATGGTAAGAATAGCAAATGTATAAACAATTCAAATGTTCATGAAATGGAGAACAAATTAATTTAATGTAGCTTAGCAACACAATGGAGAGAAGAATGAACTGCAGCTATGTATAACAATATGGAGGGGTCGTGGAAGCATGACTTTGTCTGACAAAACAAAAAGTATACTATTCTCAGAAAAGCTTTTTTTTTTTTCCTTTAGGGGGTATTGGAGATTGAGCCCTAGCCCTTTACACTGAGCTATATCCCAGTGCATTTTTTAGTTTTGATTTTGAGACAGGGTCTCCCTCAAGGCAGGGCTCAAGTTTTAATTCTCCTGCCTCAGTCTCCCTGAATGGTGAGATTACAGGCATATGTCCCATGGCCCAGTGAGGAAACAACTTTTAGAACATAATACTTTTATGATACACAAACCCAAGCAAAACTGAGTAATGTATTGTTCAAGTACATACACATTTATGATAAGAATAATACTTTGAGGGGCTGGAGGAGTGGCACAGCAGTTAAAGCACTTGCCTTGCAAGCACAAGACCCTGAGTTCAATTCTCTGGCAGCACATAAAGATGGGAGTGGTGGCGCAGGCCTGTCATCCCAGCACTTGAGAGGCTGAGGTAGGAGGCTTCCCAACTCCAAGGCCAGCCTGGGCTGCATAGTGAGTTGAGGGCCAGTATAGGCTACAGAACAAGACCCTGTCTCAAAAAAATCAATTTTGAGGCAAAAGGAAAACACAACAAAATGTCACTAATGGCTAATATAGGGAGAAAGGACCATCTCTGCTAGTAATGTAAAATGGTATAATTGCTTGGGGAAACTTTTGGGCAGTTTTGAAAAAAAAAAATCAGACACATCTACCCTACGGAATATCCAGAAATTCCACTGTTAGGTATTTATCCACGAAAAAAAAGAAAAAAATATGCTTATAAAAAAACTTGTATGAGAACGTTCATAGTGGTCTTATAATAGTCAAAACTAAACAGAGGCCTATGTCTCTCAACAGAATGCACTTATAAACAAACTGTTAGGTCCACAAAAGGATACTACTCAGGAGAAGAAAAAAGGAGCCAACTGTTAATACGCTAACAAGAGGGATAAACTGTCCAATGATTATGCTGGATGAAGGAAGACAGATGGGAAAAGCACACACTGTGCGATTCCATTCATGGCTATAGTGATCAAAATCAGACTGGGTGGTTCCTCCCAGGGGTAGGGAATGACCAGAAGGGAACATAAAGGAATTATCTGAGCTGCTGATTCATGTCTAGTATCTTGGTCCGATGTGGATTATGTATATGTATATGAATTTACCAACTACATTATGATTTGTCAAGCTATAAAATTAAGATCCTTGAACTTCACTACATGTAAAATCATACCCTTACAAGCAAAATTCTTTGGTGAAAATCAGAATTCCATTCCATATTGTGTATTTTCTATCTGGAAGTAAATAAAAATTTACTTCTCTAACACACATGCTTAAAACATATATTTAACTGAAACATTTTAATTTGAAATATTTGACTCAGCACCAAAAGTTATTGCAAACAACAAAGTGGGACAAGTTAAGGACTGGTAAGTAATAAATATCCCCTTTAGCAAAGGAGACAAGGGGACACTGGGAGACGGGATTGGGCAAAAGGGGGTGCTGGGGGAAAATACACAGGAAGAGGATCTAGACTGAGTTATGGTTTGTTTTATAAACCTCCATCTTTTTTTTTTTTTTTTTTTTTTTTTTTTTTTTTTTTTTTTTTTTTTTTTTTTTTTTTTTTTTTTTTTTTTTTTTTTTTTTTTTTTTTTTTAGGCAGGCTTTGTAGATCAGGTTGGTTCTGAATTCACTATGTAGCCTAGGCTGGCCTTGAACTAACAGCTATCCTCCTGCCTCAGCCTCTCAATTGTTGGGACTACAGGCATGTACCACCACACCGAGTTTATGTGGTGCTGGAGGAACGACCCAGGGCCTTGCGCCGGCTAGGCAAGCACTTTAACTGCTGAGCTATTCCTCCAGCCCCTCTACTTTTGTTGTTGTTGTTGTTGATATAATTTACACACCAAAACAGTCACCCCTTTAAAGTGCACAGTTCAGTGCGTTTTAGTTATATTCATCAAGCTGTGTGCCTGTGTGCACTATCTGGTTCCAGAGCACCTCACTGCTGCCATGGAAGTCCATGGCCGTTAGCTGTTCCCCTCCACTCCCTCCCTCGCAATGAAGAACTGCTAATAAGCTTTAGCAGCTCTACTGACTTGCCTACTAGGGACAGTGAGCGTAAATGGAAGCTGTGCATGGTGGCACACATCTGTAACCCCTGAACTCTGGGAGAATCGCAAGTTTGAGCCCAGACTGGGCAACTTAGCAACTTACTGAAAAAAAAAAATGTACAATAGGTGGTCATTCTTTGTGATTGGCATCTTTTACTTGGCATGTTTTTAAGGTTAATCCATGGTATAGTATGTATCAGTATTTTGTTCCTTTTCATGGCTATAGTTGATATTAAATTAATATTTATATTTTTCATTGTATAGATATACCACCTCGTGTATCAATCACCTTATCGTGCAACTGAACACCAGGATGTCTCCTAACTGTAACCATTGGTCAACCTTTTCTCAGGCCTTTCTGCCCCTTACTCTCTCTGGCCTTTGGTAACAACCAGTCTGTAAACTCCTCTGAGATTGTTCTTTTTAGCTGCCAGATATGAGTGAGAACACGCAGTACTTATCTTTGTACCTGGCTTTTTATTTAACATAATGACCCCTAGTTCTATCCACATTGTCATAAATGACAGGCTTTTATCCTTTTTAATGACCAACTTGTCCTCCCTTGAGTACATTTTTTTTTCTTTTCTTTTTTTGAGGTAGGGTCTTGCTCTGTAATACAGGCTGGTTATGGATGCAATCTGTAGCAGAAGCTGGCCTTGAACTCATGGCGATCCTCCTGCTTCAGCCTCCTGAGGGCTGGGATTATACATATATGCCTCTACACCTGGCTAATTTTTATATGGTGTTGGGGAATCAAACACAGGCTCTTACCACACGTTGGCAAGTTCTTTAATTGCTGAGCTGCACTCCTAGCCCCAATTACAGCTGCATTTTCTTTATCCCTTCTGAAATTGAAAGACATTTAGGTTTTTTCCATTTCTTGGCTATTGGAAGTGCTACAAAACGCATGAGCATACAGATGTCTCTTTGACAGACTGACCTAATTTCCTTTGGACATATTTGTAGGGGTAGGACTATTAGGTTTTGATTTTTTGTGTGTTTGTGGTATTGGGGATTGAATTCAAGGACTTTGCTCTATGCTATATCCCTAGCCCCTTATTATTGTTTCAGATAGGGTCTTGCTAAGTTATTGACTAGTCTGGGCTTGAACTTGCTGTTCTCCTGCTTCAGTTTCCCAGTGCTAGTATTACTGGCCTGTATTACTGAGGCTGGCTTAAATTTTTTTTTTTTTTTTTTTGAGAAACATCCACATTGTATGGCTGTACTTACATTTCCAAACTGTGTGAGAGTTCTATTTTCTTTATATCATTGCCCATCTTTGTTGTATTTTGTCTTTTTATGTGTGTGGTACTGGGGATTGAATATAAGGCCTTTGGCTGAGCTAGATTCCCAGCTGTATTTATTTACTGAGACAGGGTCTCGCTCTTTAGCCCAGGCTGGTCCTGAACTATGTATCCCAGATTGACTGTGAACTCAAGGCAATCCTCCTGCCTCAGCTTCCCAAGTGCTGGGATTACAGGTGTGTGCTCAGAGCCTTACACTTGCAAGGCAAGCTATTTAACCACTGTGCCATTCCTCTAGCCCTAGCCAGCCCTATTTATTCATTTTCATTTTGAGATAAGATCTTGCTAAATCGCCCAGGCTGGGCTTGAACTTGTGATGCTCCTGCCTCAGTCTCCCAGGGTGCTAGATTTATAAGCCTGGCACCAGATCCAGCTTCCCTTTTTTGAAAAATCTGTTTTTATTATACATGTATTTTTTTTTTTTTTGAGACAGGGTCTCACTGTGTAACCCAACTTACTCTGTAGCCCAGGCTAGCCTCAAACTCACTGTAATCCTCCTGCCTTGGCCTCCTGAGTGCTAGGATTACCAGAATGCACCACCATACCCGGCTTATGTGATGCTAGGAAACTGAACCCAAGGCCCTGTGCTTAAATATCATTATTTTATCTTGTATTTGTCTGCTTCTCCTGATGCAATGAAAGCTCCAATTAGAATGTATAAAATTACCTCAGCCCTGGGGGGGTCTCTCTGGGAAGAGAGGGAAGACAGAGACTACTCTTTGGCTGCACAGACCTAAGACCAGGCCGGGAGTTCAAAGAAAATGCTGGATTTTATGTAACTGAAGCCACCACTTCCTATCTCCACTGGAATACAATGTTGACTTCTCACTAAAATGTAGCTATGAGGAGCCTATACAAAGTGAGTGGGAAGAAATGCCAAGCCTTGCGGTAAGAAGAATGGGAAAGTGGGTGATGAAAGTGGCCAGCGGTTCAGCCATCAGGGCTAATGGGACTTACCCTGAAAAGCAAATTTCTCGTGGTAAATCTCGTAGGCTTTCCTGTGGGCATCAGTGAGAGTCTGGAGACGTGAAGCTCTTGATTCCTCATGGGGAAGAACCCTTATCACTTCCCCCAAGTCACTAAAGGTGAACCAGATCTCAACTAAGTCCCCAAAGGAGTGGAAGGCGAACATGGCGTAGTCAGTGAAGAGGTCCGTGAAGGCATTCCATCTCTGAAGGACACTAGTGGGCAGAGTCTGGTGGTGCAGGACGACCATGGGCTGAAGCTGCGCCTTCCTGAGGGCCTCCAGGAGTTGCCGGTAGCACTGCAATGTTTTTGTGTCTGGATTCTTGGAGCTTCCGGATGGAAGAAGTTGTGCCCAGGAGAGAAAGACTTTATAATGGGTAATCTCACTGGCATGAAGACTGCTCAAGTACTCTGGCAGGAAAGAAGGCAGTGGCTGGTGACAAATATACATGTCCTTGTTCTCAGCTACAAAATTAGAATTTTGGTTTTCCGGTGGATGACTCAGTTCGCGCAGTAAATCACTGGTTAGAGGACCAGCCGCTGAAATGAAATTTCTATCAGATTCCCAGTCGGATCCATGGCATGAAAAACTTAGGAGAATAATCAAGACTATCCTCCAATATGGCTCCATGTTCAAGGAACTGTTTGAGCAACTGAGTAACTGGAGGAAATCTTGACTTTATAACTACAGCTGAGGTTGTAAAACAGCAAGTGATTAATATCACAATATTTAACTAGGTTATCTGTGAGAATGAAATCAGTACATAGTCACCGATGTAATATTTAAAAACTTAACAGACCTGAGAGGCTAGGGCCAGTGGGAGGCTAAGATAGGAGGATTGCCAAGCCTGAGCCAGCCTGGGCAATTTAGTGACTTAGGAAGACCCTGTGTCAAAATCAGAAATAAAAAATGGTTTACGGATGCAGCTCAGTGTGAAGGCCCTGGGTTCAATCCTTACCACCTGGGTTCAATCCTCACCACCAGGGTTCAATCCTCACCACCACCAGCAGCAGCAGCAGCAGCAGCAGCAGCAGCAGCAGCAGCAGCAGCAGCAACACACACACACACACACACACACACACACACACACACACAC
>PVKB01000293.1:450745-566038 GCA_004027205.1 Ctenodactylus gundi | reverse complement strand
TTGAGTCCAAGGCCAGCCTGTGCTCTGAAGTGAGTTCAGGACCAGCCTGGACCACAAGAGTGAGATCCTGTCTCAAAAAACAAACAAACTAACAAACAAAAAAACCAACAGAAAAAAAGAACTGTCAAAAAAACCTTATTTTCCCCTTGAAAATGTGAACACAGAGCATATTCTAAAAGAAACTCAAATAATATAGGAACATATGAAAACTTTGCAAATTCCTTTGTCCACTCCTCTCCCTTTCTTTCCTAGGATAAAAACCTTCAACAATGTTCATCTTCTGTTCTTTCTCTACACAGCTTAATGGTTATTCAGAAGTCAGCATGCTTGATTTCCAATCTTATCAGGCTAAAGTAACTTCTCTGTGTCTGTTTCCCCATCTGTAAACTGGGGATAATTGATTGTGGGTTATGTTGTATGTACTGTTCTTTGGCTCCCCATTTTTTTCATTTAAAATCTCTGTGCTACCCATTTTAGTGTAGACCCGCCTCTTTTGAACAGATGCAGAACACTCCACAGCAGTGATGTTGCATCATTCAACCTCCTAATTCTAGCAACATGGGTTGCTTTTCAATTTTAGTATGTTGTAAGCAAAACTTCAAATACACATTCCTATATACATCTTTGTCTGCCTGTGACCCTTAAAAAAAGTCTGGTTGAAGTGGGTGGCACACATCTGTAATCCTAGCACATGGGAGGCTGAAGCAGGGTACTATCTAGTTTGGGTCCAGCCTGGGCTACAGAGTTCAAGACTAGCCTAGCCTACATAGCAAGAACTCCTCTCAAAACACAAGATTCTTTACAATTAAGTTACTGACTCAACAGGTATACCGATTTAGGTTGAACTGTGTAGTCCTACAAAACAAGCATCCTCAAATGTAAATCCTGACTATAGTTAGTAGTATCTGTAAACTCTTCCTAACATAGTATTTCAAAAATTGTACTTTAAAACTTCGAAGACTGTTATCTTCTAATTTTTCTCATTTTTCTGCTTTAGGGGGGAAGTTCTTTATTTTGTACTTATTCTTGTCAAGGTCTCACAGTAGTATCCAGGCTACCCACAAACTATTGGGCTCAATCTTCCTGCTTCAGCCTCCTCAGTAGCTCTCCATGACTGTGCCCATTATATTCACATCCTCTCTCTACTAATTACTGATTTAAAAACACTACCACAGATTATTAGGTGTCACATACTAAAACACGACAAAGTTCCCCATCTTTTAACTTGGTTTAAGATAAATTATCTGGGGCTTCCGGTCAAGATGGCGACTGAGTAACAGCACTGCACAATGTCTCATCAACTCACTTAAAAAGTCAAGAAGAAAGCTAGAAAAAGCGTGCTTGGTGTAGCTAGGAAAGAGAGGAGCATCCCCCAAAACTGAAAGGCGACCAGCGGGAGGCCAGAAACTCCAAAGGACCATCGAAACTGGAGGTGGGGGAAAAAAATCCCCGCAGTTAAGGAAATGGCCACAGCCGACTCCAAATGGCAGACCGCTGCAGAAGGAGGAAAGCGTGCGGGGACCTGAATATTGGATGGAGCGGAGCTGTGAGAGAACAGAGCACACAACAACGAGAGGAGACTGCGGGCGGGTCTGAAATCCTGAAGTCACATCGGATGAGGAAGAAAACACCCGACACAGTGCGGCCCCAAGCTGCCGGCATCCACAGATCACAAACAAGGTCTGGAGGCCAGAACCTCAGCCTGAGGTAAGCACGGACCTGGATAAGTGGGAATTATTGGCAGCAGGTGGCCCCGCCTTGGAAGCACCAACCCGCAGGTGTGTGTGCTACAAACACAGCGAGGGCTCCCCCCTAGAAAAGGCCCCAGGATCCCAGGATCAAAAACGGAGCTCAACAGCCATCACAGGCAGTGATGTCAACAGGAGCCATTTTGTTCCGTGCACCAGAGACAGTCAGAGGTAGCAAAACCATGGGGAAACGTGGTAACAAATCTTATACAAAAAGATCTGACTCCCCAGGGGATGGTACAAGGGGTACTGAAATTGCAGAACTCAAAAACCAGATGGGCACGAGTGATGGTGACTTCTGGGCCCAGATAGCCAGTGAAATGAAGCCGGAATTAAAGCAGGAATTATTAAAGCAGGAAGCAAACCAGTAAGCAAACCAGGAAATAAAACAGACAGAGCAACAGCTACAACACTTAGCTAATCAAAAAGCAAGCCTTGAAAAGAAATTAGAGGAGACCAAAGAAGAAATGGGGAAGCATGGTTACAAATCTCCTACAAAAAGACCTGAAACTCCAGGAGATGATATCAGGGTAAATAAAGATGAATATGGCAAAAATGATGGCAATTTCTGGGCCCAGAAATCCAATGAATTAAAGCAAGAATTAAAGCAAGAAATAAAACAGCAGAAGAGCTATACCAATACATAGATAAGCAAAAAGCAAGCCTTGAAAAGCAACTAGAGGAGACCAGAGAAGAAATATACCAGAAAATAATGAAGACAAAAGAAGAAATTAGAGAAGAACACAACAGAGATATAGAAAAATTAAATGCAGATATTCAGGAAATGAAAAACACACAGGTAATAATAAGCAACCACATTAAATAACTTCAGAATAGAATGTCAGACCTAGAAAATAAAGTGACTGAGCTGCAACATACAGGCCATGAAGAACACAAAGCAAATAAAGAAAGCGAATCATTGCAACGGCTGATAGATGATTCAAGGAGAAACAACCTCAGAATTATGGGAATTGAGGAGAAGACTGAGGACAAAACAAAAGGCTTAAGGGACATGTTCAATGAAATAATGGAAGAAAATTTCCCAAATCTAAGAAAAGAAATGAACATGGAACTTTTGCAGGCATATAGAACACCAAACAACTTTGATCAAAGAGATCCTCATCACGACATATCATAATTAAAATTCTAGAAACCCAACACAAAGAGAAAATAGTAAAAGCGGTAAGAGAAAAACAGAAAGTGACCTACAAAGATAAGCCCATCAGGGTAATGGCAGATTTTTCAATCCAAACTCTAAAAGCAAGGAGATCATGGAGCAATGTCATCCAAGCACTAAAAAAACACAAATGCCATCCAAGACTGCTATATCCACCAAAATTATCTTTTAATTTTAAGGGAGAACTTGAAACTTGCCATGACAGAGACAGCTTAATGGAATGTGCAGCCACTGAACCAATTTTGTAGAAAATACTTAAAGGAAAGAAACCTGGAAAGTGAAAGGGAGACCAGTGACACCAATAACCCCAGAGAAAAAGTGACAACAGCTAGAGGAGAATGAGCTGAGAAAAAAGTATGTTGGTAATTAGTGAAATATGAGTAAATAAGATATGAAAGTTAAGGAATTCTGAAATAACTAAATTTGCCTTCATGTCTGTCACTTTATATTTATGTGGTATAGATTTGACTTCATTTAATGTAGCAATGTGATACAGTTTTCACTTTGTATTGTTGTAGCAATTCGCTTATCAGGTCACTAATGAAAGTTTATCCTAAGGAAACTGATTGGTGTAAAGATAACCTTGTGAATGTACAAATATACACCTTCCAGTATTCAGCTAAGGCAACTGAATTTATGTATCTAATTATTTTTTCTCTTTCCCAAATTAATTAGTCTTTTAAACTACATGTTTATAGTTATTTTCTAATGGGAACTGGTGGGTAAGGCCAGGTGTAACAATAACAACAAAGATATAGAAAAATATGGAAAAAAAACCTTTTGATGAATATCCCAGTAAAGGGATTGGTTGGATTCAGAGAAGAGATATCAAGATCTAACTACTGTGAACCCATTAGAGGAATGGGAAGCTGAGGTAGAGTGGTGACTTAAGTGAAATGACTTAGGTGCAGAGGATTACTATGTTGAACACTGTATGGTTTCTTGGACTTGGAAAACCCAGAACACATTCCTTGGAACCATATGAAGTGATAGCCGGAGCCGAGGGAAGGGACAGGGTGTGGGAGGGTAGAAAATGGAAAGGGATTGTAAAGTCGATGTGACACATAGATGTATGAAACACCCAAATTCATTGTAAATACTATGTATTACATTTGTATATTAATAAAAATAGTGTGGGGGGAAGATAAATCATCTGGTACTATGCTTCTGAAAACTTCCTATCAAACCTACTTGTCTTTAAAATTGTTTTCAATCATTAGATCATTAATTCATCCTGAACTGCTTATGTTGTGTGGAAGCTAATTTCTAACAAGTTACTGAATGGGCTACTGTGTCCACTATTTCAAATATTCAGAAAAAATGTTTCATAGATGTTTCTAGATTTTGGTTTATTCCTATACCAATGCCCCACTACTGTAACATTCATACCTGTATAGAATTTTTTGCCTTTCAATAGCACAAGGCCTCTCCTAACATGCTTTTTTTTTTTTCAGAATCTTATGGCTATATTTGCACGTTTTCTTTTTCTACAGGTCCCAGAAATAATCCAAATTCAGAACATCTACCTCATGTTTGAATATATCCTGTAACATAGCTGTGTCACAATTTATGTAACTTCCTTAATAAAGGACACTGGGATTTGGCCACAATGCATTACATTTATAGATAAACTGAAAACTTTATGATACTCAAAATTTCTCACCCTAGAATACTGTCTATACTTATCTTCAGGGGCTAGAGGAATGGCACTGCAGTTAAGGTGCTTGCATAGCAATCGCGAGGCCTTGAGTTGATTCCCCAGCACCACATAAAGCTGGGCATAGTAGCGCAGGCTTATAATCACAGTACTCCGGAGGCTGGGGCAGGATTGCTCAGTCCAAGGCTAGCCTGGGCTAGATACCCTGTCTCAAAAAAAAGAAAAGAAAAGAAAAGAAAAAATTATGCTTATCTTTAAATTTTTCAAGTTCTAGTTTTATTCCAGGAACTCCCCACCCCCTTTCCCTAAAGTCAGAGTCAATGGTAGGAAGCTCTTGAGAGAACTTTCCTGCTATCTTCTGGATATCCATTACAATATTCTGCCTGGCATTTGTTCACATGATAGTACACCCTGCCCACTCCCAACACTAAGATCTTACACTGTGAGGCTTCCTCATTACAATGTCAAAGCCTCTCCCACCCTTATTAACGAGGAACATTAGACAAGAAATTAGACCCTGCATCAGCTGTGTTATTTCTCTATCCAATTCCAGTCCCCTTACTTCTCATTCAAGTCAGGAAGAATGAAATACCAATTGTTTTTTGATCTTGTTAAACTGTCTTAAATCCTGGGCTCAAGTGATTCTCCTCAGTGTCTGGAACTGTGGACTTATACCACTATACCTCGCCGAAGTCACTATTTGTGAACTCATCACACAGAAACACTTTCTCTACCTGGCTGTGCAGGCACCCTGAATGTCATTTATTGTTAAAGGCTGCATGCAATAAGACACACTGGTCACAACTCAAGTCTCAGGCAATATGAGTATCAAAATAATAATATATTTTTCCCTGAGAAAAAGCCAAAACATCTGTAGACAGCTTGGGATATGGGAAAAGGTTATTTTTACAAAAAAAAAAAAAAAAAAGAAGAAGAAAAAAAATTCTGAGACATTACTTAGGACATGAAAAATAAAATCTTGTTGAAGAGTAATACAAGTACAATAAAGTTTTTATTTTAATAAACTACCTTAAAAAGACACTGGACTTAACTTAGAAAGTCATTTCCAAGGTCTCTAGCTTTCATTCTAGTTCTCTAGTATCTCTTATTCACAAAAAATTAACAATAAATCCATAATGCCATACTTCCAGCCCTTAAGCAATAAAGGGACTCACATTCACAAGGATGCAATAATCAGTGGAGTAGAAAAAAGTCCAACAGACAACTTCAGAACAAGTTACTTTATTTTAAGTGAATAAAAGCAGTAGTTAACAATTGAAAAAAGTAATTTTCTTGTTAAGATACCACATACCATAAAAATAATAAGCCTTTTTCTACTCATGAAGACAAAGATCTTAGTTCCAGAAACCACATATTATTGGGTTCCAACGTAGTCATGGCAAAAAGCTCACTAAAGTGCTGAACTCTGTGACAATATAAAAACATAAGACAGCAATGTGACACACACAACCAGCAACTCAGCTGTTTTTCAAAACAAATTCTGAAGCGCACTCGCAGCGGAGCTACTCCCATGCTCCAGGCCAGGAGGTGGCTGCTATTCCACAGCTCCTCAGCTCTAAGTTACTTGCAGTATCTCAATCTTCGAGCAAGTAGTTAGGGTTAACCACCAAGTAGGGATCTTCTTCATAGCTCTCACTTTCCTCGGTGGAGCCTTTCAATCCAGCCTGGGTGAGCTCAATTAGAACATGATCCTGTGAAACACAAGGATTTGTTCTCATCAGGTCTCCAGAGCATTACATGACACCTTCTTCTTCAGAATCTCTGCCACTGACTTTATTTACTTCCCCACCCAAAATTCCTAAGACAAGGATTATACCTGAGAATTACTATCCATGTTCTGCCAAACTTCCTTCCCATCATGATACTGACCTTTCATACCATAAACATCCTTTAAAAAATTAAAAACTACATAAACGCAACAGATACTATGATTCTAGTAAGATTTCCTAGCATGTAATTGCAAATGCTGATAAATGAAACTTCAGGGGATGGGCATAGCTCAGTAATTAGAGCATTTGCCTAGGAAGCACAAGGCCATGGGTTCAATCCCCCCATTACACAACTGCTGGGTGTTATGGCACAGTCTTGTAATCCCAGCACTTGGGAGGTCAAGGCAGGAGGATTGCTATGAGTTCTAGCCAGTTTGGACTACACAGTGAGTTCAGGACAAGTCCAGACTACAGAGTGAGAAAAAAGTTCTACAAATTTCTAGTATTTGTTTAATTTCATTTAATATTATTTAAATTGCTGGGCATTGGACTTTTTCATATTCCACACATTCTTTAATTCACTCAGAAGTATAATCTAAAGATAACTTGGAAAATTTTTTATTCTGAGTTAATAAAAACAAAAGTAGATCATGCACTACGGGTTTTTTGCACTCTATGTTGAATTACAACCCCATCTCCTGCCATTCCGCTGCAAATCTTGGTTAGAGATCTTGGCATACTTAGAAGAGGGTTGAAAACGCAGATCCCTAGAGGTGCTAGGGAGGGATGGGCTGGCCGAAGCAAAGACGTTCCCCACCACTAGAATGACACAGTACACAGCATCTCAGTTCTCACTGCTGGCACTCACAATTGAATCATTATGTTCTTCTAACCCTACAAGAAACAGTTTTCCAGATGCTACACCCTGACCCATGATGTGTAACATTTATGCACAGAACACTATGTATTTACAGTCAGCACTGTGAAGTGAAGCACTGTGGCTGATTGGCTCCATGGGTGCAGGAACTCACACTGACTCCTATCTGTGAGGCACCAGTGAAGGTCCTGGGAATAGAGCAGTGAGCAAAATCCCTGCACTCCCAGAATGAGAGGAACAAGCTAAGCACCTAATATAGTGTCAGGCAATGACAAGCACTGTGAAGAACGTAAAGCCGAGTGACAGCACAAGCAGAAGCCCATTCTGACATTTTAGGTAACAAAAGATTCTTCGGAGGAGGTATAAGGGTCAAAAAAGGAGACGGGGAAGGTTTGTAAGTCTGATGAGATATATATGTGCTCAAAATACTTAAGTTCAAATATCATGTAACACATATATACATATTAATGGGAAAGAAAAAGAAAAAAAGAAAAGGTTCTTAGGAGAGTGACATTTCTACAGACACTGGCATGCATGGAGGAGGGTGTCTGGAGACCAAGTGCAGAGCATAGGCTTGCCTAAGGAGCAGACCAGGCCTCATCCCTGGGGTGGAATGGGCCAAGGAAGAACGAGAAGAAATGAACAAGCACAGCGGGGGCTAGCCCGTGTTAGGTTCTGCAGGGCATGTAGAGGAGAATGGGTTTTACTCTAAATGTCAATGAAGCACAGAAAAACAATTTATGTTCTAAAAAAGACCCAACTGGCTGCTGGGCAGAATGCCAGTGCAAAAGAGGGCAGACAGAAGGTGACTGAGCAGGTCAAGAGATGGCGGCCGGCAGGCTGGTGAAGGTAGTGAAAAGACAAGTAATCAAGGGCAACTCTCATGCGTTTGGACTATGACACCAAGAGCTGGTGGGGAAAGAATCCTGGTTTTAAACACAGTTAAGGGAAGAAGGCTTCCTTCATGAGTAGGCAACTGGTTATATATAACTGGAGTTTAGAGGACAGGTTGAGAGCTAGAGGCATATACTTGGGCCCATCAGCAGATGGGTGAATTCATAAAACCTAATGAGATCACTCAGGTAATAGATGCAAATAGCCTTACAGCAAAGAAGATTGAGAAAGGGGCTATGAGGAAACCAGCAATACAGAGGATGCAGCACATGGTGACTAAGAAAGTCCTCTAGAATTGACTATGACAAACACTGCTGAGCAAAAGAGGGTGGCTGATCCAAGTGCACAGAAATGATGTGCCAGGTCTTCAAGAATGAAAGAATGGAGACCAGGGGCATAGCTCAGTGCTTAGAGAGTGTGCCCAGGAAGCAAAAGGCCATAGATTTGTCCCCCAGTACCACAAAAGGGTTGGGTATGGTGGCAGACACCTATAATCCCAGCTCTTAGGAGGCAAGGGCATTGCAAAGAGCTGGAGGACAGCCTTGGCTACAAAATGAGTTCAGGACCAGCCTGGACTACAAAGCAAGACCTTATCTCTTGAAGTGAAAGAATGAAGTTGGGCTCAGTGGTACACACTTTTATAATCTTAGCACTTGGGAAGGTGAAGTAGGAGGATCTTAAGTTCAAGGCCAGCCTGGGCACCATAGTGATTTCAGAGCTGAGCTGGCTATATAATGAGATCTTGTCTCAAAATGAATAAGTAAAACAATAAGTAGGTAGATAGATAGAGCGAGAATGAACTGATATTAAGGGGAGAGTCACACTGCACAGTGCTACCATTTGGTTTGTAAGACAAAAGAATTTCCCATTTGAGATCTGCAGTCGTGAGTTTAAATAGACGAGCCACATGGTATTCTCAGATACTTTTTAGTTGTTTGGATATAGGTGCAAAAGAGGAAAAACGGGCAAGAAAATTAAATTTATTTCCCCTTCAAGCAAGTTAAGATAAAGAAAGCTAAAAGAATAAATGGCTAAGAGTGCATATGGCTAATGGGAGTGGAAAATAAAAAGTTACAAATCCAAACAGTAAGATTCCAAAGCTGTTTTCCCCATATTTCACCCAAATTCAACTTGATTTTAGCTAAGGAAATAATTTAGTTGCTGTTAATTCTAACTCATAATTGTGGCTGGACCTCAAGGATTCAAAGAGAACATACTGAGCTTCTGCACTAAGGTTAAGCCATGAACTCCCTCCCTCACCAACACTGCAGCAAGGGCAGCTGTGTACGTACATAGTGCGTGAGTCGATGAATAACTTTCTCTATGATTCTTTTTTTATTTATAAGTTCCTCTTCAGAATCTATTTCTGATTCAATTTCCTTCAAGTACCAGTTAACAAGCTCGCTTCTCTTTAACGCTGACTCATCCTCCTCTGCAACAAAAAGCACATTTTAAAAAATTAAAAAGGATATCCTTCTAGCAAACTCCATTACCAGTCCTTGGGATTCACATACATGACAAGGGAATACACAGATTAGATAATCATCAACCTGTCAGAAAATGCCACCTGCAAAAGTAAGCTCTGCAATGTGCCAGCAGCGTCTAAGACTGAAATAACATGCCATACTATTAGTATTAAAGTACAGGTGTTAGAGGAATATCAGAGCGCTTGCTCAGTTAGCGATGCCCTAGGTTCAATTCCCCAGCGTCATAGAAGTTGTGCAAAGTGGCACTAGCATTCAGGAGGCTGAGGTAGGCTGCCATGAGTTCAAGGCCAGCCCAGGCTACATAGTAAGAATCATCTAAAAAAAAAGTACACTTTATCTAGAAGAGGAGAAAAATCTAATAAAATAGAGAATAAACAAATTTCCTAAAACTCCAATGTGTGAAGGTTTTTCCTTCATCTCCTTCATACCTAGGAGAATGTCAATAACAAATGAAAGCATCAATTTGGAGGGAAGCAGCAGCAAGTGAAACATCTTGAATATCACATCTCCCCTATAGAAGGGGAAGATTTTTATGTAACTGAAATCAATTAAAAAGTAAAAATTCATGGGCAGTTATGCAAAATAAGAAATTACCCATTTATCCTAGCAAAATCTACCCATACCAATTTACCTACTGCTTTGTAAAGTTCAAGGTAGAACTTCAACCCCCGTACAAAAAAAATTAGTAAAACCCTCTTCAGAGTCTAATTTTGATTCAATTCTCTTCAGTTAATACCAGTTAATAACGCCTTTGGAAAGTATTAATACAGCTACACTGAAATTCTAGTATTTGTCCAAGTATTAAGTGAATTCTGAGGTCTAAAGCTATCTTCCTATGTGTGAGAACAGCTATTTACTTGAGGACTGAGAACTAGTAATTTACTTGTCTGGGATAGAAAACCCTGTAAAAATTAGCTGTGGAATGGACTGCCTAGGTAATATTCTGGTTCCATGGTTGTATAAAACATTTTTCTGACCCCCCAAACTAGACATGGTGGCAGACATCTGCAATCCTAGTACTTGAGAGGCTGAGGCAGGAGGACTGCCATGAGTTTGAGGCCAACCTGGGCTACAGAGTGACACCCTGTCTCAAAAAAAAGTCTTTTTCCCTCATTATTCTGATTTTTATAACCATAGCCAGGCTTGTTTATTCTTGCATTTCATATAAATGGTACCATTAATATGTCACTCCCCCACTTTTTTTGGCTTTTTGTTATTGTTGTTCACCTTAATGTTAATTTTGAGAGTGAACCAAGTTGGAGGTACTGGTATTTGTATTTAGTCTTTTTTATGTCTAAGTAGTATTCCACTGTATAAATATACCACAATTTATTTTTCTATTCACTTGATGGAAATTTGAGCTGTTCATTCTTTTGAATAGAGCTGCATAAATATCAGTAAAAAACAAACAAACAAACAAAAAAAAACAGAACTTGTTTTTTGTCAGGGTAGGTGGTACCAAGTATGGAGCCCAAGGCCTGCACAATATATTCCCAGCCCCCCTTTTTTTTTGACACAGGGTTTCACTATGTAGTCCAGGCTGGCCTTGAACTCACAAAAATCTTTCTGTCTCAGCCTCCTGAGTGCTGGGATTACAGGTGCACATCACTGTACCTAGCGTACATGGTGGAGGGAAACAGGACTCTGGGGCTTCTAGTTTATAGACAAGTGCTCTGACCACTGTGCTATTTCTCCAGACCTCTAGCCCATTTTTATTTTGAGACAAGGTCATATCCCAAACAGCGCTAAGATGCTCAGGCTCGGCTTAAACTTGTCTGAGTCTCCTACAGTGATGGAATTCACTTGTTTAAACTTCTCTTGTTTAAAATTCGGTAAATTAGGAAGAAGAAGAAAAATGAAGTGGCATAAATACAAGAACCTGGGGGGCTGGGGGAAGGAGGAGTGTGGCACCTGAAGCACTTGCCTACTAAGTACAAGGCCCAGTTCGATTCCCCAGCACCACAGAAGAGCTGGGTGTGGTGGTGCTTGCCTGTAATCCCAGCACTCAGATGCTGAGTCAGGGGGACTGCAATAAATTCAAGTCCAGCTTGGGCTACATAGTGCGTTCAGGGCCAGCCTAGACTACAAAGCAAGACCCTATCTCAGAAAAGAAAAAGGGAAGAAAGAAAGAAAGAAAAAAGGAACATAGGGGCTGGAGATGTTAGTTCTGGTTTCAATTCCAAGCCCCATAAAAACAAAGTAAGGAAGGGCAAAACAAAACAAAAACAACGTGAAATTTCCAAACCTTTTATGTGCAACAGGAATGGGAATAAAACCTGTAGTGTTTCCTAGTGGCAACTCTGTTGCCTTCTCTCCTTGCACTGTCCACCATTCCCAGTGCAACAAGGGCACAGACTAAATTAGCTCAAATCTCTGTTAATAAGACAAACAATACCTGGCATGCTCTCCCTCTCGAATACATTGGAATCTGTCATGACAAAGTATGCCTAGAAGCCAGCAGAATCATCCTTGGAATTTTTCCCCACCATTCTTATTAATATATATATATAACATATACACACACACACACACACACACACACACACAATACATAATGTTTACAATGAACTTGAGTATTTTGTCCACTTACATATCACATCAATATTACAAACTCTCCCCCTCCACATTTTTGGTCCTCCAATACCTTCCCCATCACCCCGTAACTCCGACTATAATTTGGTTCCATAGAATGCCTGTGTTCTGGCTTTCCCAAATCAGAGAAGCCATGCAATATTCAACATATTTAATCTTCTGTGTCTGACTCACTTACTACTCAAATTACCATTTATTAGTTCAGTTTCCCAACCCTAGAATGAGCTGCAGTAACCATATCTTGATGCCTCTTCTCTGTGTCCAGCAGAGCCCTTTATTGGGATGATTTACCAAAAATTCAGGGTTTTTTATTTTTTTTACAATGAACTTGTAGGGAAATGTGTAGGCTGTCAGGCTGCACCTATCTTCCATAAATTTATCTGGCTAACATGAGCCTGAGTAAGGATTTATCTTCTGCAAGCATGATACAACATTTAGGAATCAGCAGTGGCCTATGCAAATACACCTTATATAAAAACCAGGATATCCACAGTCTTACCTTCTTCCACCTTTCTCAGGTGAAGCACTATGAGGTTAGAGATTCGGCAGTACTCAGAGAAGCCAAGCCTTAAGGAGGCTTTAGAAGCAGGATCTTTATTTATGTCTTCACTGAAGCCATTAACTCCATTCACAGGGGCAGGGCTCTCAGCATGACCTAAGTGAAAAATTAATCACCCGAATCTTGGTTTTGTACCTTCAAAATCCCATTATTAACCAATATGCTGTTCACATGTGGTACCAATTTCAGAACTCGCATACAATTAAATGCAGTATGATAATTCAAAAGCAAATTTATAAGCTTTACTAGAGAAAACAGCTAACCTGAGAGGAATGCTGAAATGTAAAGATTCTGTGATATAAGTCAATTTGCAGTACTTGTGTATAAAATAAAAAACTGTGATATTAACCTGTTCTAATATGCTTGAAAGAATTTTTATTTTTGAGACAGGGTCTCACTCTATAGCCCGGCTATTCTTGAACTCAGTATGGAGCCCAGCCTGGCCTTGTCTCATTGCAAACCTCGTCTCAGCCTCCCAATCCTCTTGTCTCAGCCTCCCACGGGCTGGAATTATAGATGTGTACCACCACACCCAGTTTATGTGGTGCTGGGGAACAGAACTCAGATATTTAAGAACTTGTCTAAGCGCTTTAACTGCTGAGCCATTCCTCCAGCCCCTGAACAAATGTTCAATCCAATAGAAAGTAACAATACTACAAATAAAGGATTTTGGAGCCAAAGGATCTAATCACCATCTACTACTACTGTTTTGGTGTACTTTCTTTCAACATTTAAGCATATATATTTTGTATCAAAGTTAGCCGTATTTTAAATTAGTTACTACAAGTCCAGATCCACTCTTGCCCCCTTTTACTACATATATTTCACAATTATCAAGTGCACTTGTACCATATGACATCCTAGAGAAGATTTTTGGTCCCTAACACTAGAACAGTCAGATACAACTCACCATTGATGCCACCTGGCCCCTCATCTACCTCCATCTGGGTCTCCTCCTCTTGATCTAGATTGACATCAGGAGTTTCTACACGGATGATCGACTTATTTAGTAACCGAAATGCTTCCTTCACATGTTTTGGCTGGACCTAAACCAGTAATGAGGAGGTAATTCAGTTACATATTCTTCCTGATATATGAAACAGACAAAAATCATATGCATTCTTCTGTCTCTCCCTCCCACCTCAATTTTCAAGACAGCACTACAAATTCAACAGAATAGCTAGAAATGACTAACAATACCAAGTAAGGGCAAGGATGCAAAACCAATTCTCACTCCAGGTAAAAAATATAAATCAATGCAACTGTAAACATAAATACACCATATACTTGTTTGTTGGAAAAGTTATGACTCACTTTTGCAACTTATGTCACCAGGCCATCTTTTATTTATTTATTTATTTATTTATTTATTTATTTATTTATTTATTTTGAGGCAAGGTCTCACTGTAGTTTAAGCTGGTCCTAAAGTCACTACGGAGCCCCAGCTGGCCTTGAATTCACAGCAATCTTCCTGTGTCAGGCTCCCAAGGGATTAAAGGCGTACGCCACCATACCTGCCACCTTGCCTACCTTATGTGGTGCTGGGAAATCAAACCCAGGGCCTTGTGCTTGCTAGGTGAGTGCATTAAATGCTATGCTATTCCTCCAGCCCACCAGTTCATTTTTAGAAGTACTACAGTCAGTTGGATCTATGTTAATGCTACCATTTGACAGCTAAAAATTTTTAACTTTCTTTCTAAAAATAAATAAATTGAATGAATATTTGGTTGAGTTTTGGAGATTTTACAGCAAATTAAAGATGGAAGGCCAAACTGAACTTCTGGCACATTTTACTCTTTTACTTCTGCACATCAAGCTTGTGAAGTTGCTTACAGTTTATGGTGACAATGGTCTACAAGAACAACAGTAGATAGAGGAGAAAGAGCTGAGAAAAAAGTAGGTTAGTAATCAGTGAAATATGAGTAAATAAGATATGAAAGTTAGAAAATTCTGAAATAACTAGATTTGCCTTCATGTCTGTTGCTTTCAGTGTATTTATGTGGTACAGATTTAAGTTCATTTAATGTAACAATGTGATATAGTTTTAACTTTGTTTTGTTGTAGCAATTCACTTATTAGGTCACTAATGAAAGCTTATCCTAAGGAAACTGACTGATATAAAGATAACCTTGTGAATGTACAAATATTCACTTCCCAGTATACAGCTAAAGCAATTGAAATTTATTATTTTTTCTTCTTTTCAAATTAACTATCCTTTTGAACTACATGCTTATAATTATTTTCTAGTGTGGACTCGTGGGGAAGGCCAGATTTAACAATAACAAAGATGTAGGAAAATATGGAAAAAAAACTTTTGGTGAATATCCCAATGAAGGGATCAGTTGGATTCAGAGAGGAGATATCAAGATTTGACTACTGCGAACCCACTAGAGGAATAGGAAGCTGGGGTAGAGTGGTGACTTGAGTGAAATGACTTAGGCGTGGAAGATTAATGTTAAATACCGTATGGTTTCTCAGACTTGGAAAATCCAGAACACAGACATTCTTTGGAACTATATGAAGTGATAGACAGAGCCAGGGGAAGGGACAGGGAGGGTCTGGGAGGGTAGCAAATTGGAAGGGATTGTGAAGTCGATGTGATACACAGGTGTACGAAACACCCAAATTCATTGTAAATACTATGTATTACATTTGTATATTAATAAAAATAGTGGGGAAAAAAAGAACAACAGTAGCAATGATGGTTCACAAAATTCTGTGTCATTTTGATTGCAATGACATTCTTGGTCCAGGAGGCCCACTAAGGCTGACAACAAAATAAAGGCCTTCATCAAGTCAAACTCACATTATGCAACATAAGAGATTGCAGAAACACTGAACAACCATCATTCTAGTATTTGTGACCATCTGAAGAAGCTGGGATATGTATGCAAGCCCGCTGTTTGGATTCCTCATTAAATTACAGAACTTCATTTGAGGGCTGGAAGATTGGCATAGTAGTAAAGTACTCAGTAGCTTAACAGTAGCCTAGGCAGGCCTAAAACTCAGCAGCAATCTTCCTGATTCAGCCTCCCAAGTGCTCAGATCATAGGCATGTGCCACCATGTCCAGTTTATGCAGTGTTGAGGAACTGAGCTCATGCCCAATGTGATAGTGAGGCCAGTGCTTTAACACTGCGATTCCTCCAACCCCCCCAAAACTATTTTTTCTAAGCAGACTCAAATATACTCCTCCAGGTAAGTGACACTCTTGCTGAACTTTCCACCTTTACTCTAGAATGCCGTTTCCCTAAAGTCTTTCATCTGCTGAAATTTTACATATCCTTCAGGGGTCAGTTTAAAATAAAATACTGGCACTTCCACAAACCCTACCACTTCTCTAGTATATGGAAACTGACCTGTTTGGGATGCCCTATCAGAATACTTCTCTCAAATTTTACATGCTTACTTAAATGCACTTCTCACTCCTACTAGCAGCAATGGAAGACAAGAGCCCTTTTTACCAAGATTCCATTTATGTTAGGCAAGTCAAAAAGATCGAAACAAGTTAGTGTAAAAAGTACTTTGTCATACTGAACAAGAAGAACAATGCTGGAGTTACCATAATACCAATTTCAAAATATACCACAAACCCACAGTAACATAAACAGCATGCTATTGGCTCCCCCAGACCCCCCAAAAAAGGAAAGAATAAAGAACAAGTTGTAAGACAAAGGAAAAGACGACACAGGAACAACCCATGGAACTACAACCATCTGATTTTGAACATAGGGGCCAAAAATATGCTGGAGAAGACAGCTTTAACAATAATTAAACAGGATTCCAAAAATTAAAGTTTTTGCATAGCAAAGGAAACAAGAGAGGGAAGAAGACAGTCTACATAACAGGAAAATTATTATCTAGAATGTACAAAGACCTCAACAAAAAACTGGTAAGTAAACTGAACAGACACATCTCAAAATAAGTACAAATAGCCAGTAAGCACATGAAAAAGTGTCAACCACAAGGGAAATGCAAATCACAGTTACACTGAGTTTTTATCTCATTCACTTGGAATGACTACCTTGTATTAAAAAAAAGACAAGGAATGCTAGTAAAGATGCAAGGACAAAAGGAGATACAAACTAGGACAACCATGGAAGAAATCAGTTCAAAAAACTAACAACAGAGGGGACACCTAACCTTGTTGTACCATTCTTTGGTATATTCATGAAGGAAAGTCAAACATATACAACAGATACCTGCATACCCATGTTTAGTGTGGCATAATTCACAATAGGTAAGCTGTGGAAATAGTGAAGGTACATGTCAACTGACGGATGGAAAAGGAAACACACACACACACACACACACACACACACACACACACACACACACAAAATTACATATTATTCAGCCAGAATAATATTGTTTAAAAATTATAAGACCAAGAAGAGCATAGCAGTTAGAGCAACTGCATAGCAAGCACAAGGTCCTGGGTCTGATTCCACAGTACCACATAAATCGGGCTTGATGGTGCACACCTGTAATCTTAGCACTCAGGAGGCTGATGCAGGAGGATTGCTGTGAGTTCAGGGCCAGTGTGGGATACACAGTAAGATCCTGTCTCAGAAAAAAAGAAAAAATGTAACGTGCAAGAAAATACAAAGAATGGGAGCCAGACTCAGCTAGTTCAATACTGCATGTTACAGCGGAATACTTCATGTTTCACTGGTATAGGCCAGTAATCCCAGCATGTGGGAGGCGAAGGCAGCAGTTTCAAGTCTGAGGCCCACCTGGACTACAGAGTTTGAGGCTAGCCTGATGACTGAGCAAGACCCTACAACCAGTTCCCCTAAGTATACACATCTTCACTCACGTGTAGAATCTTAAAAAAGGAAAAAGATGGACAGCAGGAAACCAGAAGGGAGTTTATTACAGAAAAGTCTGGGCAAGGTGGTTTGTTTTAATCCAGCACTCTAGGAGGCTCAGGCAGAAGTATAAATTCAAGCTCAATGTGGGCAACTTGGTGATGTAGTGAGATTCTCAAAATAAAATGCGGAGAGGGATTGGGGTTAAATATCCTTGTTTCAATTCCCAGTACAGGTACTGGAACAATAAAAAATAAAAAATTCTGAATTTTTTTAAAAAAGGACACCGGTCTACACCCTCAGGAAAAAACTATGGGATAAAAATGTTAAGTCTCAATAGTGGTTATTTCTGAGAAGGCGGATTAAGACTGAAAAGGGGCATAGAACGATGGAATGCTGGAAATGGTTTGTATCTTGACCCAAGTCACAAGAATGTTAAAAAAAAAAAAACACCAAGCTGTACATATTCTGTGGACTATACATATATAATACACATAAATAAAACCCAAACTCTTTACAAAACAAGGTAAGAGCTGCTCTGGTTGGGCGGGGAGGTAGGGTTGCTCTTCCATTCTGTAACCCCTTTACATCTCTATTCTCACTATGCCTGTGGGACTCAGAATCAAAGAACATTTTAAAACCTCAGTGGTGATAAGAGTGTGTGTGTACATATGTGTGGGTGCGCACACTCATAGCAAACCCCTAAAATTAATGCTACAGTTTGTATCTTGAGTGTCCCAAAAAGCCTCATGTATTTGGAGCTGTGTGTTATCGAGAGGTAGGGCCTGGCTAGAAGGGGTAGGTGTTAAGGTTCGATCTGGAGAGACTGTCAATTTGTAGTTTGTTGGGATTGGGGATTGCCTAGTACTATTGATTTGTGGCTACCAAGTGAGGAAATGGCAGCCACCCTGTTAGGCGGATCCACAACTGGCAGCTCTGAACCAAGTAAAGGAAAGAAGAAGAAACATTGTTGCAGCTTCTTCCTGGCAAGGCTCTGCTCTTGCGTGAGCCACACAATCACTTGGCTTCTGTCTGCAAAGGGGTGAGCAGCTCTCCCAACTCTGTCTCTGCCATAAGCGTTCACCATTGCTGGCTGCCCCATCAATGTACTGTGTGCGTGAGACCTTCTGAAAATGTGAGCTAAACATTACATTGTGGATATTGGGTAGTTTGTCAAAGCAACAAGATAAATGGGGCTGGAGAAATGGCTCAGCAGTTAAAGCAAGGTATTAGCAAGCGCTAAATTCAAGAGTTCGATTCTCCAGCACCATATAAACTGGGTGTGGTGGTGTACACCTGTAATCCTAGCACTTGGGAGGCTGAGATAGGAGGATTGCCATGAGTTTGAGGCCAGCCTAGGCTCCATAGTGAGTTCAGGACCAGCCTTGACTACCGAGTGAGACCTTGTCTCAAGTGAAAAAAAAAAATTATTTTGGGCATCCTTATTTCTCTTCCTGCTTGTGGTGGAGTTCCTAGTTTTTATCTCACTTTCTCCTTTATACTTCTCCCAGTAAATTTACTTCCTAATTAAAAAAAAAATAACCAAGACAATTAACCAAACAAAAAAATTCATATACTGGTGCTAGAGGAATGGTACAGAAGTCAAAGTGCTTGACTTCCAAATTTCCCACCATCACATAAAGCCAGGTGCAGTGGTACACACCTGTAATTCCAGCACTCAAGAGGCTGAGGCAAGAGGATTGTTGTGAACCCAAGACAGCCTAGGTTTAATAGCGAGTTCAGATCTAGCCTGAGTTACAGAGTGATACCCTGTCTCAAAAAAAAAAAAAAAAAAAAAAAAAAATCCATACATTAATACATTTCAAATTAGGCTAGGGCTTATATTATCTGTCTCTATCCCTAGCCCAGTGGCCTACCACATTGCAGGATGTAAAGAAATTTTCCTAAATAAGTAGTAACTCACCTGTGTATATACTATTATCAATAACGTAATTACTCTACTTTTACTAATCTAACCACTACATTTAACCAACGCTTGACAAGGCAGGTGTGGCACATACCCATAAACCCAATACTGTGGGAGGGTGAGGCAGAACAATACAAGTTCAAACTCTGCCCAGGAAACTTAGCAGCTTTGTGACACCCTGCCTCAAAATGAAATCTAAGAAGGGTTAGGCATTCAGCTCAGCGCAAATACCTGGGTTTCAATCTCCAGCACACCAAACCAAAAATAAACATAGAGGGAAGTAGAGAGAGAGACAGAAAAAGAGACAAGCAAGCTTGTTAGCAAGCCTAATGGGAAAAACCTCAGGGCAATATATACTGTAAGCATTCAACGGTTACATAAAAATAAATCCACCAATTTTAAAACATCTCATATCAAAGACAAAAACATGCCTACACACCAACAATTTCTCTTTATTCTATTCATAATAAGATAACTTTGCTACCTCATCACAGCAATGCATGCGGGCCATAGCTTCAGACAGACGGATCATGCTCTCAAGCTGTCGTACTGTAATCCTCCATGAAGACTTGGTTACACCAGAACCATCCCTCTGGCGGAGACGCTTATACTGTTCCACAATAAAGTCTTCAGACTCTTTGGATATCTGCTTTACAACAGGAGTGAAGTTACAGAAACATTTTGACATGGTAAGAGCTGCATCAAATATTAGGTCTAACAGTATTCCAGGTAGAAGACAGGTATAGTGGCTTTCTGGGAGGCTAAGGCAGGAGAATCGCAAGTTCGAGCCCAGAGAGGGCAACTTAAGAAGATAATGTATTACAATAAAACATAAAATGGGTCAGGGATGTACTGACATACTGAAGACCCTGGTTTAACCCCCAATACTGTCCCTTCAAAAAAGCATTTCAGGTGGGAACATGTTGGGAAACTGAGAATATTAAGACTTTGAAGCCACCAATGAATTACTACAGAAATGACTGTTGAAAGAATCTAAGTAAGGAGGTCTGTGAATTCTGTGTGTTAATTTTATAAACATGGAAGACAGTACACAGTATTGAAGCAAATGAACATTTCTAAGTAATGTTTCACAAGCTGAAATAATGGAATAAAATAAAATGTAATCTCTTATACCTGAGAATATCAAAGTTCATTTGATAAATTAATGCTTAGGTTATACTTGGGGCTCAATTAACTCATGCTGTCTTTGGAGAAAAAGAAGCCAACATATGTATCAGCTATTCCAATAAACCTTACTTATATCTAAAACATTTCAGCCTTTCAGAGAACTGAATATGTTAAGGATGTGTGTCAAGGTCACAGAGGGACCACTATTTAGCCATGGAGAACACAAAAATCATATTCAAACTTAGTTTTAAGTTGGGACTATATGTCTTCTGGGACAGAAAGAGTAAATATCATATCATGGATTATCACGTGAAAGTGATGGATAACTCTCCAAAGTTAAATCGGGTAATAGTGTAAAAACCTTAGATATAATGAAACAAATTTTTTCCTGTTCATTTTCAGTTTTAGGAAAATACTATGCAGTAAAACATATATATATACCATGGGGATTTATCTTTAGAATTAAATATTCAGTTGGATATCCTGAACAAGCACAGATTCAGTCCAAAGGACTCTCAATCACTACAAAATTGTAATTTAAATTCATCACAACAATGTAGAAGAACCTAATCTTTTCTTCAGAGAAAAGTTAAGAGCATTCACTATACTACTGATTTAGTAAACAATTTCAAAGAGTCTTGAAAATAGCTGAAATAAAGCCTCGACCTAGAAAAATTTTATTAATACCTAACAAATATATTTATATTTTTTAAAAAATCCTTCCTGAACTCTTTGAAGAAATAAACTGCTATTCAAAGAACCAAGTTTAGGTTAGCTAATTTTCATAAGACTCATTTAAGTCCCACTTTAACACACACACAGTTATTTATCCCAGTACACAGAGTAGATTACCTTGGGTTTGAACTGTCTTGCAAAGAGCAAATACCTCCTAATGTCATCAAGAGAATAAACACGATCAATCGACTCCTCAATTCTTGAATGTAAGTCCACTATACGCCTGGCAATAGCATAATCGGTAACCTAGTTCCAAACAAGAAAATCACATTCATCAGTCACAGTTACATCTACTCCAGACAACCCAGGCACACATTCCTGTACTATAAACATTCAGGATGTTGAAAGAGGATTACTATGATTTTGAGGGCCAATCCGGGGCACAAAGTGAGACGCTGTCTCAAAAAAAACAAAACAAAACAAAAATAAATAAAATAAAATGGAGTTGTAATATGCCACTGTATCAAGTTTATGAGGAACATCTGTTAACAGTCTGACTGATTTTTGAGACAGAGTATTACTCTACAGTTGAGGTTGGTCCTAAACTTACTATGTAACCCAGGCTGGCCTTGAATACACAGCAATCCTCCTGCCTCAAACTCCTGAGTGCTGGGATTACAGGTATGTACCACCACCCTGTTAATAGTTTAGGTTAAACTGCTTGCTTGTGGGAGAACCCGGTTGGGTTGAGGTGTATCTGGCTCATATCCAGGACACCACGGTCTAGCACACTAGACTGTTAACAGTTGGCTTTGGAGGCACACCTCACGCCCTTCAGTCCTGTGACTTCTGGCCAATCTACTTTGCCCCCAGCTTCTCCTTATGACTTCCTCATTCCCCTAGACATCACCAGGAACTAGATATGTACATATATGGGAATGCTGTGTACTCTGGGCTCTGATTGGTTCTGACATTTTTTCTGCATCCATAGCTATATTTAAGCCAAGTGACTTCCAGAATAAAGCAGGACATCACTTGCTTAGCAAGTGCATACCCCAGAGTTCAATTCCCCAGCACCACATAAAGCTGGGCGCGGTGGCGCAAACCTGTAATCCTATCACTAGGGATGCTGAGGCAGGAGGAATGCCATGAGTCCAAGGTTAGCGTGCACTCCAAAGCTAGTTCAGGACCAACCTGGGCTACAGAGCAAGACCATCTCAAACAAACAAACACACAAACAAACAAATAAATCAAACATTTCAGTGTAGGCATCTTTGCCTTCCTCTACAAATGACACCAGAAGAAATTTACTGGTTTAATAACCCTAGGAAAACTAACATTTATAGGGCCTTTGGTATACGACAGGTGCCATTACCATAAGTATACATAAAAGTATTTATGAAATTCTCAGGAAAATTTCAGTAGAGATGTATTTACTCTTGTAATGACCAGTAAACTGAGGCTCAAAAGGCTAAATAACTTTTCCAAGCTCAGAGTTATTAAGGAGTAGAACAACTTGAATAGTTTTAGAGTCTGTGATCTGAGCCACTACATTATGGAGATAATTATCACAGGACAGAAAAATTGTAGACAGATAAAGACAGCAAATGACAAAGCAAACGGTAAATCGTTACTATGTGAGCCAGGCAAAGGTTACCAGTTTACCCTTTGCACTAGCTACGTACCTATCCCCCTTTTTATATTTTTAGATGGTGTCTCAAAGTTGCCCAGACTGGGCTTGAATGTGTGATATTCCTGTTTCAATCTTCCAAAGTCCTGGGATTACAGGCGTGTGCCATTATATTTGCCATAAATTAATTCTAATTAAAAAGTTTAGAAGCTTAGAACTTGATCTCCTCTACTCTCCAAAAGCAATTATGTCATGCATAATCAGAAAAATATGAAAAACAGACAACTCTCAACTATGTGGGGTTAGACACCTTTAAAAAGGATCTAGACTTTTCAAACTTTCTCACAATGGAAGGCAGCCTTTGCTCAGATAAAATCTGAAGTAACCCTAGTTTAAGAGTTCTGGATTGTACCTAACGAAATAAGAGGGCTTCCATATCTAGCAATTAAAGCACAGTCTACAATAACCCATTGTCATTCTGTAGTTTTGCAGTTCTTGCAAATCTGAACTGCATGTTAGACATTTGTCTAAACAACTAGATATTTTCAACTTGGGGAGTGGACAACAGAAGGGTTTACTGATGATTTCACTCTATCTTGTAATTACCCCAGTAGCCTTTGCCTGGCTCACATAGTAAGGATTTGCCCATTTGCTTTGTTATTTGCTATCTTTATCTGTCTACAACTTTTCTGTTCTGTGATAATTACCTTCGTAATGTAATGGTTCAGGTCACAGACTTATTCAGGTAAAAAAATTGCTACATAAACACTTGACAGTTCAATGGAAGTAGGAAGACAAATGGTTCATGATGTGAAAAGTTTCTGTGGCGTCACATTTTTTTTTCCCCCAGGGTTGCAGAAAACAACCAACAACAAACAATTTTCTAAAAATCTTAAAAGAATATAGTGGGGGTCAACAGCAGACTTCCCCCCAAAAAAGGCAACAAAACCAGGAAAGTTATTTCTTGATATCACTAAGTGCAACCAATCATTCAAATAACCTTATTTTGGAGTTCCTCACTGAACAATTTGGCCAATCCCATGTAATACTGAGGAAAATGAAAAGGGCAGGGTATACACATACACTAGCTAGAGGACAGCTACCTTCTAGCCTTACCACACTCAATCATTCAAACTGAAACTAAAAAAAAGAAGTTAAAACCAATAGTCCATATGATTACCTCATTACATTCATCCACCAGGATAAAGAAGAGATCAAACCGGGACATGATGGGAGCAGATAAATTGATATTCTGTTTCAAAGACTTTGACCTGTCATAGTGTCCACTGATGGGGTTTGCTGCTGCCAAAATGGATGTCCTGGCATTCAGAGTAGCCTGACCATAAAAGAAAGAATATTAAGGTTTAAAAAGAACCATGGAATGGACAACAAACACAACAAAAACCTCAACTAAATGCAAGCCAAAATAATAAGAAACCATTTTTTACCTACTAAGCCAGCAAAATTCAAGTCAGATAACATATATTCAGCAAGCTAGCCCTTCTATATGATGCTGGTGGAGTGTTATGCACTTTAAACCAGCAGACGGTTAGGTACAAAATGATTTACAATATTATTTGTAATACAAGAGACTGAAAATGACCCAAATTTGGCTCTGTCAAATGTGAAGACCCAAACTGTGATACATACAACTGAATACCATGCCATAATAATAAATCAAAGTTGATCTAGTATGTGCTGGAATAGAGCTTACCACAATAAAATTATGATATTAAATGAATAAGGAAAACTACATATTTGCTTATTACATATAAAATATTCCTAAGAGTCACATACTCAGTACATACCTATGAGACTCTACTATGCTGGACATTTCCACAATAGGTTTCTCTTAAATTTTTATTTAGTATGACACTTAAATTTATATTAGTTACTTGAACCTATTCCTTTTATTTTAAAAAGTTCAGTTTCTAATGCTGGTTATAAAACTGCACTTAATTATTTGCATTTAAATAATCTGTTTATCTTTAAGGGGTTTTAGTGGTGCTAGGAATCAATGGTTGTTGTTTTTGATATAAATAGAAGCATGCTTTATCAAACAATACAGTTGTATCCATGAAAATGTTGAGAAGTAATGCTAAAAATTTCACCAGTACTTCCTCTATTTTCTGTCACGGCAATACATTCACACTATACTTTAAAACAGTGGTCCCCACCTTTGTTGGCACCAGGGACCAGCTTTATGGAAGACAAAGTTTCCAAGACCAGGGAGGGGAGATAGGTCAGGATGAGTCAAGCACATTACAATTATTGTGCACTTGAATATTTTATTGTACCACTGCCTCAGCTCCATCTCAGATCACCAGGCATTAGATCCTTATGAGGAGCATGCAAACAAGATTCTTTACATACACAGTTCACAACACGGTTCACTTTTCTACAAGAATCTCATGGCAGAGCATACGCACAGATATGAACGACAGGGATGCGCTCACTGGCCTGCCTGCTTCTTCCCTCCTGCTATACAGTCCTGTTTCTAGCAGGCCACAGATGGGTACCAGTCCATGGACTGAGGGCTGAGACCTCTACCCTAAACAGTACCCAGTGTTTAATATTGTGGATTAACAGTTTCCAGGACTGATTTTCCATTTTAATGAACAGCATGGTATGTTCAAGTAATAAATTTTATCCTGGTAAATCTCTCTCATGCTATATTAATCTAGAAGGCTAAGGTATAATCCAATGAAACAAAAGCAGACATACTTACCTTCACTCCTGCTTTAGTAATGGAAATGGTCTGCTGTTCCATAGCTTCATGAATAGCAACCTGATCCCTCACATCCATCTTATCAAATTCATCAATGCAACACACACCCTATAGCCAAAGAGATCTATCATAAGCAGCTGCCTTGCAGATACAGAATATCAAATTCAAGTTGGCTACCATAGAGACCCACCCTTCCATTCTCCCAAACAAGTACAAGTATTCCTAATTTCTTTTTTCAAGCAAGACAGTTTAATGATTCTTAGAGTTAAATGAACAATACATTTGACTCACTTAACAAGAGTGAAACTAAATATATATAGATACTTAGTCGTCTTTTATTCAGCCTTAAAACCCTGTGTAGGAATCAGTGTCGAGACACCCTGGGCATTTTAGCACTGCGAGAGGTAGGCAAATGGAGCATACTGAACACAAGCTTGGATGTATCTTATAAGCATTTGTGAACCTAACTGTGCAAAGACCTCCTCACAGAGATGCCCCAGTCTGCACAGGAAAAATGGCTGAAAAAAAAGATGTCCCAGTCTGACAAAGGAAAAAAGGCAATCTGGGTGTGGTACCCCATGCCTGTAATCCTAGTACTATGGGAGGCCAAGGTAGGTAGGATTCCAAGTTTCAGTCTGGCCTGGGAAACCTAGTAACTTGGCAGACCCTGTCTCAAAATGCCCAGGGTCTAATCCCCTGTACTGCCAGATTAAAAAGGACAGAAGAAAGGAAAAGCTACTCACAGCAACCACCTATGCTCAGTGCAGGTAAACCATTCTAGGGAAGCATGGAATGTGCTGACTGATGTCAGTAATTCTAATTAATTCTAGATTAATAAATAAAGAATGCTTTTTTCCCCACAAAGCTATCTCTATGAGACTTTACAAGCCTTCACTGTTAGGGGAGGAGGTATGAGACTTCTTTAAATCCAAGAATGTGGTATGTTCTTACATTATCAGCCAGCATCAAAGCTCCAGCCTCAATAACAAATTCATGAGATTCTTCATCTCTCACAACAGCTGCTGTTAAGCCAGCAGCACTGGATGCTTTCCCACTGGTGTAGACGGCTCTGGGGCTGAACTCTTCCACATGCCTGTTTATTACAGGATTTTGCAATTATGAACAACAACAACAACAAAAACAGAACGAAACTCATGTGGGATTTATTCCAGAAATACAAGATTAACAACATCCTAAAAACCAATGTATCATATCAGTAACAAGTAAGAGTACACAACCATCTAAGTTAGTGGAGAAAAAGCATTTGACAAAATTTAATACCTTTACATGACAAAACCTTAACAAACTAGGAATAAAAGGCATTGTCCTAAAACTGATGGAAACGATTTTCTTTACCTTTATAAAAGACCTCTATACAAAACCCACAGCTAACATTATACTTAGGGATTAAAGCCTGGCTGAATGCCTTGCCCCTAAGGTCAGGAATGAGACGTATATGTCCACTCTTGGTTCTTCTATTTAGTATTAGGATGAAATATCTTGTGAGAGCAAATAGCATAAAAAGAAAAAGGCATCCAGATTGGTAGGAAGTATTTTCTACTTAGGATTTTGATATAAAAATACCACAGAGTTACTGTTAAATGGATATGAAGTTTCAGTTCAAGATGCAAAATTTAAGATACAGAATGATGACAATTGCACCGTGAGCACACACTTACATCACTGAACTGTAAACCTGTAAATGGCTAAAATAGTAAATCTTTTTTCTTTTTTTTTTGAGACAAGTCTCACGCTGTAGTCCAGTCTTGTCCTGAACTCACCATGTAGCCCAGGCTGGCCTTGAACTCACAGAAATCCTCCTGCCTCAGTCTCCTGAGTGCTGGGATTACAAGTGTGTACTACCACACCCAGCTAATTTTTACATGGTATTAGAGAACTGAATCCAGGTCCTTGCACATGCTAAGCAAATGCTGTAACTACTGAGCAAGCTAAGCCCCCTGCCTCTAAAATGGTAAATCTTGGGTATGCTTTACCATAATTTTAAGTAAAGTCCTGTGACGGAATATTCACCACACCACTATTCATAAGAGCCCAAAAGTACAAAGAATTCAAATGTCAATTAAATTAAATGTGGTCCATCCATATGATGGGGCATGACTCAGCAATAAAGGAAATGAAATACGGAAACATTACAATATGGCTAAATCTTGACAAGTTTGTGTTCAGTGGAAGAAGCTAGTCACGTGTATGATTCCATTAACATTAAGTGTCTAGATGGAGACAACAGAGTGCATGACCAGTTGCTGTTCTAGTGAAGAAGAAATGACTGCTAGTGAGTAGAGTGTTTATTTTTGGGTAATGGCAATTATAAAAAGTTCAATGACAGTTGTACAGTTAAGTAAATATATTAGAAACATTGAACTGTCCACTTTAAAGAAGTAATTTTTATGGCATGAAAATTATACTGTAATAAAGATGCTAAAAAACTGAATATATAGAAAAGGCCCAAGCATGTACTTCAATACTCTTAACAAGGATAACTTTATAGAATACCTTTCTTTGCTTGCCTAGTACTTAAGGCTTGGGTTCAATCCAGAGCACAGCCAAAACAAAACAAAACAGCCCAGTTTGTGATATACTTGAAGGAATTGTTTATTTATTTATGAGACAGAGTCTCACTGCATAGCCCAGGCTGGTCCTGAACTCACTATGGAGCCCAGGCTGGCCTTGGATTCAGCAGCAATCCTCCTGTCTCAGTCTCCCAAGTGCTGAGATTACAGGCATATGCCACCATGCCCAGCTTATGTGGGGAACTGAACTCAGGTACTCAGTGCTTACCTAAGGACTTATTAGGCAAACACTTGCTAGGCAAGCACTTTCACCGCTGAGGGTTTCCTCCAGACCTGAAGTTACTATTTAATCATAAAACTCCAAACAACTAAAAATGTTCAAGAACAGAACCATGCTACAAACTTCCTCAACAAATATATGAAAGGTAGCCTAACGTATGAAGAGGGCACGCTTTGTGTGCAAACACATTTGAGCATTAATACTTATTGTATGTATAGTGACACTGAACAAGTTACTGAGGCTCAGAGAGGTTTTGTCTATGTGAAAAAGATACAACCCATGCTTCTCTGACTGCCAACTATGCTAAGACATAACACACACACATATATATAGCATCAAAAACATAGCAGATGTTCAGAAACTAATTTTTTTTATTTTAATCCCTAAGTTTTCAGAAATTTCAAAAATAACCCAATGTTTATCATGGATTATGAAAAAGAAGCACAAATTGCTCAAACAACACTCTTACTGATAGGATAACATAAAATATCTCACATCACTGCTTTCAGAGAGACTGCCTGCTCTGTTTAAGTACCTTTGAGGTGTCTGGATGCTTTAGTCTCAACAATCCTATATAGCTAGGGATTTGCACAAGGGAAATAAGAAAATATATATACGATATGTTTTCTGTACCAATATATAATCATTAAAACAAGTTGCCTGGTTGCCAACAACAGAACCTGGAAGATGATTTCTTCTTACATTTTAGTATACAAAGGCTCGGAGCATAGCTTAGTGATTAGAGCCCTTGCCTGGGAAGTGCAAGGCTCTGGGGTTCAATCTCCAGCCCCATATAATAGCTGGGTGTGGCAGTACACTCCTGTAATCCCAGCACTCAGAAAGCTAAGGCAGGAGGATTGTTATGAGTCTGAGGCCAGCCTGGACTGCAGAGCAGAAGCTTGCCTCAAAAAAAAAAAAAAAAAAAAAAAAAAAAAAAAAAAAAAAAGACAAAGACCTAATTGTGAAAAATAAAGAAATACAAAAAGTGATTAGGATAAATCAAAAGTATATGCGCTATGATTTAATTACTGAAAACACAAATTCATATATTCAAAAATCTTCATACAAATATAACTGTGTAGAATTGGGATTATAGGCAATTTTTTCCTATTTCGAAACACCAGATGGACAAGAGGACAGTGATCACAAGTTTAAGGCCAGCCTGGATAACGTAGTGAGACCTTGTCTCAAAATAAAAAGAGCTACAGATACAACTCTATACTTCCGGATCTTTGAGTTACATAGGCAATGTAGTCATAAATCATAATTACATTCTTCCTGCTCTAGTTGAGTCATAATGACCGCATTTTTGGTGGTAGAGAAAGTCTGGAAATACACAATTTTTCCTGCTATACAGCCTCTGACAAACACTTAAAACACTTACTTGAGAAACTGGCTCTTAGCTGTACTTGGGTCACCAACAATGCAAACATTTATGTCTCCTCGAAGAGACGTCCCTTCACCTGTTGTCTTCGGAACACCACCAAAGAGCATCAGCAGAACACCACGTTTTACTTCATCATTGCCTGAAATGAAAACAAGCTACAAATAAAAGACTCAGTATTTCAAGTATGAGGTTAAACAATTCCAGAGGAAACTACTATAGGCATGTGTATTAGTTACTTTCTTGTCACTGTGACTCACTCAATACTCAATACACAACTTAGAAAAGAAAGATTTATTGTAGCTTATAGCTTCAGAAGGTCACACTTGATTCACAAGTGGGTAGCTGGAAAATGGTGGAAGCACATAGCAGGGCTGGAGCAGGGGCAGAGCCAGAGCTCCAACTGGAGATATTCTTACAACATGGTGGAGAAGAGACTAGGAAGGGCAGAACCAGCACACGGCCCTCCAGGTCAAGCCCCAAGCACCCACCTCCTTCCAGCCAGGCCCCACCTCCCAACCCTACCCAGTGTCCATAGAAACATGAGACTTTTGAGGGGACACTCCAGATCCAAACCACAACAACATGTTACTTAACCACATGATAGAAATAGCTGAAGTAAAGCCCAAGACTGAAGTAAAAACACCTGGCTGCTGATCCTGGTTCTTGTTCTGTGGACTTAACTCACCAAGCCACTATTTCAATTCCCTATCCCACATCACAGATGTTGTAAGAGCCTTTTCTTTACAAGTCCTACTTCTTACACAAAGCCTATTTTCTTTAGTTGCAGTACCAGGGATTGAATTTAGGGCTTCTGCACTCCCCTCCCCTTCTAACTGTGAGATAAGGTTTCACTACATAGCTTTGGCTGAGCTCAGTCTTATCTCAGCCTTCCAGAGTGCTAGAATTACAGTTGTACATTAGCACACCTGGCTTGCTAGTTCTTTTTTGTTTTACTGTCTTAGCAATACTGGAAATTAAACCCAGGATTCTACTCAACAAATATTTAAATAGAAAAAGGTTAATTTAAAAATCAAAATACGTATCAAAAAGACGTATCTACAGACTTATCAGTTCTTTCCGTATTCCCAACTGAGTATGGAAGACAGCAAAGAAAAGGCCAAGGGGAAATCATCATGCCTGAAAATTTAGTCAAATCCTTCAATACATAAAGGAGATTTAATCACTAATGGCAGCTTTAAGCAGCTGCAGTATGTAGCCAATGAGGTTCATCACTAAAGGTGAGAAGCTAACAACCAAGAGTCAGAAAAAGATGAAAGAAACTGACATAGAAAATGCAGACAGTAAAAGCAACCAGTAAACGTCACAAAATTATCCCCGAAAATTATAAAGAAAAACAAGTTCAGATTAACTCACTGATTCCAATTATTGCTTTTATTATTTTTACTATTTTTGAGGCAGAGCCTTGCTCTGTAGTCTAGGCTGGTCTTGAAACTATTATATAACCTGGGCTGGCCTCAAACACAGAGCAGTCTCCCTGCCTCAGCCTTCCGAGTACTGGGATTACAGGCATGCACCACCATGCCCAGCTTATGTGGTGCTGGGGAAGGGAACCCAGGGCCTTGTGCTTGTGAGGCAAGCGTTTTAACGACTGTGCTATTCCTCCAACCATGGTTAACACACTGAAATATGCTTAAATGTAGTTTTGCAACGAAGACAGATTACCTTACTTTAAAAAAAATTGTGAGGGCTGGAGGAATGGCTCAGCAGTTAAAGCACTTGCATAGTAAACACTAAGGCAAGCGCTAAGTATACGAGTGGATTCCCCAGGACCACGTAAGCTGGGCATGGTGGTGTACACCTGTAATTTCAGCACTCAGGAAGCTGAGACAGGAGGATTGCCATGAGTCCAAGGCCAGCCTGGGCTACAGAGTAAGACCCTGCCTCAAAAATAAAAAAAAGTGATAAACTTTGTATAAAATTTACCATTTTAATCATTTCAAGTATATAGTTCAGTGGCATTAAGTAATTATGCTGAACAACTGTTACCACTATCTCTTACCACAACTTTTCATCATCCTGAACAGAAACTTTATTGGTTAAACAGTCAACTCCTCACTTCTTCTAATTCTTTCACCTCCAAATAACCTCTAATCTACTTTGACACCATGAATTTGCCTATTCTAGGTTACCTATTGTAAGTGAAATCACATCTGATCTTTTGTATAAGATCCCTTTCAAATCTACTAAAAACCTTTCATGATCTATGTGTTTTAAGAGATTACTTGCTTGGCAATCAAGTTGGAACCTCCTCCCAAGACAGTGGGAGGGGTTGCCTCTCTATCCTTCACTTCTAAAGAACTGTTCTATAAACGAATACACACACACACACACACACACACACACACACACACACACACACACACAAAAAATTACTTGCTACTCTTTCTGCTCTTTACAGTCATTTGAGATTTCCAGTTCAGACCATACCAAACAGAGAGGACTTACCATGTATAGTAGGGAAGAGGCTAGTACAAAGATTATGATATAAGTTTTTATCTTGACTCATTTCAAACACTTTCTCCCACTCTTTCACTGTCATTTGATTCTTAATGCTCTCGGCTGTCTGTTCCTCATCTTTGAGCTCTTTCCCTCCAAACTGAGGGTTGGAGAAAAAAAAAAAAGAAAAACATTAGCATAGAAGCAGCCAAAATATAGGGTGTCCCAAAAGTGTGCTAATTTTTCCTATGCATGGCAACTTTTGTAATATTTTGTGGTTTGGATTTGGAACGTCCCCCAAAAGCCTCACATGCCTAAGAATACTGTGTACTGCTGGGAGGTAGGATCTGTCTGTAAGAGGCAGATGTTTGGGGCCAGACTTGGAGAGGTGTGTGCTGGTCCTGTCCTTCCTCCCAGACTTGGTTCTAATCTATCAGGCTATAAGGATTTCTGTTTCAGGCTCCAGCACCACCGTGTGTTTCTACCATTTTATGCCAGCCACTTGCTTATGAATGGATTGTGATCTTTTGAAACTGTGAGCTAAAATAAATCTTTCCTTTCTAAAATTATGGATGTCAGGTATTCTGTTCCTGCAACAAGTAAGTAATGAAGACATGGTATCTTCTACAATGAATTGTTTCCATAATTTTCCCATCATCAGTAATCTCAAATATGACTAATTCTGAGCACACAAACATTTATATCTTTAATTTTTTATGTATAGTGACTTTTGAGACACTGTGGAGTACAAAGGAGAAGAAACTTCATTACAAGCATAATATGGCTCATATGCTATCCACACATATAAAAAATGTTACAATGAAATCCATTATTCTGTATGATTAATATGAACTAACAAATGGAAGTAGAAAACTTAGCTCAGAAAATCAACTTCACAACTTGTCAACGCATGAGGCTTCAGTTGATGAAGATAAAAGGGAAGCCTAGTGAGCCAGGCATTGTGATGCATGTCTACAATCTCATCTATTTAGGAGGCCCAGGAAGAGTGACCACAATTTAGTGAGAACTTGTCTCAAATGCCTGGGGATGCAGTTTAATGGCATGGCACTTGACTGGCATGCTTGAAACCTTGTAAAACACGCGCACGCGCGCGCGCACACACACACACACACACACACACACACACACACACACACACACAAAATGAAAGGTTTGTCACTTGTTCATTGAGCTTTAAAAAAAAATCACCACAATTGTGTTATATCACTTTATTAATATAACTGGGCACTCAAGAGAGGAACCATAAAACATTAAACACTGACATGAAGATGGAAATGAAATCAAGAGTACCACATTCTTTTCCTTTTTCCAATATTTAATTATTTTCCAAACTCCCACTTCAAGACACAGATTCAAATTAAACTATACTGCCAAAGGCATATTTACCCTTACAAATAGCAACTGACTTTCCAGATTACTAGATCTTATTTTTACTTCCTCCAAAAACAAGCATGTATCTATAGTACTTAGAAAAAAAAATATATATATAAAAACATGGTTATGTCACATACACCAATGCATTCAAAATGTACGAAAAACATTTCAGGATCACTTTAAGATCAGAAAGACATGAAAAGATTTGGCTGAAAAGTGATGAATTAAATCTCAACCCTTTCCCTATTTTATATACTAGATAATTTATGTTTCAGAAGCATGCAACTGTGGCAGCCTCAGGGAAGGGTTTTCTTAAACTGCCACGTATTAAGACTCATCTTTGGTGCTGGGATGCAGCTACCCGGTAGGATTCTTGTCTAGCAAACACAAGACCCCAGGCTTAATCCCTACTGCCACAAAAACAGTATTAAAAACAAACAGACTCACCCTTGGGTTGGTTGGTGCAACAAAACAAGCAAGGAAGACCAGCCTATAAGAAAGATCCCTGACACCAAGAGCTCGAAGTCCTCTAATGCCTTCTGTTTCATAGCCATCAACACCACTGACACGGGAATTAGTTTCTGCACGTGCTCCTAAAACATTAAATGATAGTTTGTTTCACAGTTCAAAGATACTGAAAGCCAATGTCACATAAACCTAAAAACTCAAGAGATTTTTTTTTAAGCTTTGAAAAACTTTGAGAATAGCACCTTTTGTAGTAACACCAATTTTTTATTTCCATCATCCTTCCTTGTTCACTCTCCAACCGGAAGTCCAAAAGACAACAAAGACACAAAGATGTAACAACATACAGATGTTCTGCAGCTCAGGTAAAGGAGGATTTGTTAAACCAGAGCCACAGGTGACTAACCTGGGGTACTAAGCTTAGAGACGTCAGGCACAACGATCAGGGTCCCAGTAAAGTCACACTTATCACCAGCTTGCGCTGACTCCACAGCTTCGGCCCTCAAGATTACTTCTAAACTGCGGGGGATACTTCCTCGAGGAAGCTCAGCTTGAGTCTCCTGGATACGAACCTGTATCACAGAAAAAGCCAAGGAGAAAATACAGAATCTCAATTAAATATCAAAAATACTGAAATTTTTTACATGCGCCAGCATTCATCTTAAAAATTCTCTACACTAAAATTCCTTTAGCCAAAGAGTTAAACTTCGCAACAGATTACGCCAGTTAAACTTCACTTTCAGCCAGACTCACTGGCACATGCCTATCATCCCTATGCTTGGGAAATGAGGCAGAAGGATGGCAAGCTCTAGGCCACACCCGGCTACATAGTGAGTTCAAGACCAGACTGTACTATTATACACAGAGATCCTGTCCCCCCCTCCCCCCCAAAAAAAAACAACAGATTTTATTCTCATTAAAAAAATAAGACAGGTGCTACAGAAATAAAAGCATAGCAGTTAGACCACTTGACTAGAAAACCCGAGGCCCTGGGCTCAATTTTCCTGAACTGTATAAGCCAGATGATGTAGGGGCTCACACCTGTAATCTCAGAACTAAAGAGGCTGAGGCAGGAGGACTGTTCTTTAGTTTGAGGCCAGTCTGGGCTACACAATGAATTCAGGACCAGTGTGGACTACAGAGTGAGATACTATCTCAAAACAAAACAAAACCAAACTTTAAAAAATTATTCTCATTAACAAATCATTGTCCTAGCTAGATATAGTGCCACATGCCTATAGTCCCAACATTCTGGGAAGTTGAGGCAGGGGAAATGCAAGTTCTAGCCTGGACAACTACTTCCCTAAACTTTTCAAAGAAACTTTATGAAAAATTTCCAACATACTTTTATGTCCCTCATTTCAGCCCACCAATGTTAACCATACTTCCACAAACACACACATTTTAACTGTAGTATTTGAAAGTTGTAAATATCAGGAAAATTTCACACCTAAATATTTTCAGCATTTATTTCTAAATATAATCTGGCTAGTCACATACTGTAATCATAACCCAGAGAATTAGACAATATTTAATTCCAGTTATGAAATCTTGTTATTTAATCCCTCTTCAACTGTTCCTAATTGTCAAAAACATCCTTATCACACGTTAACTTTTCTCCCTCAAACCAACACTAAATCCAGGTTCAAACCTTGTATTTGATGATTGTTCTACTATACACATTTAAAATAAAATCTTTTCTTACTCAAAGTTACTGGCAAAACATATGCTTCTTATAAACTATCTGGTTAATATAAAAAAACCAAGGACTAGGGACGGGAGGAATGGCACAGCAGTTAAAGAGCTGGCCTTGCAAGAGCAATGCCCTGAGTTTGATGCCCCAGCACCACATAGAGCTGAGTGTGGTGGTCCATGCCTGTAATCCCAGCACTCAGGAGACTAAGACAGGAGGATTGCCATGAGTCCAAGGGCAGCCTGGATTACATGTTGAGTTAAGGACCAGCCTGGGCTAGAGAAAGATCCTGTCTTTAAAAAAAAAAAAAAAAAAAAAAGGGACTACGGGCTGGAGGAACAGCTCAGCAGTTAAAGCGCTTGCCTAGCAAGCGCTATGTCAATTGCTAAATACCCGAGTTCGAGTCCCCTGCACCACATAAACTGGGCGTGGTGGCGCACGCCTGTAATCCCAGCACTCGGGAGGCTGAGGCAGGAGGACTGCCCTGAGTCCAAGACCAGCCTGGGCTCCATAGTGAGTTCAGGACCAGCCTGGGCTACCGAGCGAGAACCTGTGTTAAAAAAAAAAAAGAAAAAAAGACTAAAGTTAACATTACTTATTTTACTCTTTTAAGCACTCCCTCACTCTTAGGCTGCTGCAATGCTTCCTTCTTCTTTGCATTTCACAGTCCTCCTGTGGCCTGAGAGTCCCCTTCATTCATACCACCACCACCCATCATCTCTTACAAATGAGGGATCAACTGCCTATTAGGCTCTGTTAAATATCCTACTTAAGGGTTCTTTCAAAAAATAAAACACCAAAACTCATCTCCCCACCCAACCCTTAAATATGTTCCCACTGCTTATCAAGACCAGAGCTAAACTTCTCAATCTGAGATTTTAATAACCTAGTATCCCTAGGCTGCACATAAATGATCTCTTAGATCATCCCCTGTATGACTCCTCTACTTTGATCACGGTAATTCTCACTACTTCTGTCCTACTGTTCTTGAACTGATGTTTCCCTGTCACCCACCTTAAATTTTATGCTAACAAGCTGCTGCTTCTTCAAAGTTACCTTTAACTCCAGTTTACAATAAAAACTGCAGGTAAAGTTTACATGCAAAGTGCAACAGGCCTGTAATATTAGCACTCTAGGAGGCAGAGGCAGGACTGCTCAAGTTTGAACACAGACTGGGTGACTTAGCAAGACCTTGTCTTAAAATTAAACCAAAACTATAACTCAATGTGAAGGCCTTAGGTTGGATCTCTAGTACCAAAATAAAGCAAAAAGGTTAAGTACAATTATATACTGACAAAGTTTATAATAAAGAGTTTGGAAGCCAATTTGCTGGCATACATCTGTCATGCTAGTACTATGGGAGGTTGAGGCAGAAAGATTACAAGCTTCAGCCCAGCCTGGGCAATTCAATGACAGTGAGACCAATTATGAAAACAAAAACAAAACAGAACAAAAAAGGGGGAGGGAGGCTGTGTATGTAGCTCTCTGCAAAATTCTGTGGGTTCAATTCCTAGCACTGCAAAAAATTTTGGACCTTTATTTGTAGTCACTTTGAAGATGCTCAATATATATAACCACTTAGTTAGCATCTAAATAAGCTATGGTATGGTAGCATCTAATAAACCATGACAGAAATGGCACAGTAGCTGAAGCACTTTTCCAATAAGCACTAAGTCAAGCGCTAAGTACCCAAGTTGCATTCCCCAGTACAACATAAGCTGGGCATGGTGGTGTATACCTGTACGCAATCCCAGCACTCGGGAGGATGAGGCAGGAGGATTGCCATGATGAGTGCAAGACCAGCCATTGTGAGTTTATGACCAGTCTGGGCTACAGAGTGAGACCCTATCTCAAAAAAATAAATAATAAACAATCTATGATAAGGGTATGAAAGTGCATTACTAGCAGAGCGAATGTGAAATAAACATAAATGAATAAATACCTTTTGAAAATCAACAAATCTTGATTTATTTGTATCCAACAAGAACCTTCTCCTGTTGGCACAAACTGGATTCCGGCAGATATTTGGTTGTGTGTATTTGAACTGCTGCTCTACGTCCTTGATCACTGTCTGGCAGTCCAAGCACAGAAAAGTTCCGCTCACAAGCTCCGGGTGAACTGGGTGGGTCCGGACCACCTGTCCACTGATGCGAGTAAGCAAACCAATTCTGGAGGAGGTAAGCTCTCGTATCCTGTTTAAAGACAAATTTCTGATTAGAAACTTTCCATTTCCCAACTTCTTAATTTGAGAAATCTAAGAACCCTTTCTGTTATAATGACAGTATTCACGATAAATTCGTCTAAAAAACAACAACAAAATCAAGAGACACCAGGTTAAAGAATCTCAACAAAGATATAGCAAAATATAGAAAAAAAAAACTCTTTGCAAATATCCCAATAAATATCCCAAGGGATCTGCTAGACTCAAAGAGACATAAAGATTTGACCACTGAAGCCCATACTAGGGGTGGAAGCTGCGCTAAAAAGAGGTGATTTGAGTGAAATGAGTTTCTCCAAGACTATATGTTCTAGATAACTATGTGTAACTCTTCAAAAAAGCTAATCTTCTACAAAAATGTACTGAAAATGCTTGTTTTTCCTCTTAGTATTCTAATTTAATTTTGTGGTGTATGGATTAAATCTAGGGCCTTACACACAGTAAGTGTGTATTCTATTCCTAAGTAAAATCGGAAGCCTCCTCCTGCTATTTTACACAATTTATATGTACTCCTTGTACAATTCTTAACACCAATCATGAAAAATTTACAGCAGCATATCTACTCTTTGAGTTGACACGTAAATAAACAAAAAATATCAATCTACCTGCCTAACTTCAGTAGAAAACTGCAGCCTAAAAACTTTATAGATGAGAAAACTGAGGCCCAGCAAAGCAAGTGATTTGTGTGACATTAGCCACCATCTAACAGCAAATCTAGGCAACCAAGTTTTCTGAATCCCAACTAGGAGGTACTTGCACGACTGGTGGACTTTTGTCCCTTCAGTTTCTTACTTGTGCCTTGTAGGTAGGTCTTGGAATGCAACATAAAAATCTTTGGTAAGTGGGATCTCTTTTCGGTCTTTGACGAAGGTTTTCAAGGCCCGACAAAGGTAAGGGTAGACTCTGAAAAACAAAAAAAGTCAACTGACATCTTAAGAGTCTATCTCGTTACTTACTCCTTGCTGGAGCACAATAACTGATCTCTACAGCTTAAGTGAGTGAAAGCAAGTGACGATTTTTTTTAGCTCAGTTTTAGAAAGTTTCACACAGTTCATTCATAGGCGGACAACAATGTTGGAAGCACATGGCAATGTCTAGTTAGAGAAAAGCTCTTCACCCCATGGTGGACAGCCTAGTGAGGCAGGAGCCAGCAATGTTTGAAGAACTAGGCAAAGGCCAGAGCTTTCCCAGAAGACACTGTAACAATGTTTCTTTGTCCTTTACTTAGTTCAAGATGCCAGTTGGGGAGCCCCCACCCAGGATGGGTGCTCCTCTCACTTCCTAGCCCAGAAGTCAGTATCACATACCTGAAAGTTTTGCTCTGGACACCCCCAATCTCAACAAGCTGACATAATCTCTTGAGGTCAAACTGTAAGCACCTGCCCCTTCTGGCCAGGCCCCACCTCCCAATAGTGCACGTCCCACAGGTATTTCACTACATCCAAACACATGAGGCTTTGAAGGACACTCTAGATCCAAACCCTAACAGAGTCCTACACCAAGGCCTCTTTCTCTTTTCAAGCCTGCCAACCAGTGAGATGAAGGAATTTCATTTGGTCAAACAAGCCTTAGAACTTAACAGTGCAGGACAGTTCCATTATCTAGTTTGGGCTTACTAATCTCTTTTGATACTTTTCATCTACCACAAATAAAAACACCAAAGATAAAAGGCTATACCTGAACATCTACTATTTTTAACCACTTAGCACAGTATAGGTATTCCTTTGTCCCAGGGAACTTCTACCTGAATAAACACCATCAATATTATGTTTAATATTGTGAATATTCTTTAGGTTGTTAACAATCTAGTAAGGCATCCTCTTGTTCCTCTCTTAAACTCCAGATCCTCCTGAATGCTGGATTTACAGGCATGCATTAATATGTTCATCTTGGATTCATTTTTGACTGACAAAAAATGAATGAGGACAGGGATGTAATTTGTGTACTAATATGAGAACAAAACTGAACAAAATCTATTTCACTAGTTAGACCAAAGACTGTGGGGCTAGGGGGGATTGGCATGCCAGAGGGGTTTTGCAGATTTAATACAAGGCCATTTTACTGAGTTCATATCCAATCCTTTTTCATAACTTTTCTTTTTTTGAGACAGGGTCTCACTCCATAGTCCAGACTGGTTCTAAACTCACTGTGTAGCCTAGACTGGCTGCAACTCATGGCAATTATCCTGCGTCAAACTCCTAAGCACTGGGATTACAGAAGTATACCACCACGACCAGTTTACATGGTGCTGGGGAATCAACTAGAGTACTCAAGTGCTTTAACAGCTGAGCTATTCCTCTAGCCTCTATAACTTTTTTTTTTTTTTTTTTTGGTCAGGGTTACTAAATCACTAAATTGCCCAGGATGGACTCAAACTTTTAATCTTCCTGTCTCCCCCCAGCCCCACTTACTGCCTTTATAATCTGAAAAACAGTTAAACTTTAAAGGAATAAATACAAGGTCACTGTTAAAAAAATGATATCCCCTGGAGCTGAAGGAATAGTTCAGCTGCTTTTAAAGTACTTGATTGGCAAATGCACAGCCCTGAGTTCATTCCCGAGCACTACATAAGCTGGGCATGGGGGTACATGTCTGTAATGAGTTCAGGACGAGTTTGAGCTACGGAGCGAGACCTTACCTCAAAAAAAAAAAAAAAAAAAAAAAAAAGATATCCCTGGCTTGAGAAATAGCTCAGCAGTTACATACTTACCTAGCAAGTTTCAGGTACTTGATCACGCTTGATTATGCCTCCCCCTCCTTTCCCCAACATAAGCCAGGCAGGGTGATGCACACCTGTAATCCCAGCAGTCAGTATTCTGAAGCCTGAGTCAGGAGGACTGTTGTGAGTTCAAGTCCAAGCTGGGTTACATAGTGAGTCCTGGACTAGCCTGGACTATACAGCAAGACTCTGTTTCTAAATAAATAAAAAATAATAACAGTAAAAACTCCTAACAGGTTCAATGGTATATGCCTGCAGTCGCAGCTGCTCAGGAAGCTAAGGCAGGAAACTTGAGCACAGGAGTTCAAGAGTAGCCTGGGCAACAGAGCAACAAGTCACCTGCAGGGGGCTTGAGGGAAAGAAGTCTTCCTGGAACAAAACTACAATCTACTCAAACACTTTCTCAAAATATCTGTTTCTGCAGGGGAAAATGATCGAGAAAATGACACAGCAACAGCACTAACCACAGTTGGGTGTGGTGGCGCATGCCTGCAATTCCAGCACTTTCAGCACTCAGGAATCTGAGGCAAAAGGACTGCTGCGAGTTCAAGGCCAGCCTCGACTACAGAGTGAGACCCTGTGTCAAAAAAAAAAAAAAAAAAACCCACCAAACATCTTACAAAAATCGAGTAGTTATTCTTGGGGAAAAACTAAATAGAAAAACTTAATAGAAAAAGGCTTGATTCAGTTCAGAGAAAATCTAAAACCACTACTAGCCGTTATCAAAAGGCTTCTCCTTAGAAGAAAATAACTATGACATCTGTTCTTCTCCTCCCAAATTACAACATGGGGAATGTCCCACTCTACATTAAAGGTGAGTTAATAAATGTTTTACCAAACATAGCAGGTTAATTTTCAAGTTGGTAATTCCATATGGCCCACTGGTATTATACATATTCAAAAGACCCTTGGAGAAAAAAGGTCCTCACCTCATTCAAAGTGAACACTTAGTTCCATTAACGCTGGCTTTACAGGCTTCATCCCATTCAAAGTAAAGATTAACACACCATACCTATAGAACTCTTCTTGAATGGTGGTGGAAAGTTGTTGGTTAAATTGCTCCAGGTCTGCAAAACTCACAACCAATGTGTTCCTCTCAGGACGAATTAGCTCCTCTGCCAACTGCAAGTATTTAATTTCTCCATCACTGCTCTGGAACCTGCAGATACACGCACGTCAAATTAAAAGAGAAACTACCAGTGCCTGAAAACTCAGCATAATGAATAAAAATTGTCAGCTATAGCCAGACAGGCCCATGTTTATTTAGTAGTTTGGTAACTTTGGATAAGTTACCTCTTTTTTTTTTTTTTTTTTTTTTGAGACAAGGTCTCACCTGTAGTCCAGGTTGGTCCTGAACTCACTAAGGAGCCCAGGCTGGTCTCAAATTCACAGCAATTCTCCTGCCCCAGCCTCCCAAGTGGTGGAATTACAGGTGTGAGCCACCACTCCCAGCATAAAGTTAACCCCTTATACTTCCTTTCTGAGATGTTTCATTCTAACGAAATTTCTCTAAGATTAAATGAGAAGATGAGAGGCTTGAGGAATGGCTCAACAGAATTCAATTCCCCAGCACCACATAAACCGGGCATGGTGGTGCACGCCTGTAATCCCAACTCTCGGAAGGCTGAGGCAGGATGATTGCCTTGACTTCCATGCTAGCCTGGGCTCCACAGTGAGTTCACGCCCAGTCTGGGCTACAGAGCGAGATCCTGTCTCAAAAGAAGAAAAAAAGCAATAAATGAGAAGATGCCTGTAAAGTGATTTACACAATGCATGGAATATTGGAAAAATTCAATCTTAATTTCTTGGCTCAGTATTTTCCAATCAACAAATATTGTTCTGGGCAACTTATTGAGTCTCTATCTCTAAAGAAAAAAAGGATGGGGATGTAGTAGCTGAATGTGAGGGGCCTGTGTTTAATTCCTACTACTGCAGAGGGGTAGCAGGGGGATCAAACCAGGAAATACCAGTTAGAATTCAAAGGTTCAGGGTCTGGGGACATGGCTCAGTGGTTGCGATGCAAGTCCCTGGGTTCCTTTCTCCAGCACCACCTAAACTGGATGTGGCTGTGCAGGCCCGTAATCCTAACACTTGGGAGGCAGAGGCAGGAGGATTACTTAGTTCAAGGCCAGCCTGCGCTCCACAGTCAGTTCAGGACCAGTATGGACTACAGAGCAAGACTTTGCTCAAAACAAGCCAAAACTCAAAGTTCAGTTTTCCTAAGAAATTTAAAAACTGACAGATTAGTCAGTGATTTAAGAAGCACAGAATACTTGGGCATAGTGATACATACCTGTAATCTCAGCTACTCAGGAGGTTGAGGCAGGAGGATCAAGTTTTAGGTCTGCCTGGGCAACTTAGTAAGATCCAGTTTCAAAGTTAAAAAAAATTTTTTTTTCAAGACAAAATCTCAGTCTGTAGTCTAGGTTGATCCTGAACTCAATAAAGTTCAGGCTGGCCTTGAACATATAGCAATCTGCCTATCTCAGTCCCTAAATTCTGGGATCACAGGCATATAGCACCATGCCTGGCTTATGTGGTGCTAGGGAATCGAACTCTGGGCCTTGCACTTAAGTGCTTTAATCACTGAGCTATGCCCCCAATCCCTCAAAACAAAATTTAAAAGACTGAGGAGGTAGCTCAACATTCTCTGGGTACTGTCAAAAGGGTGGCGGGGGGAGGGGGGGAGACGACAAGGACTTAAATAGAGATTAAAGCACATGCCTAGCAAGCACACAGCCCTGAGTTGGATTTCCTAGCACCACACAAAACTTAAGTAAATAAATAAATTGGACGTGGTGGTGCATGCTGTAATCCCAGCACTCAGGAGGCTGTGGTAGGAGGATTGCTGTGAATTCAAGGACAGCCTGAGGTCCATAGTGAATTCAGGACAAGCCTGGAGTACAGAGCAAGATGCTGTCTCAAAAAAAAAAAAAAAAAAAAAAAAGATCAACACACAGAAATGGTGTGTCAACACCCAAGGAAACATACATACACACAAAATATAGCTGGCAACTTTTTCCTCCAAAAGGCTAAGCGGAATATCATATACATTTGTTTCCTGTTCTTTCAACACACTGTGCAGGCTAGTTTTGAGGCAAAATGACTCCTCCTCCAGATACCGCATGTTCTGACTCTTCTAAATATTGATCAGTATCTGTGTGTAAACTTCCAGAGGTACATAAAGTTAAAAATGGCAATGTTGTTCCAGTCCTTGGGTTGATAATCATTCATAGGAAACAGGCATGTGAACAATTAAAAGACAAGACAAACAATAGTGCTAAGGGTAAGTACTAGAAATGCGCAGAGCTGCCTTGTTGCACTGTTGTTGCTGCCTTAATGTCCTGAGTCTATTTAAACATTTACCTTTCACAGTCACTTTGACTTCTGAGAAGTCAGAAGTCCCATGGTGCTAGTCTAGCAAATAAGGTGGGTGCGGGCACACTGCCATGTTGTAGACACCGGCCTTTCTGTTGGGTGACATCCAACACTACCATTCATTATTTTGTTTTGAGACAGGGTCTTGTTCTGTAGTCAGGCTGCTCCTAAACTTGCTGTGTAGCCCAAGATGGCTTCAGACTCATGGCACTATCCTGCTTCAGCCTGAGTGCTGGGTTTTACAGGTGCCCACTACCATGCTGTTTACATTCACCTTATGTTGACTGCACTTCATAAAGACATTCAAGAGGCTTCCAGAACTGCTTATGAAAACTGTGGCACAGGTGTGTTCAAGAGGCATTAATAGCACCCGGGAGGCTGAGGCAGGAGGATTACTGAGTTCAAGGCCAGCCTGGGCTCCCCAGTGAGTTCAGGACCAGTATTGTCTACTGAGTACTGGAGTATCTTTTACTGTAATTAAGAAAATTCTTAAATATTCACTGTATACTTTGATCATCCCTTGTATCTCCATGGGAAGGCCCTGAGTTCAATCCCCAGTACCACAAAATAGCTTACTTCATCCCGGCGGCTCAGAGTCCATACCGAGAGACTGCACTGGTGCTCTGGCTTTAAGAAACCTAACTGATGGGCGACACAGATCGGGAAAAAAGAGTTATGAAGCCAGGAACCTAGGAAGCTACTAAAAGCAGAGGGAAGGGCAGGAAGAAAAGAAGAAACCGCAACAGCGGGACTTTCAGCGACTTATAACGCTGACGCCAGAACTTCATCAGCAGGGGTCCCAGGCTCCGCCCCGGGCAGCGGCCGCCGACCCGCCGGCCGGAGAGGGCAGGAGGCTTCCCCTGACCCGGCCCGGCTCTCCCACGGGCCACAGGGCCAACAGCGGCCTCGCAGGTGCACTACGGGAGCAAAGCGCCGAGCGCGGCTCACGGGCCCGACGGAAGGCCGGCGCGCCCGACACCCGCGACCCCAGGCCCCGCGCGGGCGGCGACTTACTCCTCCAAGAAGTCCAGGAACAGTTTCTGGCACTTCTCGGCCACCTCGTCGCGAACCTCCAGGTGCTGGCTGCCAGAGCCCGGTTCCGCTGCCGCCGCGAGGTCCATTGCTGCCTAAAGCTGAGGAAACGCCGCAGGAAACAGGTCTACCTCCCCAGCCGGCTCTTCCCCCCGGCTCTGCGCGCGCCGCAGTCGCTTCCGCCCCGCCCCCTCGCGCACGAACCAATCGTGGCGCACAAGCGCGGAGATTTCGCGCCAAACGTTCCCAACGAATGTCGGCTTCGCCCAGAGCTCCGCCCATGAAGCGGCCCTTTCGCGCCAAAAGCGAATCCCGCCTCTGTGGAGAAGCTGCGGATCTGTCCGTGCGCTTGAGCCACGCGTCCCCGCTTGGGGGCGTTTTGGCTTGTGTAGGAGGCCAGGCCTTGTTATCTTTGCCCCATAGTATTTTGTTTTTTGTTTTGCAGGTTGTGAAGAGAACACTTTATTGGGAAAAATATAGAAAGGACAAGAAGGAGGGTAAAGCTTCTGCTAGTCAGAAAGGGTACCCGGAAATGTGGGCTACCCATGGGTAGTCTTTTAAATGTTTTTCAGATAATTTCACTGGTATTCAGCAATAGGAGCAACGCCCTATGCAAGAAATGACTAATACTCAAACTATCTCCTTGAGCTGCCTCGTGGAAGAAATAAGCTGTAAACTATGGGATATAACTTTTTTTTTTTTTTTTTTTTAGACAGGGTCTCACACTGTAGTCCAGCCTGGTCCTTAACACCCTTAGTAGCCCAGGCTGGCCTTGAACTCATGGCAATTCTGCCTCATCCCAAATGCTAGCATGACAGGCATGTGCCACCAAGCCCAGATATGGTGCTGGGGAGTCAAACCCAGGTCTTATGCTTGCTAACAGGCGCTCTAACTGCTGAGCTACCCCTGGGATGTAAGTCTTTCAAGAGTCAGATATATATAAACAGTGCCTAGGAAAGTTGGCAGTTTCTGAATGCTGCTGAGTGAGGAGATCAGGGAAATACATGAGGCTTGATTAATCCCCCTCTTAAAATGCACACTTGCCTCTCATTCTCCTGGTTTTCTTTCCCCATCTTTCGCAGACTTTCCCCAGCTTCGCTTCACTTGTTTGTTCTCCTGTCTCTTTGGCTTTTTTTTTTTTTTTTTGTAGGTTCTCTTTTCTCTTTTTCAGTAATGTTCTGGTTTCAGAGTATTTTCCCATAGAGTAGCTCTCTTGGGGATCCTATAAACTCCCCTGGCTGCAACTAATCTGTGGATCAGCTCAGGGCACAACTCAGTGGTTAGAGCCCTTGCCTAGGAAGCACAAGTCTTTGAGTTCACTTCACCAGCTCCACATAAACCAGGTATAATCCCAGCACTCAGGAGGCTGAGGCAGGAGGATTGCTGTATGTTTAAGCTACATAGTGAGGACTACATAGTGAGTTCAGGAGCAGCCTAAACGGCAGAGTGAGACCTTGTCTCAAGGGACAACAAAATGAAGAGAAAAAGAAAAGAAACATGGATTGCCTCTATTTTTTGAGGCTTCCAGTATATTAAATAGATGCTACACAGGTGGACAGAAGCTGAAGTAATTCTTTACATACATACATACACACACACAACACACACACACACACACACACACACTATATGTTCTTTGTTGGTGTACTATAGAGATCTGTAATTGAAGGTGTTTTACCTCATTTGAAGATGAACACCTGAGGTCCTGCATCCTTTAGCCCTTCCTCAGTTCCAGCCTTATAGGTATCCCCCACTGGTTTATTTTGAGTTGAACTCAGTAGTGTTTCCTGAATACCACAACTCCAGCACACTAAGAATGGACCCTGCAGGTATCTTATAGAAGTTTACAAGCTAGATTCTGCTTCATCCTCTGGTAGCACACGCCTGTAATCCCAGCACTTGGGAGGCTGCAGCAGGATGACTGCAGTGAGTTTGAGGCCAGTATAGGCTACATGGTGAGCGCAAGACCAGCCTCCTGGGCTACAGAGTAAGACCATTCTCCCTTTTCTCCCTCTTCCTCTTCCATCTTCAGAGTAGATATCTCAGAACAAAAGTCTCTGGTGCAGAAGAGGGAGAGGGGGCAAATTCTAGGCTGCTTTTCAGCTATGCTTACTAAACTCTAGATTTAGTACCTCACAGGTCCTCAATTCTTCCATCAGACACATATTTCTGGACCAGAACAATAGATGAGATCTGTCTTAGTTACTTTTTTGTCCCCGTGACTGAATATCAATCAGCACCAATCTGAGGTGCAAAGTTTTGTGGGTTTTTTTGCTTTTTTTTTTAGCTCACAGTTTCAGAAAGTCACAGTCCATTCATGGGTGGCCAGCAACAGCGAAGGTCATGGTGGAAGCAGAGGTGCAAGCAGCTCCTTATAGCATAGCGAACAGGAAGCCAAGTCAAGTCCCAGAAGGAAGACAGGACTCATTAAATATCCTTCCAGTTCCCATGCCAATGATCTGCCCCTGCTGGGTTCAGCTTCAGTGTTCCACCCCTTCCAGGTTTAAGCCTCACCACACACCTGTAACCTATAATCCACTCCACATGCCTGGAATCTATAATCTACCAAATGCCTGTCTTCCAGCACACACCTATAATCCACCACTCCAGACCAGTTGCCAATCTCCTAACAGGACATGGTTCCATAGATAATCCGTAACATCCAAATGCATGAGACTTGGGGATATTCCAGACCCAAACCACAATAAGGTCTCTAAGTGAAGTTTGTGGAGATATCTTCTATCTAGAAATAAAGAATGAAACATCTCCCTGTTACACCCCAAAGCAGGCATGCCCGACCTACAACATGCCTGCTTTTTTTTTTTTGCCTTAGATATTTTTAATGGTGTGCTAAAAAATTATAAGGGAAGTTTTATTACTTATATAATTACTGTATGTTATATGTTTTATATGTGGCCAAGACAGTTTCTCAAAAAAACAAGGGTGAGCTGGGTCTGGTAGTGCAGGCCCTGTGATTCCAGCAGACTCAGTGGCTGAGGCAGGAAGATCAGAAGTTCAAGCCCTCTGTGAGCAACTAGAAAAACTCTCATGCGAGGCTTAAATCTGTGATCCTCTTGTGTTAACAACTCCCAGCATGCTGGATTATAGATGTGAGCCACTATAATTGGCTTAAGACTTAATTTAAAATTACAGAAATCAAAACATTTCTTTTGTGCATATGTGTATGTGTGTGTATGGTACTGGGGAACCAACCTAGGGCCTTTGCATTAAGCTACATCTGTATCTCATATTTTAGTTTTAATTTCTGAGGTAAATTCTCATTAAATCACTAGGTTGCCCAGACTGGGTTCAAATTTGTGACCCTTCTGCCTCAGCCTCCCAGAGTATTGGGTTGACATGCCTGCAGCACTAGGCATGGCAAAACATTGTTACATTACTATAATGATAGATCTACAGATCAATGACATAGAAGGGAGTCTAAAAATAGAACAAACTCATCTGGTCAGGTGACAATCATGAAGGTGCTAAGGTAACTTGGAGAAAGGATAGTCTTTGTAATGAATGGCACATGTATTACTCAGCTTTTCTCTGAGACACAACACTGGATACTCATAAGTTAATGGGGAAGAGGTTGAATCTGCTCTACCATTTCAAGGGCACTCATCCATGGGCAGTTGGCTCTAAGGCAGAAATATGGGGGAAGGGTGAGGTGGAGAAAACGATTTAGTTCTTGGTGCCTGGGAAGCAGAGTAGGGGCACAGTGCTGTGGGAGGACACAGGGATCAGGCAGAGACTCCAATACCACAACTCCATGACCCACTCAGAGACACCCAGAAGAGTGCTCCGTCAATCCCTTGGGACGATCCCAAAGCCAATCAAGTTGATACCACCCTAACCACCACAGATAGACCAACTAAATGTCTATATGGAACTAAAACAAAATATAAACCTCAGAGAAAAAACAAGTGAAGAAAAGCAGACTCCTCAAAGTGAAAGACTCAATTTTAAAAATGGGTAACTGAACTAGTTCTCAGATGAAGTACAAATGCCCAACAAGTAGAGGCTGGAGGAATAGCACAGTGGTTAGAGCACTTGCGTAGCAAGCATATGCCTTGGGTTCAATTCCCTAGCACCACATAAAGTTGGGCTTGGTTGTACACACTGTAATCTCAGCACTTGGGATGCTCAGGTAGGAGGATTCTTGTGTTTGATGATGTAGTGAGTTTAGGCCCAGTGTGGAGCACAGAAAAAGACACTATCTCAAAATAAATAAATGAGTGAATACCAATACATGAATAAGTCCTCAACACCTTCAGCCAATAGAGAGAGAAATGCCAATCAAAACAACACTGCGATACCATCCCCCACCCCCGCCCCCCATGAGAATAGCTTCAAAACAACTCAAAAAGCAATAGATGCTGATGAGAATGTAGGAAAAAGGAACACTTTTATCTTGTTGGTGGGACTGTTACCTGGTACAAATGTTATGGAAAGCAGTGTGAAGATTCTTTAAAAACCTAAAAATAGAAATTCCATCTGACCCAGGGAAAGCAGTATCAGAAATTCCTACTATTGTAGTCTACCATGCTCAAAAGGAAAAATCACAACTAATACAGAAGAACTGACAAATTCAAGTCATTCATAACAGAAATCCTTAATAAAGGCAATCTTCTTTATCTCAGCAAAGTGCATCTATTATTAGGAACCTATAAAGCTGCACCTTATGATGCAGGCCTGTAATCCCAGTGCTCTGGGAGGCTGGGGCAAGGAGGATCACAAGTCAGAGCTCAGCCTGGGCAACTTCGCAAGACCCTGGCTCAAAAAATAAAAAAAAAAGGAAAGAAAGAAAGAAAGAGAGAAAGAAAGAAAGAAAGAAAGAGAAAAATGGGCTGGGGATGTAGTGCAGTAGGAAGGCCTGGGGCTGGATCCCCTGTGCATACACAGAGAAAACCAAACCAAAACCAAAACATACCCAACCACCCACAAATTTGTTACACTTTAATTCTGAGACTTTAAAAGTATTTAAAGTTAAAAAAAAAAGGACGACTCACTACTGCTTTTATTTAACACTTGACTGGAGAGCCTACCTAATGCAAAAAACAAACAGAAGACTTAAAAACCAAAAGATGGCAGCGGAGCCAGAATCTTAGAAAGGAACTAGTAAAGAGATTGATAAGCACATATGAGGACTGTAACATAATCTAAGAAGTAGAGTTCGGTGATCACTAGCTGGAGAGGCCCCGAGTGGGCTTAAGGCAGGCAGAAGGGGCTGAGTCGGCCCCTCACCCTGTCGGCAGCATCTATGCATCCTACAGCGGACCCAGCCTCCGGTGCCGTAAACACAGAATGGACCTAGCACAGAGGGCTGGGAACTGTGATAAACCGCAATCTCCACACCAGAGGTCTTGACTTGCCCAAGCCACTACTGGAATTATTGGTACGGTTTGTGGAGGAAGGAAAACCCAAAGGCGTCCACAGGCAGTGGGACTCCCATCCGCTGCTTATCCCGCTAGCTCGGGGCAGAGTTCTGTAGCACCATCTAGAGGCCACTGGGACTGGCTGAGAACAACGCACAGACATTTGTAAAACTTCTGGGAATGGAGCACCCAGCGACAGCCTCATACAAAATACAGGGGAATAACTGATTTGTTGTTGTTGTTGTTGTTGTTGTTGTTGTTAGTTTTGTATTGTTCTGATTTGTTACCTGGTCAGTTTGTACTCTGGCCTTTCTTTTGTCAGTTTGGTTTCCATATTTATCCTTTTTAATTTTTTTATTATAGTTTCTTATTTTTCGTAAGACTGAACAGGTTCCCTGATTTCAGGTTCAGGGAACAGGTTCCTACCTCCATACTAGTTTTTGCTTTTTTCCTCTGCCTATTTTCCTCCACTACCTTTCCACCACCTGATGTCTCCTTCTTAATCACCTCCTAAATCTTTCCCTCTGTCGACCAACTCTCTAAGGCCTTTTTCATGTATCTTTAAAGATCTGGAAGCTACATCCTCTACTTCACCCACAACTCTCCCTAACTCATCTGAATATTACTTATAAAGCTTTTCTCTATCTGTTACTCTCTGACTGGGATAGGAATACTGCCAGGCTTTTCTCTATCATAAAGAACTTTCCTATTTCATACATAAAGCTAACTCCTCATCTTAGTCGGCTCTCTCCTTACTCCAATTTCTCTATTAGTTGAACTAAGTATAATTAATTCACAACTATACAGATAGACTAGTACAGATGTATCATCTGTAGACTATTTAGCTGGTAACAAATTATTAACATAACTAATAAAATAGCAGCACCATGTATACATTCCTTTAGTAGGCCATCAAACGATAGTACAGAAATCACCTGAAGTAGTTCAGATCGTAAGTAGTAGGCTACGTGGGGACTGGGTATACATATCAGTACCTGGCTAGCATAAGTACACAGCTAGTAGGAAACAAGTAAAAATACAGATTCAAATATAAGTCGTCTTGCCAAAAAGCTCACAGTGGTGGCTCTAAAACACTACAGAGCTTTTTGTTAATGCCTGTGTCATACTACTGATATCAGCAGTACATTTCCATAAGAAAATACAAGGTTTAGTTAGATGTTTAGTGAATGTATATAGTACCTATAATGTTGTGGGTAGAACAGTCATATTAAATTAGCTAATAGGCTCTTATCAATAAGTTAATATTAGATAGTATTGTAAACATAAGCCTTTATTCAAACTGTGGATGTAGACATTGATAATGATCTTCATATCCAAGTTACATCAATAAACACTGTTTCTGGACCAGATATAGTGCTTTATTCTGTTCCTCATTAACCAAAGAGTGGAGATTAAGGTCTCAACAAAGAGCTGGACATTGAGAATACTTCTACAATTAATAGCAAACAGGGCTGCATGAATACAGAGAGGTTAAAGCACTTGTCTTGCAAGTGCAAGGCCCTGAGTTCGATTACCAACATCACCTAAAGCTGAGTGTAGTGGTGCATGCTTAAAATTCCAGCACTCAGGAGGCTGAGGCAGGCAGATTGTCCTAAGTCCAAAGCAAGCATGGACTACACAGTGAGTTCAGGACCAGTTTGGGCTACAGAGACCCAGTCTCAAGAAAAGAAAAAAAATTAATAGCAAAAAAAGTGAAGACAATCATAAATTCTTTTCCCATATTTATTAACATATGCAATATATAATATTTACAGTGAACTGAGTATTTTGTGCACATATATGTCAATGTCACAATCCTTTTTCCTCCCCATTTTTGGCCCACCCACACCCTACCTGTCTCGCCGTAACTCCCACTATGACATCCATTTGGTCCTACAGAATGCCTGTTTTTTCGGTTTCCAAAATCAGAGAAACCATGCGATATTTAACATATTTAATCTGTGTCTGACTCACTTTACCACTCAAACCACAACTTATTAGCTCACTTTCCCACACAGGTACATAGAATTTCAAACAACTGTGACCAGAAGAAAGCTTCCCTGCAACACATCATAATCAAAATCCTAGAGATCCAACATAAAGAGGGAATATTAAAAGCTGTAAGAAAAAAACAGTGGGTGACTTACAAAGACAAACCTATCAGGACACAGATTTCTCAAACTCTAAAGACCAGGAGATCATGGATATTTTCCAAGTACTAGGAGAGCATAGGTGCAAATCCAGACTATACCCAGCAAAATTATCTCTCAAAATAGAGAAGTTAAAATTTTCAACAATAATTTCTATAGAAATTCACATCACTAGACCAGCACTGCAGAAAATATTTAAAAGAAGCTTAGAGAGAGAGAGAGAGAGGAAGACCAATGGAACCAAAGACCTCAAAGAAAAGGAAACAACAGTAAGAGGACAATGAATGGACAAGAGAATAGGTCAAGAAAATAACACTGAAGCATGATAATGATAGCAAGACATAGCAAATATACCTAGATAATAAGTGAATATTAATTGTCTCAATTCACCTACTGTAAGACATAAACTGGCTGACTGGATCAAACAAAAACTCACGATTTGCTGCTTACAAGAGGCACACTTTACCCATAAGGAAACACACAGACTGAAAATAAAAGGAAGGAATTCAATATTTCATGGAATGGGACCCAGGAAATAAGCAGAGGTAGCTATATTATTCTTAGACACATCAGATTTCAAATGAAAACAGATCAGGAAAGACAAAAATGGACATTATATACTGGGTAAGGAAACAATACAACAGGAAGAAATCACAGTCATCAATACATACACTTACAACTTCGGAACACCCAATTATGTAAAATAAAAATTATTAGATTTTAAAAGCCATGTATAGGGCTAGAGGAATGAATAGCTTAGCGATTAAAAGCAATTGCTTAGCAAGTGCTACATCAAACGCTAAGTATCAGAGATTGATTCCCCAGCACCACATAAGCTGGGCATGGTGGCACATGCCTGTAATCCCAGCACTTGGGAGGCTGAGGCAGGAGGATTGCTGTGAATCCAAGGCAAGCCTGGGCCCCATAGTGAGTTCAGGACCAGCCTGGGTTACAAAGTGAGACCCTGTCTCAAAAAAAATATTAAAAAGCCATGTACGTCTCAATAAAATTATAGTGTTAATACTGTGATAGTAATAATCCAATATCACACATATATCAGTCAACTAGACAGAAAATCCATAAAGAAACAAGAGTTAAACGACACTATGAAAAACCTGGACTTAACAGATACCTTCAGAATGTTCTACAGAATATGCTTTCTTCTCAGCAGCATATGAAATATTTTCTAAAATACATCATCTTATAAGCCATAAGACATGCGTAAGTACAAAGGAATTGAAATAATTCCTTGCTTACTCTCAGATCATAGTAGAATAAAACTGGAAATCAACAGCAAAATAAACAGCAGAAAATACAGAAATACATGGAGACTAAATAACTTACTATTGAACAATGAGTCACAAAAAAATTAGAGAGGAAATCAAAAACTTCCTAGAATTAAATGATGAAAGAAGAATAACTTCTGGTCAAGATGGCAGCCAAGTAACAAAACTGCACAATGTCTCCTTGTGGACCCACTTAAAAAGTTGAGAATACCGTCAAAAACCTGTTCAATGTAGCTAGGACAGGGAGGAGTGTCCCAACAATTAAAAATAGTTTACAGGAAGGTCAGAACCCCCCAAAGCAGATTAGAAGTGGAGGTAAACAGCAGCCCAGGAAGACTGCAAGTGGCTGTGAACTGCCAGCATCTGCAGACAGAAGAAAGCCTGCCCAGAGACTGGAACCTCTGGCCGAACTAGGAGAGGAAGGAGAGTGCCAACAACTGAAAAAAGGCCATAGGAATATCAGAAATTCTGAAGACATATTGGAAGTGGAGAAAAACAGCAGCTCAGGATGCAGCCCCAGGCCAACTGAGTGCACCCCTGAGCTGCCAGCACTCACAGATGGAAAAAAGCCCATCTGCAACCTTAGACTGAGGTAAACATGGATCTGGAAGAAGTGGGAAATGATAGCAGCTGATATTCCCAGCCTCCAAAAATGAGCCTGTGGGTAGTGTATACTACAAATGCAATATGCGCTCCCCTAGGAAAGGTCTCCTGGAGTCTAGATCACAAGCACTGCTCAGAAGCCATAAAAGGCAATGGCGTAAGCAGGAGCCAAAACAAGCCCAAGACTAAACTGCTTAAAGTAAAAGAAAGCTCAGAAGAGCATAGCAGGGTTTTTCAGTGTCACTCTTAAACAGTGCCTAGGAAAAAACTGGCACAAGATAGTTGTGTAGAGGACAGAAAGGCCACCATCCTTCTGAATGGCTTGGGTGTAGTGGGAGCACCTCTGAGGATAAAGAGAGGCCTGCTCTTGGGGGAGGGAAGGCAGGAGATGGGGGATAGCTTTGCTGAGGGGGTTGGGTGTGATCAAAACACTTCAGAGGCCACTGAGCTACTAGGTTCTCCCTCACTGCCTACTTCCAGCACAGAACTCAAGGGCATTCTGACTCCCACCTCATGCCCCGCTCCCCGTAACCCCTCATATGCATTCAAAGAAACCTCTTGGATGGGCCTTTAAAGTGAAGTCCCTCAACAACACAAATGTGGGAAGAAGTCAAGCCAACAGGACACCCACGGATTTGCCTGAGATGACAGAATCTAAGGTCATGGGCCCTCAAATAGTGGAACTCATAGGAAAGGAAGTTAAAAATATGAGTTGAACAATCAACTCAAACAAGATATTCTTGAAGAAAAGCAAGCAATAATCAGTGGACTTAAAGAAGCACATATAAACATATAGTTGTAACGCATACAAAGCTTACTGAGCTTATAGCGCAAATAAAAAGCGTGTCGAGGTAAATAAGGCAATGTGAGCTATCAAGTAACATTGCTTTTCTTTTTTTTCGGTTGTTGTGGTTTTTGAGACAGGGTCTTGTAGTCTCGCTCTATAGACCAGACTGGTCCTGAACTCACTATGTAGTTCAGGCTTGCCTTGGACTCAGGAAAATCTTCCTGCCTCAGCTCCCTGAGTGCTGAGATTACAGGCCTGTGCCACTTTGGCTAGCTTTATGTAGTGCTGGGAAGTCGAACTCAGGGCTGTGCACTTGCAACACAAGTGCTTTAACCACTGTACCATTCTTTCAGGCCTGAGGGAAAATTTTGATAGAGAAGTGGAAATTGTAAAAAGAAATCAAGTTGAAATACAGGATATAAAAAATGCATTTGAAAGCTGGGGAAGTCTACTCAAAATACTGTGAAGACATAATTTCAGATCTTGAAGACAAGGCTGAGGAAACAAATGATACAATTAGGCACGAATCCCAAATTAGAAATGAACAAAGTAGCTGGATACAACAGCTGGTGGATGATTCAAAGAGAACCAATCTCAGAATTATGGATGTGGAACAAAGAACAGAAGACAGGACCAAAGGTATGAAGAATTTATTCACTAAAATCATACAAGAAAATTTCCCAAATCTAGGAAAATAAACTAATTTTCAGGTACAAGAAGCTTACAGAACACCAAATAACCTCAACCAGCAGTAACACTTGCCACAACATATCATAATCAGAACCTCACAAATAAAGCATAAAGAATATTAAAAGCAGCAAGAGAAAAACAGGCATTATTCTACCAAGCAAACTCATTCGAATTATTGCAGATTTCTCAATGCAAATTTTAAAGTCTAGGAGAACCTGGAGCAAGATCTTTCAAGCTTTAAAGCAAAGTAAGTTTCGGGCTGGAAGAAAGGCTGCCTATACCAGTGATTTCAGGACCAGTCTGGGTTACAGAGCAATACTCTTGTCTCAAAGAAAAAAAAGAAAGAACTAAAGAAAGAAAGAAAGCAAAAAAGAAAGAATTCTTTTCCAGAGAAGAGACATCCAGAGAATTCCAGAAAGGAGACATCAAGAGAGGGCCACTGAAACCCATTCTCAGAGAGGGAAAGAAAAAAAGACAGCAAGTGTCAACCTAGGTAAACAGCAAAATTATGCCTGAAAATTGGAGAAGTATAAATTTTTCTGACCAAGAATCCCTAAAGAAATTTGTAATCACTTGCCCAACACTGCAGAAAATACTTGAAGGAATCTTCGAAAGACAGAGAGATAAGCAGCACCAAAAAACATGGAGGAAAGAAAACGTCTAAAGGGAAAGCATAACAAAAATTTGACTGCCATATGAATTTCATTATTATAGTTCTTTGTTATGTGGACTGGTGGGAAAGGCCATGTTAACAAGGATCAACAAAGATATAGTAAGATACAGAAAAAAAAAGAACTTTGGGCAAATCACCCCAATAAAAGGCTCTGCTGGACCAACATATGGCCACTGCAGCCCATTCTCGGATTGGGAGGCTGAGCTGAAGAATCATGATTTGAGTGGTGAAGTGAGTCAGAAGGTTAAATATGTTAAATATAGCATGGTTTCTCTGATTTGGGAAACCCAGAATACAGGCATTCTACAGAATCAATTAGGTGTGACAGTGGGAGATATGGGGGGACAAGGAGGGTGTGGGAGGGAAAGGAATTATAATGTTGATGTGATAAATATATGTGCATAAAATACTCAAGATCATTGTAATCATTATGTATCACATCTATATCACACACACAGACACACACAGACACAGACACACACAGACACACACACAGACACACACACACACACACACACACACACACACACACACACACACTTTTTTTTTTGAGACAATCTCGCTTCATAGCCCAAGCTGGTTCTGAACTCACTATGTAGCTCAGGCTGGTCCTGGACTCAGCAAACCTCTTGCCTCAGCCTCCTGTCAGGGTTGTATCACCGTGCCCAGCTTCACACAGTGCTGGGGAATTGCATTCAGGGCCGAAGCACTTCAACCACTGTGCCATTCCTCCAGCCTGCTGGTGTGGAAAAATGATAAAAGAAGCAAATCATACCAGAACTTATGGGACACAATGAAAGCAGTCCCAAGAGATTGAGCAATCTCAAATAAGCAATTTCATGATGCACCTCAAGGTTCTAGAGAAACATCAACAATTTAAATCAAAAAGTAGAAAAAGGGAAATTACAAAGATCATAGTATAAATCAATGAAATTGAAACTAAAAACAATACAAAAAATAAATGACTCAAAGAGATGTTTCTTTGAAAGAATAAACAGGATTGACAAACCTCTAGCTAAACTAACCAAAAGAAGGAAAAAACACATATTAATGCAATTAGAAATGAAAAGGGTGAAATGAAAACAGAAATTCAAAGAATTGTAAGGAACTATTGCAAACACTTTTACCCCAACGAACTGGAGAACCTGGAAATAAATAAATGATTTTCTAGACATATACGAAATACCAAAATTGAACCAAGAAGACATAAAACCTTGAAGAGACCCATAACACACACACACACACACACACACACACACACACACACACACACACACACACGCACGCACACACACATATGCATATCCACACGGAAATTAAGGCAGTAATAAAATCTCTACCCACAGAGAAATGTCCAGGACCAGAAGGATTCACAACAGGATTTTTCCAGTACTTCAGAGAAGAGCTAATTCCAATGCTTCTCAAACTGCTCCATGAAGTTGAAAGAGAAGGAATACTACTAAACTCATTTCTGCAGGCTAGCAACACTCTAGTCCCCCAAACCAGACAAAGACTTAACCAGGAAGAAAAATCATACACCAATCTCTTTAATGAATATAGATACAAAAATCCTCAATAAGATTCTGGCAAACAGAATCCAACAAGTAATCAGAAAGATCATACACCAGGATCAAGTGGGCTTCATTCCTGGAATGCAAGGTTGGCTTAATATACTTAATTCAACTAATGTAATACATCACATTAACAAAAAGCAAGAACAAAAGCAACATGATCATCTCAATTGATACAAAAAAGGTCTGTGACAAAATCCAACATCCATTCACGATAATAGGTATAGGAGGAAAATACATATAGAAGGACCCTACCTCAAACTGATAGAAGCCATACATGCTAACTTACTGCAAATATCATAGTAAACCGGGAGAAATTGAAAGCCTTCCTCATAAATCAGGAACACGACAAGGCTATGCACTTTCATCAATCCTATTCAACACAGTCCTCGAAACCTTTGCCAGAGCATTCAGGCATGAGAGTAAAATAAAAGGAATACGTATCTGAAAGGAGAAAGTGAAATGCTCCTTATTTGCAGATGATAACGATTATCTACACAGAAGATCACAAAAACTCCACCACGAAACTCTTAGAAATAATAAATTTAGCCAAGTTGCAGGATATATAATCAGTATTAAAAAATCAAGTGTTCCTCCACACTAACAATGAATGCATTGAGAAAGAGCTCAGCAGAATAATTCTATTCTCAATATGCAAAAATTAAATACCTAGGAGTAAACCTAACCAAGGACGTGAAGACAGAAATTGGAAGAAGATATCAGAAAATGGAAAGACATCTCTGTTCTTGGATAGGAAGAATAGCCAAAATGACTATACTGCCAAAACTGATACACTGATTCAATGCAGTTCCTATCAAAATACCAACAACTTTTTTTCACAGAATATAAAAAAAACAATCCTTAAATTCATATGGAACCAAAGGAGATCTAGAATAGCCAAAGCAATCCTGAGTAACAAGATGAAAGGCAGAAGGCATTGCAATTCCAGACATCAAGATATATTACAAAACAACCATTATAAGAAGTATATGGTACTGGCACAAAAACAGACAAGTAGACCAGTGGAACAGAACTGAGGATGACAGACAAACTCAATGACCCTCAGCTACCTGATCTGATAAAGGAGCTAAAAGCATACATTGAAAAAGGATAGCCTCTTCAACAAATGATGCTGGAAAATTGGATATCCATTTGCAGAATAATGAATCTAGATACACACCTGTCCTATGCATTACAATCAAATCAAAGTGGATCAAATACCTAGATATTAAAACTGAAACACTGAACCTTCTAGAAGATAAGTTAGCTAAAAACCTAAAAGATACAGGTGTAGGCCAGGACTTTCTTAAGACACCCAACACAAAAGAAATAGCTCACCAAATGGGATTGTTTCAAATTTAAACATTCCTACATGGAAGAGGAAATTATCAACAAAGTAAAGACAGAACCAACAGAATGGGGAAAAATGTTCACCACCAATACCTCAGATAGCTAAAAACTAGAATATATAAGGAACTGAAGAAAAACAGACCCCTCAAATTCAAAGACCCAATTGAAAAGTGGGCAATGGAAATGAGTAGGCAGTTCTCAGATTTAAGTTCAAATGGTCAGTAAATACATGAAAAACGTTTAAAATCCTTAGACATTAGAGAAATGCAAATCAAAAAAATCACTAAGATACCATCTAACCTCTGAGAGAATGGCATGTATCAAGAACTCAAACAGCAATCAACGCTGGCAAGGCTGTGGGGAAAAGGAACAATCTTACACTACTGGTGGGAATGTAAACTGGTACAACCACTACAGAGGGCAGCATGGAAATTCCTCAAAAGGCTGAAAATATTCCCTCTGATACAGCAATACCTCTGCTACAAATCTTTCCAAAAGATTTACAAGCATCATATAAAAGAGACACATGTATACAAACGTTCATAGCAGCACTAACAATCGCTAATATCTGGAAGACACCAAAACACCCATCAACACACATCAATGGATACATAAATTGTGTTACGTACACAGTGGTGTACTACTTGTGAAGCTTTTGTAGGTAAATGGATGCAACTTGAGAACATCATGTTCAGTGAAGTGAGTCAGATGTAGGTTAAATATCGAATGATTTCTCTGATACGGGAAACCCAGAGTATAGTTATTTCATAGCACTAAATTGGAGGGTAGTGGGAGCTACGGTAGAGGGTGAGGGTATAGGATGGTCAAAAAGGGAAAGGGTTTGTAATGTTGACATAATACATATATGCACAAAATACTCAAGTTTAATGTGAACATTTTGTATCACACACACACACACACACACACACACACACACACACACACACACACACACACAAAACGGAGGAAAAAAAGAACTAGAAATCAGGAATGTTGGTGCTTGTTTGTAATCTTTACACTCTGGCAGTCTGAGGCAGGATTGCAAATTCGAGCCAAGATGGGCAACTTGGTGAATTAGGGAGATTCATTTTTCTTTTCTTTTCTTTTCTTTCTTTCTTTTTTTAAGACAGGGTCTTGCTTTGTGTAGCCCAAGCTGCTCTTGAACTCACTGTGTAGCCCAGGCTGGCCTCTGATTCACAGCAATCCTCCTGAGTGCTGGGATTACAGGCATGCAGTATCACACCTGGCTTTATGTGATGCTGGGAAATCAAACTCAGGGCCTTGCACTTGTAAGGCAAATGCTTTAACTGCTGTGCCATTCCTCCAGCCCATGAGATCCTATCTTACGAAAAAAAAAAAAAGGGCCTAGAGATGGAGCCCTATAGTAGTACCAGGTGTGTGTTGGGGGCAGACACTGAATTTATACAGCAGTTACTTACAGAGAAGGGTACATAGGTAGCTCTAACAACATCCATAACTTCTTTCCCTTTTAAAAAAGAAAATACTAGCTGAGCATGGTAGCACATGCCTATAATCCCAACACTCATGAGGCTGAGGCTGCAGGATGGCCATGAGTTCTAGGCCACCCTGGCTTATACAGTGAATTCATGACCAGCCTGGACTATACAGCAAGACCCCGTCTTAAAAAAAGAAAAAAACGGCTGGAGGAATGGCTCGGTGGTTAAAGTGCTTGCCTTATCAGCACCAAGTCAATCGCTAAGTTCCTGAGTTAAAGTCTCCAGCATCACAAAAGCCGGGCGTGATGGTGCATACCTATAATCCCAGCACTGGGGAGGCTGAGGCAGGAGGATTGCCATGAATCAAAAGCCAGCCTGGGCTACAAAATGAGTTCAAGAGCAGCTTAGGCTATAGAGTGAGACCCTGTTTCAAAAACAAACAAACAAGCAAACAAACAAACAAACAAACAAACAAAAAACAGCAAATATGACAGACAGGCAGGACCAATGGCACAAGACTGTAATCCCAGCACTCTCATAGGCTGGTACAGGAGGATTACAAATTTAAGTCCAGTATGAACAATTTAGTGGGACCCTGTCTTAAAAAATCAAAAATAAGAATGGGCTGGGGACACAGTTCAGTGAGCATGTTTCTGGGCTCAACTCCAGCACCACCCCCACCACCCTCCTCTCAAAAAGACAAGTGTTGAGACACAAAGTTGGGTGATAAGTACAGTGGTGAACATTCTATGTTCCAACCTGGTTGGGGTGTTTAAAATACTTCATAATAAAAATACTCAAATACAAAGATTGTATCACTGTATCCATTATAAGACCTTATGAACTATTATTTTTGAAAGAAGCTATAATTACATAAAATTGAACTGTTCTAGGGCCATGATTACTATTATGCTTTAGGGCCTGGGAATTACACAATATAAAAAAAGACGGGAAGCAACTGTGATGATGAGGCCTTATTGATCAATTTCAGTGAACAACACCTCCCAGAAAAGATGACTGGGTCACGGACCAATCCACAGATGTTCATAGCTATGAAATGCTGCTGAGGGTGGGTCTACTGGGGACAAACTCCTGGGTGTGCCTCTGAAGGGACTCTCTTGCTGGCACTGCTCCTCAGCTCTGCTTCCCTGCTGCCAGGAGGGGAGCCCCTTGGTCCTCATGCATTTGTAGTGCTTCTGCCTTGCAGCCACCCAACTATGGATCCTCTAAAGCTATGAGTAAAAACAAACCTTTAATCTTTGAAGTTATGTATGCTGGATATTTATCTGGTCCCACTGGAACAAAATATTCCTTGATATATATAATTTTCATTTATTTATTTTGGAGACAGGGTCTTGCTCTGTAGCCCAGGATGGTCCCAAACTCACTATGGAGCCCAGACTGTCCTTGGACTTGAGGCAATCCTACTGTCTCAGCCTCCTGAGTGCTGGGATTACAGGCATGCACCATCACTCCTAGTTTATGTGGTGCTGCAGAAATGAACTCGGGTACTTAGTGCTGGACTTAGTGCTTGCTTGGCAAGCAATTTAACCACTGAACCATTACTCCAGCCCCTAGCTCATTTTATTTTTAATGTAGATTAAACTTGTGAAGTGCTTCTACAGTACCTTCTATAAATAAAACTTTGGTAAAATATGAAAGGACAGATACAAACAATGAATTTTTAATTTTTTTTGAGACAAAGTCTTGCTCTGCAGGCTTAGGCTGGTCCTGAACTATGGAGCCCAGTCTGGGTTCCCACTCATGGCAATCCTCCTATCTCAGCCTCCTGAGTACTAGGATTAACAGTGTGTTCCACCACACCCCGCCTTACGTGGTGCTGGGGAGTTGAACTCAGGGCCTTGAGGATGCTGGCAAGTGCTTTAACTGAACTATTTCTCTAGCTCCCAACATTGTATTTTGACTTTTTTTTGAGACAGGGTCTCACTCTGGTTCTGAGCTCACTATGTAGCCCAGACTGGCCTTGAACATATGGCAATACTCCTGCCTTAGCCTCCCAGTGCTAGGATTACAGGTGTGCCACCACACCAGAGCTTATGTGGTGCTAGAGCTTGCTAGGCAAGCAACTTTACTGCTGAGCATTCCTCCAGCCACTGAATTTTGAACTTTTTTTTTTTTTTTTTGTATACTGGGGATTGAACACTGAGCTACATCCCCAGCCCATTCTTACTTTTTAAATTTGAGACAGGGTCTTGTTACACCACCAAGGTGCTCAGGCTGGGCTCAAACTTATGATTTTCCTGCCTTGGCCTTCCAAAGTGTTGAAATTACAAGGCTGTGCCAGAGTCCACTAGAAACTAGATGGCGATATAAACAATGTTTCTATTCTGAAAATACAGGTAGATATTTGTGGTCCAGGATTAACTTTAATTTTCTGGTTCTCCTATTCTTCCACATCGTATTTTTTCTTTTTAATAAACTACCTGCTTTACATTGTTGTGTTCCTATTCAACATGGAACTTTAACATCAATGTATGCATATAATCAAGAGGGAAAGTGTTCCTGTCTTATTTCCCCCACCCCTTGGAGAATATGACAGTATATTTCAGTGACATTCACTGAGTATCAGTTAAGAAAAGAATAGAAAGTTCTGTAATATGCCATGTGAAATAAACTGAGTTGGCTTAACACTCATTTAAACTTGTTTTTTGATATATTAAAAATAAATCAGTTTTGTTTTTTGACAGACCAGCAGTGAAATTTTTCTTGTTTTCAAAGTATAAATGACACAAACAGATTTTACAACAAGACTGCAGCTAGGAACACAGCGCCATACCTTTAATCCCAGCATTCTGGCGGGCTGAGGCAGGAAGATTATAAATTTAGCCATAAGCCTCCAAATAAAAAATAAAAGGGCTGAGAATGTCATTCAGGGTAAAGATTCTAAATTCAATATCCAGTATTACAAAACAAAATAAAATGAAACAAAACCAACAAAAAGCAGATGGCCACAAAACTACACAATGAAAAACTATAATTAGCTTCAGAATTTTATTTAAATTCAGGTTTAGAATGCAACAATTTAATACAATATAAGTTTGAATATTTTCTGACCAGTATTTTCACTTGCCAGTATTTTCTAACCAGTATTTTCACTTTTCTAACCAGTCTTTTCACTTTCAATGCATGATTCCTGGGAATAAGATTTTATGAACTGATACTTTTAAATTTTTCATGAATTGTCAACTGCATATTCATTAAAATTTTAAACATTTCTCCAATTATTCTTATCTCAATGTTAAAAGCTGAAAAAGTTCAAAATTGAAAATTTTAATAATTGTGACCGTCATAATATAAAAAAGAAAACACTATACAATCTTAACTGTTTAAAACTTTCATTAACATTATTGTAGTTATGGAATATTAATTTTTGACATAACCATATGAACTTCTTATTAAAATGTTCAAGCACTTCCTACTGAAGCATCTCTTAAGTTACAAAAAATTTCTCTTTTAAATTAACTTACACTGACTTAATTAAAAAATACTGTGGCACTTGAGACAAGATATTGTTTTGTATTGCATATTTTAAGTACCTCAGGTATAGTCTGATCAAAAGTAGGTTACTGGAGAGAATAAAGAACACAGCTTTCTTTAAGGAGTGAGTCGTTTGGGATCGCGTGGAAACATTGAAGTCTGACGCACATTATGCAATCCTAAAAACAGCATTGTCACCCGTTCCAATCCTGGGGAAAACAAAAGTGGTCATTAATTCCTGTGTTGAAAAATGGCTCAAGAGACTTATATTTAGTACTACTTAGAAACTATCACTATTTAACAAAGTACAATGACTGCTGAGAGGAAAATACTTCTGTTATTTTGGACTTATCTAAAATTCAATGTTTAGTGTACTGATTTAGAAACAGAGATGCTGGTGAGTGTGCAAAGGACAGGCCAGAGAATTACGAATTTAAGGCCAACCTGGGCTACAGAGCAACACCCCATCTCAAAGCGAAAAGGAAAAAGAGACAGAGAAAAAAGGCAGAGAGCAGTGGGCATTCACCTGCCCCTGCTTGTGGTCTTCAGCTCACCTGATGTCTGCATATACAAAAACCACACACACTTTTCAGAAAATATTTTTATACAAATATATAGCATGATGATATAAACCAGCAAGTGGTTTTTATGAGAGACTGTTACATTTTTACTCACTGATAAAAAGGCTTTTCCATTTTTAAAAATCTATATACACTCTATTGAAAAGATGCATCAGTTTTGTTAGCCAGCTTCACATTGGTGGATTGTACGGTTTTACCAGCCTTTTTAAGTAATATTTCAACAGTGCTACACTGAATATACAGTTTAAATTTTAACAGGAAATTCAGGGGTATTTTCTCTCAGAGTATTCAATAATGTGCATTTTGAATAAATGTTTTACAAACTTCTATGAGGATTGACAATATAAATTTTAATTCTAACAGTAAGTAAGCAAGCTTGAACATTTATCAGAGTATCACCTGAGGGAACAGAAGAATGGTACAGAAGTTAGAGTGCTTGCCTACCAAGTGCAAGGCCCTGAGTTAGATTTCCCAGGACAACATGAGCTATAATCCCAGCACTTTGGAAGCTGAGGCAGGAGGACTGCTGTGAGTTCAGGGCCAGACTGGACTGCAGAGTAAATCCTTGTCTCAATGAAAAAACAAAAACAAAACGCCCCCTTGATTTTGATAATTAACATTTGTCAAGAAGGGATATGCTGATGTTTATGGTTAATCTAGATAACTATAAATACAAGTTTCATTAAAAAAAATACTAGAGACTGAACTCATGGCCTTTCACACTGGGCCAGCCCTTCTTAATTTGAGACAGGGTCTTGCTAAATTGCCAGGTTGCCCATGCTTGGCTCAAATTTGCAATCCTGTCTCAATCTTCTAGAATGCTGAAATTACAGACAAACACCACCACACTCAGGTAAAATTTTTATCTGCAGATGTCTTTGTAAGAAAGTAACAGAAAGGGGCATTCTTCAGCAGTTTATCGGCTTGCCTAGCAAGAGCAAGCCCCTTCAAAACAAAATAGAAAACAGAACAAATGTTATTTTAGTCTCAAGTGGTGGCATACACTTTATCGTAAGCAGGAGGACTGCAAGTTTGGGCCAGCTGGGAAACTTGGCAATTCAACAAAGTATCTTAAAAACAAGGAAGCGAGCACGCAGGCGAGCATGCACAACTAGCCAACCAAAACACAACAAAACAAAAAACCAGGCCAGGGTTGTAGCTCAAGGTTCTTAGTACCAAAACAAAACAATACGAAAAAAAATATTAATTAGTCATTTCAGCTGATTTTTGTATATGAAATAAAGGTTAAAATTCACTTTTCTGCTCTCAGATTTTCTGTTTGAATTGAGGCCCCTTGCACTGAGCTACATCTCCAGTCTTTAAAATTCTGAGATAGGGCCTTGTTAGGTTACAAAGTTGACCATGCGAGGCTCAAATTTGTGATATACCTGACTCAGACCCTCAGACTTCTGGGATGTGCACCACCACACCTAACTGTATGTTTCTTTTTAAATGATACTGTAGAGCTGAGCATGGTGGCACACATCTGTAATCCCAGCTCCCCACTCAGAGAGGCCGTGGTAAGAGGACTGCCACGAGTTCTAGGTTAGCTTAGGCTACAGAGTGAGTGCAGGACCAGCCTGGACTACAGAGGAAGACCCTGCCTCAAAAACAAACAAAGGTGCTACTGAAAATAGATTGTTTTCTTAACTTTTTTTGGATAGGTTAACTGTTAATGAATATAGATACATGATGGGCTGGAAGTCATAGATCAACATAAAGCACATGCCTAGCATGTACAGGCCCTGGGTTTGATTCCTCAGGAGCACATAAGGATCAGCTAGGTATGCTGGCAGCTGTAATCCAAGTACTAGAGGGGCTGAAGCAGAAAAACTGTTGTGAATTCAAGATCAGCCTGGGCTACCTAATGAACTAATTACCAGCCCAGACTACAGAATGAACCCTGTTTCTTAAAAAAGGCACTAATTTTTATATATTTTGCATCCTTTCATTTTACTAAGTACATTTATTACTTCTTTTTTTGTGTGTAGTTCTGGGGATAGAATATAGATAGCATTAGGCAACTAAACTACATCCCTGCCTGTTAACTTTTTCTTTTGATGTGGGATCTGACCTTAGGTTTATCACCTCCTGTCTCAGCCTACCAATTCACTGGGATTACAGTATGCCTTCTGTGATTGGCTAGCCATGACTGATTATGTATTTATTTTTATTTTTACAGATTGAACCCAGTACTTGGAACATGATAGGCAGGTAACCATTTTTTGATGTATAAAAGTTTTAAAATTTTCCCAAGTTCAATCTGGCTTTTAAAAAATTTTTTTTGGGTCTGTGTTGTAATGTCCACAAATTTATCATGAAATCCAATGTCATGACGCTTCTACTGAGTTCAGGACCAACTGGACTACAGAGCAAGACCCTATCGCAAAAAAACGACAGTAACAACAAAAAAACTTACAAGTTAGATGTTTGATTTGCATTTTGGAAGTATTTTCTCTTAGTCATAATTCACCTTAAAAATTCTTACAATTTAGATTTGTATCATACTTGTCACTTATATATTTATTTATAAGAGAAGGCATATTACCAATGCCTCCACCAGCATGAGGAGGGGCTCCAAAGCGGAAGGAATCAATGTAAGCCTTAATTTTCTCTAAATCTGTAAGAACAAAACAAAATAAAATAGTTCACCACCTCATTTAAGCTTTAAAAATCATAAAGCAACTACAGTTTAAGGAAGATTAAAAAAGAAAGAAAAACCACTTCCTGGGACATTACATTTACATGCTAAAGTGCTTAATATTTAGTTTATGTTCAAAGTGTTTAAGATGTTCAAAGTGTTTTCAGAATATATAGTCTCACAAATATATTTTGTTTACCAATTCCATGATGTAAGGCTCTCTCTGTTAGCAGCTGAGGATCATGTATTCTTTGAGCTCCTGACAATATTTCTTCTCCTCTCATGAACATATCATAAGAATTGGACTGTTTCTGCAGGAAAAAAAAAATCAAAAAAACACCCCCACTTTTCAAGTGTTCTCACCCTTTTCCCACTGTGAAGTATGTGGGAAAAAAAAAAAAAAACCTGTGCTGCATGAAGAGTAAGTTCATCTTTTCTTACAATGCAACTTTTTCGCCCCTGGTACTGAAGACTGACCTAGGTCAATCACTTCACACTGAGCTATATCCCTAATCCTTTTTATTCGGAAACATGGTCTCATTATATTAACAAGGTAGAATTTGAACTCATAATCTTTCTTCTTCAGCCCTTCCTCAGCACTGGACTACAGATGTGTGCCACCAGGGCCTGCCTGATGCAGCCTTCTTCAATGACCATGACTGAGAGCTAAATAATGTCTTTCTTGTCTGTATCAGATGTTGTGCTCTCTTCCTCCTACGTTCCCCAATCACAAATCAGAATACTACATCTAAATTAACAAGTGGTACTGATTTTTACTTTACTTTCTTATCTGAAATGAGCTTTTAGGTCACTTTTGAAATGAAAAGCTCAACAGGTACTTAGTCCTTTCTTTCATTAATAAAACTTTTAGGAGAGTAAACTGAAAATCAATTTACCAATGTTTAATTTATTCCTAAACAGATTATTTGGTAACATCATTGCTAATTTACTTCCCCTGTTTTTCAAAGTGTTATTCCTGGATCAGTAGCCTCATAACACCTGGGACCTTGATAGAAACATACTTGAGACCCAACTCCAGACCAAGAAATAAGAAACCCTGGGGGTGAAGAGCCCCAGTCTGTGGTCTGGAGTGCCTTACAGGTGATTCCAATGTACATGAAGATATGGACCCAGTGCAAAGGAAAACCAGTAAAAGGCCAGCAAGACATTAGACTATTAATTCCTAAAATATGTTATTTCTAGTTCAAGATCAATAGATGATTTCTTAAAAAGTTTTCAAACCTGGTAATACCACTTAGCACGATACAGTCTTTCTTATAATCTTCAGAAAAATGATCCGGAAAATTACTTTTAATACAGGTTTTCATGACTAATTGCTAAACCATTAACATTCCGCAACAGCATTTTGACCTGTAGTAGCAAACACTAGTAGTAATATGTATAACAGTGAAACTACCAATTATTAATGGGAATCATTATTCTTATACAATCTGATACAGTAACAATAAAGTTTTCTTTCTTCCCTAAACAAGATGTTTAAAACCAAATTACTTACGGGATTTCTTGGATCAGGCATGGTATAGAAAGGTCTTACAGCCAATGGGTATTTATCAAGAATATAAAAATCTGTATCATACTGTAGGAAGAATAAATGCAATCAGATACATTTTTAAAAATAAAAAGGTTAATTTTAAAATTAACTTTACAAAATAAATCTTTGTTCTTCAAAATTACTGAGATTACACATATCTTGCTTTTTTCAAGATATCTACACTCTATGGCACTTTGTCATATATTCTTCCAAAACTGAATTTTTAGATGCTGTTTAAAAGTCAACCATAGTTAAAACAATTACCTTTAAAAAAATTTTGGACATGTAACCTCTTTTCCAAGTTCATCATAAATTATGTTGCAATAAACATCTTTGATTTTCACATCTTCCTTTATTATTCTAGCTTATTTAAATCTTTCAGATGCATTATGTAAACTATTTTGTTTATGTCTGACATCCTTTTGGGTTTCACAGAAGTCATGTTATATCTATAAATTACTTTGGGCAAAATTGACATCTTTACGTATCTATCTTCAAAAACAACCAGGACTATTTATCCAACAATTTAAATTTTTGTTTAGATATAAAGCGTGGTGGTTTTCCTCAAATGAAAACTTATAATTGCAAGAAATAATATTAACATAAAATTATGACTTTGTTAGAATACTTACTATGAGACCCAGATTTAATTACCTAGCATGTGCAGGCCCTGGGTTCGATTCCATAGTAGTACATAAGAAACAGCTACATACGGCATCTGTAATCTAAGCACTGGGGAAACTGAGGCAGAAAGACTGTTGTGAATTCAAGATTAGCCTGGGCTACTTAGTGAATTCAGGACCAGCTTGGACTATAGAATGAAACCCTATTTCACAAAAAAAGGGTACTGAGTTTTGTGTTATGACGATTGCATTTCAACTTTTTTTTGACACTGAATGATTTTGCTGAAAGTGGAGACAAATTAAAAGTCAATAAACTAAAATTGGCTCTAGTAATTCGGCATTTTAAAGGTGTAAATTCAACACTGCAGGGTCTCAGAAATATGAGTTTTCTAGTCAGTGTAACCATCTCAGCAGGAGGTCCTCAAGGACCTTTTAAATTCATAACATTACTGCCTTTAGGTTTTTTTTTTTTTTGAGTCCTTTGTAAGATTTATCCTCTTTGGAGTTTTAGTTTTAGAAAATGGGCAGTGAACTAGCAGAAAGGAAGCTCATCCATTTTTAAGTCTCATGAAACAGCAGGAATACTCAGGGAAGACCTTTAAAAAATAACTACAAATAGTCTCAGGTTCCTTCTAGCTAATTGGATAATCTGAATAGTATCATTTGTGCATACATGCATGCATGTATGTCTGTATGTATGACTGTATATACTTGTTTATTGAGACAGTCTTGTCCCATATTCCAGGCTGGTCCTGAACTCACTATGTAGCCCAGTCTGGCCTTGAACTCATGGCAATCCTCCTGCTTCAGCCTCCCAAGCACCGGGATTACAAGCATGTATCCTATGGCTGGCTAATTTTTATGTGGTACCAAAGCCAGGGCCTTGTGGAAGCAAAAAGTGCTTACCCACTGAGCTACGCATCAGCCCTGAAATAGGTATCATTTTCAGAAGACACATTAATAGTACTCAGTACTAATACTAAACACAGAATCAATCAGATCCCATCTATTTTTCATTTTTTAATAATTAAAAAATCCCCTTTTCATTTTTAAAGATTTCTAGAATCTTCTGTAATTGTTCTCTTGTAGCAGCACACATTTCAGATACAGAGAAAGAAATCCAGCATGTATAAGATAGTCTCTCCTACCTTTTCCTTTACCAAACGACCCAACAGTTTTTCATTTGGTGTGCTGAAAGAGAAACATGAATTCAGGTATTTGAAGATCAAATAGCAACTTAAGAAACTTAGGTTAATAAGGTACCTCTATTTGAGATTGTTTTAAAGGGACAAAAAAAAATCTGATCCTAAATCAAGGTGGCATGTACGTATATCTGCAACATTCAAGAGACTGAGGGAAGAGGACTAAGAGTTTGAGGCCAGCCTAGAAAGAGTACCAGGCCATCCTAGGCTACACAGAGACACTCTGTCTAAAAATAGAGAAAAAGAAAAAAGAAAAAGAAAAAAGAAAAAGTTGCCCATTCTGTTCCTTTTTCAAAAGGCAAGTATTTGTAAGATGTGGTGGTGTACTCGTGTTATCTCAGCTCCATGAAACGTTGAGGCAGGAGGACTGCGTGTTTGAGCCCAGCTTGGGAAGCTCTGTAAGACCCTATCTCAAAAAAGGGCTGGGATGTAGCTCATCTGGGGTTCAATTTCCAGTATCATTTTAAAAAATGTATCTACTATAGTAACTCAGTATTTAAATAGGTCATGCTCCAATATTTAAAGAAAACCAAACTAAATTTAGCAATTCACTTCTCCCTAAATGTCATAGATGAAATTTCCTAAAATTACCTTTTCATTAGGCCAACATAGGTTAGTCTTGCACTAAATGGTTTCCCTTTTTGGTATTCTTTATTAAGTAAGGTTTGTAAAATAAAAATTATTTGCAAAGGTTTTTTTTCATTTTTTTAAAGACAGAGTGCTCTGTATTTCAGCATGGCCTACAGTTCATGGCAATCTACCTATGTCAGCCTCCCAAGAGCTGAGATTACAGGCATGTGCCACCATGCCCGTTATTATACAGTACTGGGGACTGAACTCAGGACCTCTCACTTCCTTGGTAAGTGCCTTATTTACTGAGCTACACCTTTAGGCCCAGTATTTCTAAGTCTTCATAATGTACAGTGTTGACAGAGTCATGTTAAAATTTCTTCAACCCTTATCTTATTTATGAACAATTTCCAAAATACTTAACACTATTTCAATTTACAATAATTATAAGAAATATGAATTCTGCCTTAAAAATATCATCTAGCATTATAGAAGACATTAAAGAATTTTAAATTAAAAAACAAATAATGGGTCTTCAGCATAATAGTAACAAAAAAACCCCTCTAAAACAAACAGGTATTTATTCTGCTCCTTTTTCAAGAGATAAGTACTATTCAAGTGTGATGGTGAGTGCCTGTAATCCCAGCTTCATTCTGGGAGGATGAGACAGGAGTATCATAACCTTGAGTCCTACCTGGGCAATTTAGCAAGACACTGTCTCAAAATGAAGGAAAAAAGAAAGAGCTGGGATACAGCTCACTGAAAGGGCTCTAGGTTCAATCCCCGGTACTGTAAACCCAACCTAACCCAACCTGAACCAATAAAACCAAAAGGCAGAAGAAAAAATCTCCTAAAAAGGGCAATAATTATTTCCTTCCCCCACGTACATATGTATTGTTGTGATGACTTAAGTTTACAGTAATTTTTAATCTTTATTAAACTTCATAATTTGTTTCAAAAACAGTGAATTTTTTTAACTTTGGAGATGTTAACATTTTTATCCCCTAATCCCATGTGGGGATGGACTCAGACTGCTTTCTATTTTAACAGCAATGATTTTGAAAGAAAAGTAACAGATGATAAAGTCAGTGGCAGAACTACCTATATTCTTTTTTGAAGACAGTGTCTCACTCTGTAGAGCTGGTGGTCCGACCTCTCTAAGTAGCCCAGGCGGGTCTTGAACTCATGGCAATCTATGCTTCCCAAGTGTGGGGAACAGAGGAGTGTAACACCATTCTTGGCTTACATGGTGCTGGAAAACTGAACTCAGCTCTAAGTGCTGTGTTATTCCTCCAGTCCTAGAACTCCCTATATTCTTTAAAGGGCTATACACAGAATAGGAACAAACAGAAAAATGATGGTTATACACTAAATTATGGAAGCTTAGGCAAATCATATTAAACATATTTATATTTCCTATCAGATTTGAACAAAATGGCAACATAATATATGCCAAAGTTAACATTTGTCAGTTAAAAAAAAACAAATTACCTTAAATTCAATCATGAAAGTTTAATACAAACCTCAGATCTTCTTCATCCCCCATTTCAACTCCAGCTTCTCTAAGCATAGCCAATGCTTCACAATATTCTAGTCTTAATGTTGGTTCCAAAAATTTGAATGGTTCACATGGGAATTGTTTATTCACTGTTTGAATTTCAGTCTGAAACCTGTAATAAAATGTGTGCAATACATATTTCTCCCAAAAGAGGTCACTGTGGCAATATACAAATCATTCTTTGAATGAGTTTATGTACCAGTAAAAGCATTATCTAAAAGAAGAAAGTTTAAATACTTAGAAGTACTTAATATCACTTCTCAGCTAATGTTTTTACAATCACAGAAGCATTAAAAAATTAAAAATTTTCCTTATAACTCCTATCAGCCAACACTGTTATAAAATGTACACTTTATGAAGCACCTAAAAATTAAGTATTTAGTCCTTCATGATTTGTTATCTTTAGAAGGCCAAATTGATGAATACTTCTCGTTTCCCCCATTCTCATTATACTACTTTAAATTTATTTACAAAAGTACTGATTTTTTTCCTGTATCGGTAATCCCTGTAGCACAATGCCTACAATGTACACAGTGGGCCCAAGAAAAATGTCACCTACACTGAACTGCATTTTTTGCTGTAGATGATGATATTCACTAGGCCAGTTTTCATACTTCCATATGTGTTTTACGGTTTTTCATAATCCAGAGACTTGATAAAAAATATGCTTATATTTTCTATATAAAAGTTTCCACCTAAAATTCATATTCTAGAATTATGAGCTGTGGCTGGTGGGGCAGGGCTGTTATTTCAGCATTCTTGAAGGCTTAGTACGGAGGGTCACAAGCTGAAGCTTAGCCTGGGCAAATTAGCAAAATACAAATAAACAAAAAATGGGGTAGGGATGTAGTTCAGTGTGAAAGCCTTAGGTCTGATCCCTAGTATACCTTACACATACAAAGACAATCTCTTATCAGTAGGATTTGTATTTTACAAGTGAAAACATCATTCTTTCCTAGTCTTAAATACTTCCACAGAACAATAAAGCTTAGTTGTTGATTTATTCATATCTTGGTCTAAGGAAGGTTAGGAAGACCTTAATAACTGATGTTCAATGGCTTTTATTAGCTGTGAATATTAATTTAGGTCTATTAATGGTAGTATAATAATTAACTATTAATGCTTTAAAATCATTTGCATATTATTCTTCTATGAAAGAAAAAAACTAATGATAAATGTAAGAGGGACCCAGTTTATAACTAAATTCCTAAATGACCTAGAGAATAGAGATAGAAGACTTTTATTCTCAAATTGATGCATTAAATTTACTAGAGAAGTCCAGAAATAACTGAGTCTGAAATCAACACATGGGATCACATGAAATTAAAAAAGTTCTGCACAGCAAAGTAAATAATCAATAGACTGAAGAGAGCACCAAAACCAAAAATAACTGAGTCTGAGTCTATCATAGCAGAGACTGGATGAATTCAAATGGTCTAGTTCATGCTTACTCTGTTATTTGTAACTAAAGTCAAAATTTCAAGCACTTATATTAAACAGAGAAGCTATCAGCATCTAAGATAAATGGTCTTCACAAACTTTCTTCAATTACAAATGTGAAGGGCTGAAGGAATGGCTCAGTGGTTAAAGTGCTTGCCTAGCAAGTGCCAAATTAAGTGCAATTTCCTGGGACCACATAAACCAGGCATGGTGTCGCAGGACTGTAATTCCAGCACTTGGGAGGCTGAGGCAGAAGGACTGCCGTGAATCCAAGGTCAGCCTGAGTTCCATAGTAAGTTTAAGACCAGCTTGGGCTACAGAGCAAGACCTTGTCTCCAAAAAATAAATAAATAAATAAATAAATAAATAAATAAATAAATTATATATATATATATGTAGATATATATAAGTATATAAATATGTGTGTGTGTGTGTGTGTGTGTGTGTGTGTGTGTGTGTATAAAGATGAAAAGAAAATGAGAAAAGCTGTGCTTTTTCATTACCATTTCCAAGGACATTTTGTTTTATAAAAAATAGTAGAGACATGCCTAGTGGCACAGGCCCATAATCCCAGAACTCTGGGAGGCTGAGGTAAAATGATTAGAAAGTTCAAGACCAGCCTAGGCAACTTAGCAGGACCCTGTCTCAAAAATAAACAGGGTCTAGGGATGTAGCTCAGGGAGAAAGCTCCATGCTCCGATGCCAAAAATAAATAAATAAGTGAATAGATAAATGGTTGCTCTATGGATATTTGAATGAAAGCTGCTTACATAAACTACATTAAAATGTGTATCAGAAGACACAGGTTAAAAAACAACAACAATAAAAGGCTGTGTATCATTAACTTGTCAAAGGTATAAAGCACTACATAAAATGTCTGGAAAATATTGGTGTATAAAGAACATTATTTGTATATAAGATCAAGGATTCATTCTACTTTTGAGGGGTACTAGGGATTGCACCCTGGGTCTTTGTGTTGAGCCATATCCTCAATTCTTATTTTGAAATAGAGGGTCTAAGTTGCTAAACTGCCTAAACTAGGCTTGAATTTGCAATCTTCCTGCCTCAGCCCTCCCACAGTACGGAGATAAGAAGCATGTGTAACTGTGCCCAGCTAATTTCTGCCTCTTTTTTTTTTTTTTTTTTTTTTAAAGACAGGGTCTTGAGCTTAAGTCCAGGCTGGTCCTGAACACACTATGTAGTGCAGGCTTGACTTGATTGAGCTCACAGCAATCCTCCTGATTCAGCCTTTGAGTGCAGGGATCACAGCTGTGTGCCGTAATGCCCAGTTTAAGTGGTGCTGGGGAATTAAACTCAGGACCTTAACAACTGTGCTATTCCTCCAACCCTCATTTCTGCATTCTTAAATATATTAGTTTTGTAATGGAGAAAATAAAATTTCTATTTTTGGACTTTTATTAAATTTTTGATGAAGCATATCAAATATATCAACGATGAATTATTAAATCAAGTAGTCTTCAAGTAAAAATTTCAAATCTGGTTATCAATTACTAAAATGCTAGATAAGTCCGTTATAGCCTATTTAACACTTGCAGCATAGTCACAAGGGTATAAAAAGAAGATAAAAAAGAGATCGGTTTAGTTTCTCTTTCTTTTTTGGTGCTGGGGATGGAATTCAGGTCTTCAGGCACACCAGGCAAGTGTTCTACAGCGGATCTATACCCCAACTCCTTAAATATAGACTCTTGATCCATGTAACCTGACTTATATTTTCTTTTCCTATTTTTCATGTTAAGCATCATTACAAATAAACTATTTTCAACAAGCTCTAATGTAAAAACTATTTGCCAGATTAGAGGATATACCTAAAGTGGACATTTTATTGTACATAATTCACTTTTCTCACCTCCCAAAACACATCTAGTGTTTCTGTAAATGTTCATTTCTCAGAACTAAACTGGCAAAAAGTCCCTTCAATCTACTAGTTTCTAATTATTACTGAGCATTTGGTATATATAAATAATTTAAAATTTAATCATTCCTGACATGGGCTTAATTTACATGTAGATTCAGTGAAAACTCAAAATTACTACACTGCAGGGATTATTTTACCTAAAACGAGTAACAATACCACTTCCATTTATTAATCTGAGGAAAGTGAAGCACGTGGATAGCTTAAGCTATATAAGACCCACACAGGTAAGCAGCAGAGCTAAGACTACCTGCATGTGCCTGAATCCCAGTTCTGAACTTTTTGACAATACCTCCGAACTAATAAACTCCTATAAAAGTAACACAGGCTCTACTTCTTCAGTCATTCAGGATGTCAGTATAAGAGAAGAAATAAATGATGACCTGCTCATAAGCTGGCAAACTTTGCCATCAAAAAGGTTAATGAGTGACCTCCAAATGACTTGGATTCAGGAGCATTATTTGAGCAGAGTTTTCCAATTATACTTGTTTGTCACTTAAGGACAGAGCTACAATGGCGATTGTTTCATTGTATGAACATTATCAAGTGCACCTGCACTATCTAAATGACTATGAATCTTTAGGTAACATAGTCTTATGGGACCAGTGTGGTATATACATGAGTTCCTTAAAGACTGAGACACCCTTATGGAGCACGTGGCTGTCATGATTATTTAATTAGTAAGTACAGTCAATAGAAATTTAGTTTATATCTTTTGCAAGTCAAAACTAATTATTTAAAAAAGAATACAAATTTACTTTAAATCAAGGACATTTAGTTATATAAAATACTTTTTTAACCTTTCTTGAAGTCCTTTGAATATTTGTACCAAGGTGTCAGCAATTTCTTCCAAAACTTCATGGTAGTGATAATTAAAGGCCATTTCAATGTCCAAACCAACAAATTCAGTTAGATGTCGGTGGGTATTGGAATCTTCAGCTCGGAAAACTGAGAACAGAAGAAGTCAACAGCAGTTTCAATTTTAGATAAACCAGGATTTAAATACAAAATTCTATTTAATAATACTCAAGTGGTTGGTACCCTTTATATGTTATGACAGGTCTGGAAGGACCTTTGATAAACCATCTGTCTGAGCCTTCTCTTGGACGGTTAGCCCATTACAAACTCCTACAGTTACACAGTAAAAGATGTACCAAATATAAGTTAATAAATGAGGATCATGATAAGCCTAAGGGAACACTAGACCCCGAGGAACTGTCTCAATAATTAAAAATAGATTCAATTGTGACCAATATAGTGAATTCCTCTCAATTTTATTAAAAAATGACTCAAGCTAAGTCAACGAACAAATGAAGTAACATTATCCTTCTAGTCATTCCTTCAGTCTAGCTCTCATCCTCACTGCATTTTCCTCTTTTCAATGTTTTTGACTCTAGCTTGGCTCATCTTTTACATCACTGCTAGATTTGTATTTGAAATTTCTTTCATGGTAACTAGCAAATTTCATCTTCTTCCTCTTTTTTACATTTAATACAATTACTACAGAATTAACAACAGTCTGCTAATGGTAGAGCACAATATGATAATTTAAAAAAAATTATTTGTTTTCTGTGACTGCTGTATGTATATATGTCTCCATCCTGAGAACTGGGACACTTATTCTCTTGTCATTTAGAGTGTGATCAGCACGTCGGCAGCACCAACAGACCTGGATGCTATGGGTGACACCTGCAGGATCCCAGGCCTCACCCCAGGTCTACTCAGTAGAATCTGCATTTTAACAAGACCTCCACCCAAGTGATGTGTGTGTATTATCATTTGAGAAGAGCTGGCTGATTTTTTTTTTATGTACATGGTACCTAGCATAAAACTATACCAGGTGTTAAATAGTTGGTTAATAAATTCAGAAAATTAACACATGCAGTTAATATTCTTAGTTTCTCTATTAGAAAATATTTTTATTAGGCTATCAAAACATGTAGAATGGTTTTAAAGAATGAAGATTTTTATTGCTTATAATTAACTTTATAAAAATATGCCATATTTGTGTGCCATTACTTGATTTTCAGTAAAAATATCTTTAAAACTATTCAAATATATGAAATGTAAAATGTTTCTAGTAATTTGTAATGGATTTAGCATAATACCGGTTCTAGAAATGGTACAAACAACAGAAAGAACAGCTCTGGAATAAAATTGTTAGTGAAGTAGACAAAGGTACACTGCAAGCTAGGTCATAAGGACAACAAAGTATACATTTGGCACATTTGGTTTTCTTTTCTTCTTCTTTTTTTTTTTTTTTTTTTTGAGACAGGGTCTCACTCTGTAGCCCAGGCTAGCCTTGAACACATTGCAATCCTCCTGCCTCAGCCTCCAGTGCTAGGATCGTACATGTGGACGCCACCACCCTGGGCTTTATGTGGTACTGGGGAAGAGAACTCAGGGCCATGAGTTTGCAAGGCAAGCGCTTTAACTGCTGCATTCCTCCAGCCAAGATACACATTTGGAAGGCGGCAACTTTCTGTTTTCTACTACTAATGCCAACTTGAAAGGGCTGTGAGAAAGAGAACTAGTTTTATTTCTAATTTCACTTAGACAAAAATTTTCTTTAAATAGACAATGCTTATGATTCTATAAACTATCTATAGTCATTTCTACTTCAAAGTCTAGTGTTTTTATAGTTAGTAGATAAAAGAACTTAAGCTTTCACAATGTCTGTATGTTACAATGTAAATCTTACCTGGTCCAATACAGAAAACCTTCTCAAAATCGGCACAAATGCACATCTGCTTATACAGTTGTGGGGACTGAGCTAGGTATGCATTATTTTTAAAATATGACACAGTAAATACATTGGCTCCTCCTTCACTGGCAGCTGAAATGTAAACATTTGTACTATAATCAATCATAAATTCATCAATGTAAACTCTTGCTAAAAATAATTTATACTTTGATTCAAGTAATTCACTTAAAAGCCAAAAGGAACTGGAAAATCAAGAATAGCAGATAAAATATAAATGTACTCATATGTGATTCTACATAGTTTATATTTAAACTACTCTTAATTCTTTGAATATAAACACTCCTTTTCTTCATCAATTTCAAATCTATTTAAAGATACTCCAAAGTTGTAAAAATTTAAAAAGACATTCTTAATCAGTTTTCCAATTATCAAGAATGACATATTTAATTTTTTATTTATAACTAAAGGTCATTTATAACATATCTTTCTTAGTATTAAACAATTCTATGAAGGATAAAATAATCAGAAAAAGATTCTTATATAAGAATGAGATTTAATATATTTCAGATGGTTGTAATGTTGAGGCAGGAGGATTGAAAGTTTAAGTCCAGCCTGGGCAACTTAGTGAGAACCTGCCTCCAAATAAAATACAAAAAGGGCTAGGGATGGAACTCAGTGGTACAGTGTCTATGGGGTCAATCCCCAGCACTGCCAAAAAATACAGAGAATACATTAAGGTGATTTCCCTACTATTATGCATTTAACAATGCAGTTTGCACCAAACAAAACTGAAGTTATCAATTCTAAACGAAACTTGCATTATTAAAGTAGTTCCTGCTCTAACTTATATAACAGAAATTATACTTTGTGTGTTATTGCCTCACTGTTCTTTTTCTGTTCTTTTCTTATTTTGAGACAGGGTCTCACTGAAATTATGCTTCGTATGTTACTGCCTCACAGTTTTCTTTTTCTTTTTCTTTTTTTTGAGAACGGTCTCACTCTACATTCCAGGCTGGTCCAGAACTTACGATGGAGTCCAGCTAGTCTTGGACAATCCTCCTGCCTCACCGAGTGCTGGGATTATAGGCAAATGTAATCACTGCCTGGCAATTACTGCCTCTTTGAACAGGAATCACTAAATGACTCCAGAATAAGGGAAATAGTATTACGGAGCGTGATGACATGTGACAGCTGATATATAACATGGCCTTTAAAATAAGTAGATTCAGGGGCTGGGGGCATAGCTCAGTGATTAGAGCCTGTGCCTAGGAGGTACACAGGGGCTTTAACCCCCCAGCACTACGCAACAGCTGGGCATGGAAGCACAGGCCTGTAATCCCAGCACCCAGGAGGCCAGGAAGCAGGATTGCAGTGAGTTTGAGGCCAGCCTGGGCTACATGGTGAGCTCAGGACTAGTCTGGATTATAGAGCAAGATCCTGTCTCAAACAAAGAAATAGCATATTCCAAAAACCAAAAAACCAAACCAAACCATGAAATTAAGTTGTTTCCAGGCAATGAACATTAAGGGACACCTGGGACTCTTCAGTTTAAAAAAAACTGATGTAAGTGATTTGAGGAAAGCCACATAGTTTTGTTTGTTTTGACTGCATCTGGGGCCTGTCCATAGAGATACTTAGCGAGGATGTCCCCTCCCTGAACTATGTTTTATTTTGATACAGGGTCTCACTAACTTGCTGCTGAGTGCCCAGGATGGGCAGTTCCTTCTGCCTCAGCCTCTCAAAGCACTGAAAAATAAGTTTATTCATAAAAATTGAGAAATATTTTGAACCATACCCGAAATAATTTTAGGAGTTTGAATTTCCACAAAACCTTTGTTAATTAAAGTTTCTCGGAAGAGATGGCAGATGCCAGACTGGAGGCGGAAGATTGCTTGACTGGTTGACGTCTGTTAGACAAAAACAGAGTCTAATTAAATCAGTTTGACACATTCACTGAGCATTCACCATGTGTGCTTAACACTGCTGGAAACTGGAAGCCTAGTAAATTATTCTTGCTCTCAACATTTCTTAATTCTAGTAGTAGGGAAGAAAACAGAAGCATACAAACATAAAGCAAAAGGTATTAAGGTGTGCAGAAATTTAATGACTATGTAGTATCTTATAGTTATGCTCACTAGAAATGCTTAGTGAGCAGATGTTTTAATTTTCAAACATTTCATAAAAGAAAAACACTTCTTTAGAAATTTGTGAAATATGCCACTTGTAAATTTGTTAAGTGTTTTTAAAAAGGCAACCTGGTAAGGGAGATGTTCTAATACCTCAGCACTACACAAACACTCTCCTAAGAAAAGGAGGATTTTAGTATTGAATTAACAAATGAATAAAGTCACCATATAATTACATTAATGACTCCTGCACAGTTATGTGTTTGTTCTAATTAAGAAAAAAAGAGAGGGGCAGGGATCCGAAGATACTGAAGTGGCACATAAAATAATTAGTAGTAGTACTCTGCCACCTTTTTTTCTCTTTCTATCCTCTTTTTTCTCTCTCCTTCCCTCCTTTCTCAGTTGCTCTGCTACCTACCCCCTAAGTTCTGAAAGTGGTCAAAAAAGGTTAATTATCTCTGCTCTAGCTAAACTTTGATGGCCTTTCTCTTTCTTCTTTCTCTTCCTTCTCTCACTTCTTCTTTCTCTCTGATAGGGTCTTGCTCTGCTGTCCAGGGTGTTCCTGAACTCACTATGTAGCTTAGGCTGGCCTCACACTCAGAACAATCCTCCTGCCTCAGCCTCCGAAGTGCTGGAATAACAGATGTGTGCTACCATGCCTAGCTTATGTGGTGCCAGGAATAGAACTCAGGGCCTTCAGCTTGCTAGCTCAGTGCTCTAACCACTTTGCAATTCCTCTAGTCCCAAAAGAAGTGGCTTCTTAAAAAAAAAAAAAGGTAGCTTCTTATCTGTAGGTCTTGCCTATGGTATATACATATACACATATATATTAGTAGGATAAATATATATATGCTTATTTTATACGTCTTCACTGAAATACATTTACTGCCACTTGCCAACTAAATTCACTTCAACCTCTTCTCAAACGGAAATTAAATTTTTGAACTGATGGTCATTGCTTAGTTTTAATAAACTTTCACTAGTGAAGTTTTTAACCATGCAGTGTTCCTATCTTTTTACTTTCTGATTGTATAAACAAGTATGTTAATGTGTAATGTTAACGAAGAAAATGGATCTATGTTATATGTAAGAAAAAAAATTTTTTTCCCATTAGGTTCTTTAGGTATTTATAAACTGTTAGAAATATAGGAACCTATACTTCATGAGACAGTGAACAGAGATTCAGGTAATAATTCCAATGTGTCCTTACTCTCACCTAGCATTTGCACATTGATAAATATTCTTTAGTAGATTCTCTTTCAAATGGTTTAATCTGAGAATTATCAAACACAAAGAATCAGGATGAAGACAAGAGTTAGAGAGATATTCTTTAAAGAAGAAAAATATCTCAAAAATAAATCCTTGACTATTTTACTTATACTAACAAAAATTAGTACAAAGAGAATCAATGTGCTACAAATTCAGACCAGCTGTTCCTACCATTTTGAAGATTCAGAAGTCATTATTAGTAGGTTTGAATACCTCTGTAAAGATATTTGCTAAGAGAAAAACACTGTCCTCAAGCCCAGGCAGGTCAGTTAATTTAGTGTACTGTACAACAAACCAAATCAGTTGGTGAAACTTCCTGCATCTACTGTAGGGTCATCTATCAACATCTGTTACCCCTCCAAAAAGCATTATCATCCTATTAGAGGATTAACAGGGTACTTAATACCTAAGAAACAGCAAAGGTAATTTTCCCTTTCTTGTCAAATATGGCCAATTATGGGTATAGCATATCTAAAGAGAATACACACAGACACACACACACTATAATATATATAAAATGTATTAAATAGACTGGGATGGACGAATAATTCAGTGGTTAAAGTGCTTGCCTAGTAAGCTCAAAGCCCCAAGCTTGATTCCCCAGAATCATATAAGCTGGGCATGGTGGTACACACCTGAAACACCAGTACTCAGGAGGTGAGGCAGGAGTGCCATATGTTTGAGGCCAGCCTTGGCTCCACAGCGAATTCAGGGACAGCCTAGACTTCACAGCAAGAAACTATCCCTCTTTGTCTCTCTCTTTCTCTCTCACACACACCTACACACACACACACACACACACACACACACACGCACAGACAGATTTTTAGCAATTTTGATACCACATATTATTACAACTGACATTTACATGTGTATAAGAATTTGTTAATGAGAAAAGAAATTGATTTTCTATAATATTACAGAATGCATGACGACAAATATGTTTAGCAAAGTATTTGGGTGTTTAAACTTATTTCAAATAAAATACTTCTAAATAATTATAGCACATAAAGTTAATGCCAAGTATAAACTTTAATATATGCGGTACTGAGAACTGAAGCTAGGGTTTTTGCACTATACTACATAGACAGTGTTTTTTATTTTCAGACAGGGTCTTTGCCTACGCTGGGCTCAAATTTGCAATCCTACTGTCTCAGACTCCCTGAGGGTTGGGGTTATAGGCGTGAGCTACCACTCTCATTGCTAACTTTAATTTAAAGGTATAACTAGATCTTATTTATAATTGGATAGAAATATGCAAATATATACAGGTCGAATATTCCTTATCTGAAATGCTTTTGGCTAGAAATATTTTGTGAGATTTTTTCCCAGCTTTTGGAATACTTATATACACAATGTATGAGGTAATTTGAGGATGGGACCCAAGCCTAAACAAAAAACAAACATGTTTTCTATATACCCTGTAAGCAAAGCCTTAAATTTTGCTTTTAGTTTGTTAAATAAAAACGTTCTTTTAGAATGGTACTTTTTAACATTACAAAAATAAACTAAAATGAAGAAAAGATCACTGTAAAATGATGAAAAATGGATCTGTAGACTTGCTTTTAGTATTTCAAATAGCTCACAATGCATGTAAAAAATGAATGCAAAATCACAACAGTCTTGTATTTACGTTGTATTTGGCAAAGACAGTGAAAGAAGTGGCCACATCCTATTTTTGTTTAATTGCTACTAATATGGTTGATCTGATTGGTTCTTTGATGAATTTCATCCAAGAAGTTCTCCAGTTGTTCGATTAGCATTCGTTTTTTAAACCTTGATGCTTCTTCTTTAATGACATTTTGTAAAAATATCAGTCTCGTTTGTAAACTGCCTTGTACATGCTTCAGTAAAGATTCTTTCATATTTTCTTCCTGGCTTTTGGATATCTTTCATTTGTGCTTTTAGTTCCATACTGACCTCTTCATGGCTCCTGCAATGCACCAATTTCTTTTCTTTGCTGAGTGAGGATGCTGTTATATTCTCTTTAGCACACTGTTCTTTATCTCTTGGCTCTTCATAATTTTCTAAAAATCCACCAACAGTGAGGTCCTTAGTTCCTAAATGGTCACGACTAAGAGCTTCTGTATGGCTGGTCATTCCAGTAAACTGGATTAAAATGTTAAAAATTCAGTATCTACAGCATTTGGTATAATGTCCAATGAAAGTCGATCTGCCACATGATTTTCAATCACATCATCCATTGTTGAATCATTAGTGGTTTTTGAAATTTTATGAAGAGGAAGGGTTTTTATAAGATCTGGTTATGCTTGAGTCTTAGGAACAGCTGGTTCTTTTCCTCCAGTATGAGTCTTTACAACAGGGTTTTGCTGTCCATCTCTCAGGAGTGGAAACTTACATGGACATCTTTTAGGGATCCCTTGCATATTTGGTTCTCCAGGTCATGTTTATTTTGAGGTCCAGTCACAAATTCATTTGCTTCATCTATTATTCCACTTTTATCCAGCTTACAGGCGTTACCAAATGTATGCAGCCTGCAAGGCCAATCAGGATCAAGTTCTCCTAGTGGACAAAGTACTTGATTGAGGTGTTCCTGGTAATTCCTTATTTGTTAAAGGTACACTGTGTACTTGCTCTTCTTCCTGTGCTTTAACAAATCTGCAGGTGCTCTTCAAAAGATCAGATCTCATTCTTGCTAAGTGATCCATATGATTCTGTCTTGGTATATCATGGCATTTCTAAATGTCAGAGGCTTCAAATCCTGATTTAGTAAAGCAACTTGGAACCCAGTGTATTTCTTCACATTAAGGCCTAGAAGTCTGTGAGGAATATCCTTTGAAATTCCTTGGAGCAGCTGTTGAAAATCTTCCTATATGCCATCGAAAACCATGTGATCAGCTTTGGACCTTAATTCCACTTTCTTGTACTACTTTTTTGCCTATGGATCCGATGACTCAGTCAAATTCTATTTTGGCCTGTTGACTCAATTTTTTAAGGTATGAAATGACACTGTAACTGAGTCCACACTCCATACTATCTGCTATTACGTTAGGAGTTCCCATCATTCTAACAGCTTTCTTCAAGGGCCCAAGACTGTAGGAAGACACTGTCTTCAAATAACTTTCAAACAACTGTCTCTATCTCAATGTTGGTTTTGCTTTATGTACTTTAAATCATGTAAGAGAGAAAAGAAGACTGAATAATTGTAAGGCATCACAAATAAACTGACACAGTTCAGTGCTGTACTGGCTTTCAAGTAACCAAAACGATGGTCAAATTCACTATATTTTGCACTATTGTTCATATATACCTGCCAACACGTTTCAGGTTTCCTTTCTAGGATAGATAAACTGAGTCCATGGAGAAGGTTCCAACTCATATTTATCAAAAGGTAGTTTGTCAATAACCACTGTTTCACCATCTGCACAAGGAAACCTCACTACAGGATGAGATATATGGGGTGGTAGTGTTGGAGAATTCTGATCTGGTCAAAAATTCTGGAACAGGCCAAGGACCTATGGGAGCCCAATTTTAATATTTGGTCTGACATATATGAGTTTTTTGATAGCTATGCCAAGGCTAAGATCCAAAAGGCCTTGATATACTTGGCTGCCCATCTTCCACAGAGGAAGGATCTGGTCCTGCTATTTCAAAGTTTACTACCACTTCACTTTTTACTTTCTGTATCAAGGACTCCAGATATTAAGCATTCTTGGGGAACATACAGAGTAAGAGCAACCAACTGTTACTCTGCACATGGGTGTGATAGCAGAGTCATCTAAAGGCACACCCGTCAACTGTTCTGATTCTACTGACATGGTGCCAGGCAAAGGAGAATTAAGAGGTAAATGGAGGTCATCCTGGACTCCACTGGTAGTAGTCAACTTGCTCCCATCGGTAATGGTAATAATTATTGCTGGCTTTAAGAAAAAAGGGTCTCTTCCCTGCCCAGAGTTGTCTATGCCAGTTACTGATCTATTTAAATTTAATAAATCAAAAGCTGTCCTTAGAGATTGGCCAAGAGTAGTAAGTCCTTCAGCTTGAAGGTTTTTCAGTTCATTCATAAATGCTGCATGGTTTTCCTTCTATGCAGCCTTGAAAGCATAGGGTGGCTCTTTGAACGTGACCAGCATATACCTAAATCCTCTGCTGGCAGGGTCCATGCACCTTTGCCTGCATCCAGGTAGGTGGTGCCCAGATGGCTGCGCTGGTTCAGAGAGGCACACGTGTCTATTAGGAACAGTAAGATGGGCACAGTGCTGGCCAGGGACACCGAGGCCAAGGTAAGGAGAAAGATGGTAGAGGTGGAGGCACTGGTGACAGTGGTAGAGACTGGCCACTACACGGGTGAGGAAGCGTGGCCCTCCCAGAGGAAAACACCATCTGGGTCTTTCCTCTGGCTAAGGGGAGTTTCTACCCTGATAGTTGAGACCCAGTCCCAGTCCTCCCCATCATACCCCTGCCTCCTCCTGCCTGCCTGTTCGTTTGTCAGTCCACCCCTAACTCCCTGTGCCCACCTGGGGGTCTGTTGTGGTTAGGATCTGGAGTGTCCCCCAAAAGTCTCATGTATCTTAATGTTATGGATCGTCTATGAAACCATGTGATGTTGGTGGATTGGGGTCTAGCCTGGAGGGGTGGATTACAGTTAAGACTAAAGGCGTTCAACTAACAATAGCTAAAATATGGAAGTCACCAAAATACCCATCAACAGACCAGTGAATACACAAACTGTGGTATTTATACACAATGGAATACTATGCATCAATAAAGTCCAACAATGTGGAGGCTTTTTACAGGCAAATGGAAGAAACTTGAGAACATCATGCTTAGTGAAGTGAGTCAGAAGCATAAGGTGAAACATCGAATGGTCTCTCTGATATGAGAGTCCCAGATCACAACTCCTATGGAACTTAAAACGAAAAACAAAGTGAAACAGGGGGGGCAGGTAGGGGAGGAGGGAGGGAGGGTAGAGTAGGGGGAAGGTCAAAAGGAGAGTGGGAAAGACCTTGTCACCCTGACAAGATACATATGTGCATTAAAGGCTCAACTCCACTGTAAACCTTAAATTTTGCATGCATATGTATCAATAAAATGGGGAAAAAAGACTAAAGGCTTGTGAGTTAGGATTAACGGTGTGTAGTGGCCACACCTGGATGCAGGAGGGACTGGTTACTGGGCAGAGACCTGAAAGGATACATAAGCTGTACCTGCCTTCCTGAAGGACTGGGACTAGTCTCAACTAGCCTCAGCTTGTCTTTCTGTTTGTTCAGGGAAGCTGCCTCCACCTCTCTGCCATGTACTTCGATTGTTGCGGGCCACCCCGAATGGACTATGACCTTCGAGACTGTGAGCTAACCTTTCCTTTCCTAAGTTTGTGGGTGCTGGGTATTGAGTCACAGCAACAAGAAAGTAACTAAGACAGGGTCCCATCCCTGCTGGCCCCTATGTGTGTCCCCTTGGGAGATGGGTATGACTCCCTACCCCACCCCCAGTACAGGGAGTGGGGATCAGGGAGCTGGTCAAAGCCTAAAAGTAACTGTATGCACTCAAGAATTTTTTTCACACATGCAGTTATGGTACATGGTGGTAGAAGCCTGCAATCCTAGAGCCTCGAGAAGTTAAGGCAGAAGGAGTACAAATCTGAGCCCATTCTGGGTAATATGTGACTTAGAGAGAACCTGTCCCCAAAAAAGCCTGGAAACATAGCTTAGTGCAAATACCTTGGGCTCAATCTCAGGTAAAACATATGCATGCACACGGACATGTATATACATACACATGCATGCACACACACATTACTGTGGTTTGGATCTGGAATATCCCCCAAAAGTCTCATGTATTTGGTTGTTATGGATTGTCTATGGAACCATGTGCTGTTGGGAGATTGGGGCTTAGTCTGGAGGGGTGGATTACAGGCATGTAAATTGGATTACAGATATGTAGTGGGGATTTATCACACCTTCCACACCTGGATCCAGGAGGGGCTGATTACTGGGATGAGTCCTGGAAGCTGCTTCCTGCCTTCCTTGGGGGATTTGACTTGGCTTCCTGTTTGTGATATCGTGAGAAGTCACCTCCACCTCTGCCTCTGCAATGTACTTCCATTGGGGCTGGCTGTCCATGAATGGACTGTGACCTTCTGAAACTGTGAGCTAAAATAAACTTTCCTCCCCTAAATTTGTGGATGCCGGGTATTGAGTCACAGCAATGAAAATGTACCTGAGACACACATACACACACACACACACACACACACACAATTCACATGTGTGAATTCGTACGAATCCTCCCCTTCCTCACATAAGAATATAAGATTTCTAGTAATTTTGTACACAAAACCACAAAATAAGATTTCATGATGAAATTGTCTCCTGGTAATATCACATGAATATCTAGAAAGTTCTAGATTTTGGATTTTTGGATTAGAGATATTTAACTGACACTTAATTTCCAATTACTGTATTTCCTCCACCTTCAGATATATAAATGAAAGTGGCTTTTAACATTTAAGTCATAAACCGTACTAATGATTTGGTTTCCATGATGTTTAGTCTAACAATTATTTTAGGTAAGCAAATACTTCAACAATTGTGGAAAAATATTCCTTACTCATTGTTCATTAAGAAGTATACAGTGTCTGGCATTCGGTTAGATGTCAGACAACAGGGGTTCTCACAGTGGGTCTGAAGTAGAAGACAAACTAAATAAAAAGCATAAAACTAATTTTTGTATACTTAAAAAACTTAATTTTAAAAGTAAAAGTAAAACAAAAATCCAGTTCTTTAACTTCAGTCACAGTTCTGAAAATGTTTGATATCCCTTATGTTAAAAAGCTTATTCTGCAGCAAATCTCCCAAAGATATTAAAAATTTGCCTTTCTTATGTAAAATATCTAAGATAAAGGGAAAAGTAATATTCCATATTTATAAAATTCCTTTCCCCAAGGCCATCATTGCACTAGTACACAAACAATACATCTCTATGGGAGAAGAGTGGCTAGTGTGTGGAAAGACTAAAGTGGAGGTGCTAGGTAGGAGAATTTCAACAGAAGACAAATTCAAACAATCCCAAAATTTACAGTTCTCACAATAAATTACTTTTATGTTGTATTAGGCTTGGGGCTTTTAAGGATGCCTATTAACAATTTCTTAACAGTGCCCACTATAGCTTTTGCTTTTAGTGGCTATAGAAACTGTCAGTTTTATAGAGAGACTACTGTGAAATTGAAATGAGAATCGAGAGAGATGTGCTGAGCACCCCAAATTTAGAATTCTGAAATATTCTAAAATTAAAAAAATTTTAAGTGTCACACAATGCCACAAGAAGACAATTTTATATCAGGAACTGTGCTTCATGTACAAAGTTGCTAAACGTTTTGTATACGTATATTTTGTATGTATATAAAATGCAAATGAAATATAAATGTATTTTGTGTTTACATTTGGGCCCAGTCCCCAATGTATTTCATTATGTACATGCAAATATTCCAAAATCTCAAAAAAAATCCTATGAAATCATAAATAATCCTGGTCCTAAGCATTGTCAGGTAAATGATACCTAATTTCATTCCAAAAGGAGCAATTGTAACAATATTCAACTCATAAAAAGTATCTTTTTTCCCCCCTGAGATAGTGTCTCACTCTGTAGCCCAGGCTAGTCCTGAACTTACTGCTGTAGCCCAGGCTAGCCTCGGACTCAGGACAATCCTTCTGCCTCAGCCTCCCAAGTGCTGGGATTACAGGCATGCACCACCACGCCCAGCTTTTATGTGGTGGTGGTGAACTGAATTCAGGGCTTTGCCTGCTCTGCCATTTCTCAGAAAATTTCTAATCAAGCAAAAGTAATCTGCAAAAGAACTGAAACTAAACTCAGCCTGGTAGCACATGCCTGTAATCCCAGCACTCGTGAAGCTGAGGAAGGTGGATTGCTGTAAGTTAAAGCCAGGGATACACATTAAGTTCAGGGCCACACTAGGCTAGACCCTGTCTCTAAAAAAGGGAGAGAGAGAGAGAAAGGAAGAAAAAAAAGAAACTATCTGTAATTACTGTTATATTATTGTAAAGAAGGGATTCTAGCAGTGTTCCTTTAAAATCTAAGCCAATGTATTTTAACATATATTCATTCTAATCTATGATAAAGTATGTATGAACGTCCTATAGATGGACCCTGTGATACAGACAACAGATACTTTACTTCACTGTTTCAGACCATTCAATCTTCTTAGAACTCCAATTGCCAAAGTAATCAGACATCTACAATTTTCACAGCAGTCCCAAGTTCCCCATATTCTATTTGTTGCTTCGATATATAAGCTTTGCTTATCCTTGTCTTTTGTCTTGTACTATGATATCTGTCACAAACGGTTACATTTGTAATGCTACCTTCATTTTGAAGTCATTACCATTTTATTTGCTGGTTATATTGCATAGCTATTAGAATATGAAATGTGCATCTGTAAAAATACCCAGAAATTGCGCACTTCCAGAGGTTAAGGTATCATGCTTGGAGACACACTTCAAAACCATGAAATTTTATATAAATTTCAATACAGTGGCATTTAAACTATTGCCTACCAGACTCATAATCCCAGCATTCTGGGGGGTTGAGGAATGAGGATCACAAGTTTAAGCCTGGTCTAGGTAATTTAGCGAGAACCTGTCTCATAGCTCGGTGGTTAAAGGAATTGCCTACAAGCACAAGGCCCTGAGTTTGATGATTCCCCAGCACCACATAAATTGTGTGTGGTGTTGCACATCTGTAATCTCAGCACTCAGGAGGCTGAGATAGGCTGACTGCCTAAAGCCTGCCAGGGCTTCGGCTACAGTGTTTCAAAAAAGTTGGAGATGTAGTTCAGTGAGAAGAACTTGGGTTTAATTCCCAGTCTACTACACTCACCTCCACCCCAATATTGCCAAGACAATCTCTTATACTACAAGAGGAAAAAAAAAAAACACTTTAAGAGTATACATTTTTGATTTTTTTTGTGTGTAGAAAAAACTTAAAGTAATGTGCTAGGCAATGAGTTAGAAAATAGGCCCTTGATTCTGTTCATTCATTAACCAGAAGGCTCAAAGTGGAGGCACACTACTGAGATAGCTACTTTCTTAACTAACTCCAATATATTTACACATATAGAAAGGAATATGCTATACAAATACATAATGTGTGCTATTATTGGTAGTACAGCTTTGGAGACACCACTGAGAGTAATATGGTATATTGGTAAAGGAAGGGAACTTTAAGACAGCCATGAAGTTCCTTAAGAGTTAGGTTTCTGTGAGTTCTGAATTGCCTGTGACCTTGGCCATGTTCTTACCAAGAGGCAAAAAAAGAGCTAACACAATACACCTTTTTAAATGGCTCAGTCATTTTGTTCACCTGGCAACTCAAGGATAGCATTTAACTGTACTAATAACTTATATAACAGTTTTGTTTCTCCAATAAAACCAAGGTCTCAAAAATTAGCAAACATATTCCACAGTGCTTAAAAGAAATGAGATCCATAATGCTACCATAAGGATATTTTGTAGACTAAATGACTTTAGTACAGAAGGTATAAAGAAATAGATTGTAATTTTGAAGGAACAAAATAATCTATCCCTAGTTGTGAAAGGTATTTATTTAGAGAATGATCTCCAAGAAGAACAAATCAGTATCTGCTACTTTACAACCCTCAGCTATTCATATGAGTGAGGAGAAATAAGAGAATAATTCTCATGTAAATACAACTTTCCTGAACATGTTCTCACAAGACTCTTCTAACAGCTTCTATCCTATAAAGATGAAGCTGATTTGCCAGAGTAACCCAGAACAGGAGCTAGGTGAGTGTTCTGTACAAGAAGAGGAATAAGATAAAATCGTTTAAAATTCAGACTTTTCCTGGGATGAAAACTACTTTAACATCTTAACATTCTTGAGGCCAGAAGAAGTGTTTTTGTGAATGCTTTAAAAAAAACTTTATTATTACACAACTGTAATTCAGTATAAAGAGGCTTCAGCTAACAAGGTGTTTAATATCCATTTCTCTACCAATTATCAGCATTATCAGAGTATTTACATTAACACTTATTTGTATAAGAAGATCCTCATAAACCTGTGAAGTTGTTACTCCTATTATATTTGCTTTTCCCATTGAGGAAGAGGCAAAGAAAGTCTTTCAAAAGATTATGAGTATCTCTGTCAAAATTACAAACAAGGCAGGCTGTTGATCAAAATCTCTTTTCATCATAATCATTCATTTTAATCAACTGGGAAAAACATGCTATAAGCAACTACTTACTCAAACAAGGCAAAGAAAAAGAAAATGGATTTCTTTTTTGCTTTAGATGGATAAACGGTGATGGGTTTTTGTTTGTTTTGCTTTAGAGTGCTGGGAAACAAATTTAGAACCTAAGACCAAATTTAGGACTCTCCCACTGACATCGTCCTGGCTCAGGAAAAATGCAACGGAGTGGCCAACTAATTAAAATTTCTAAAAACAATTTAAGAAAGCATGAAAAGTGGCATTTACTTGTAATTTATCAGTTGCTTATTTCTTAACTAAGTTGTTTAGTGGATCTAATTTCATTTGAAAACAAGTTGTTTTGACAATCCTTTTTAAATAAGCTAGAGATAATCCACTAATAAAGGCACATTTGTTTTTATTTAAAAGTCAAAATCTAAAAGGCTATCAGCAAAATAATTTTTATTTGAAATTATATAATACTGCCAAATAGCTTCTTAGATAGTATTTTGATTACGTCAGTGGCTCTCCAGTAAAAATTAATTCCTTGCATGCGCACTGACGGTTCCTACGATGTACCTATTCCTTCAAACTTGACATATACACTGAATCTGATAAAGCCACCGTTGTCTTTTCACCCTGTCCATGCCGTTGGTAATAATGGCTCCTACAGGTGGAAGTAATCTTTCTTTCTTCTGAACTTGGACAGCCCTGGGTTTACCACTCAAAACATTTGTCACTGAACTGCCTTCTCTCTGTGTGTTATCAACTTCACTGTATTAAAAGCCTAAGCCAAAGTACGTACACGTATATATCACATGTACACACACACACACACACACACACACACACACACACGGTTAGAGGCTTTACCTCTAACCTCTGACGTATTTTTTTTAAACAAGGCCATCTATTGAGAAAAGTTCATCAAGAAGACAATTCATTATATGAGAAAAATGTTAGGCTACTATAAAGAAATGAGAACTAGTAAGATACATCCTGAAATGTCTCGTATTATATATAGGAAAATGGCAATTTTGTTTTTTACTTCCAATTTCCTCAACTCTTGGAAAGCTGAGAATAAAACAGTTGTTTTTGTAAACTAAGGTACTTAAAGATTTAAAGTTACTAGTGTACACAAATATAAAGACAAAGTAGGGGTTACAAATGAAAATGCCTAGAAAGACCACACAAATACCATAAAAGAAATAAATGGATGACACTCTATTGGTGGTGCAAGACAAGCAAAGGACACATGTCCCATCTAGCATGCTAGCTCATATGAACCCAGGATTTCAGCCCCTAATTCAGCTTTTCAAAAAAAATGTTAAAATTTCCACTGTTTGTTAGTTATTGAGTTGGGGGGGAATCTCACTTTATTGCCTAGGCTAACCTTGAAATCCTGGGCTCACGTGATCCTGTTCAATCAGCCTCGCAAGTAGCTGGACTACAGATGTGTGCACTGCACACAACCAAGCTCTCCTTTTTCAGTGATGGCAATAAAACTAAATTTAAACAGTAACAATCACCAACAAACCCCCAGAATTCCAGAGGAACAAGCAACTACCGACTGTACAAACAGCTTGGGCAAATACAGTAGGAGGTCTAACTACTATGGCCAAGCAGAGGAAAAACTTGAGATTTCTAGGCAATATAAAAACTTTTGATCACTACTCACTTTTTCTATATAAATTAAAATGGAGAAGGTAAAAACAGTAAAAAAAAAAAAGAAATAACAGTATATTATAAGGCAGACATAGTAAAAGAATAGGAAATAAATCTTCAGGTGACAAAGAATTTAGATTTGGGCATTAAGGTAGAATACTTAAGTAAAGGAGGAAGATGTGGTCAAACAGAAAGATAACACTGGTTTGCTAAAATGAGGAAACCACCAAAATCTTTCACTTGCAATCAAACCAAAAGGGAAACTGAAGACCCAGTGGATTAGTGTACAAATCACTAGGGACAAATGCACCTTTTTCTTAATACTCTGCTCTTATTAAAAGGATTGAAGCATTAGTCGCTTTCACCTGGTGGTTCTATAAAGGGGATATAATTTCTTTCTGAACTTTGCAATTATATTAATGGTTACATTTCCACTTGCTAACTATGTCCAAAACAGACAACATCCAGAAGTGATTCCATACCGTGGCTTTATGATCACTTGTCATTTTAAAACAAAGGGCACCAATACCTTTACTGTTCCTATTACCAGTTCTTTGTAGAAAACAGTTTATCAGGTAATCTATTTCTGGTATTAACATATTTACACTTCGGCAAATGTCTCTTAGCTTGATGACATGCCTGTTCATCTCAATTTTGGAAGAGTCACATCACTTAATAAATAAATGAAGCATACCCTTAGATCAATGACTCTGTTGTCTAGTCGTGTATCCTGGTTAACTGTTGCTCTTCCTTCCTAGAAGAAAAATTTAAATATCAAATTTTATTAAATTTTTGTAGAACACAGAAAACATTATCATTTAAAAACAAAGCTGGTTGTATTTTTGAGAATGGATGTGTGCATGATAACATTGTGTACCAAAAACAGGAATTAAAAATAATAGCAGAAACAGAGGCAGGACTACAAAAGAAGTCAATGTTAAAAGAGAACGGGAAGAAGAGAAACAAGACTGCATCACCGCCAATGCTTTCTTTTCCTCCACCCCTTAGGCCTTGCCTCCCTGCAGGGATGGACTCATGAGAAGAATTAATCACCTGCAACTTCACTGATGCCCATATGTAACCTGTAAGCTCTGGGTTGGATAAATGCTGGCATACAGTCGGAGTTCCTAAAAGTATATATGAGAGTCCCTGAAGATCCTTAGAGTCTCAGGTATGTGTGAAGTCAAACCTTCTTTTTTTTTTTTTTTAACATCTCTCATGAACCTACTAAGGAGCTTTTCCAAGTCAATATGATGGGTACTACCACAACAGTGAATTCAGAGGCAGGAAGAAAATCTAATTGCTACCCATTAAGCCAGACATTATGAAAATGTGCAGATATGTAACACACTATCACTCTTGAGGGTAATTTCTTTTTATTTTAGAAAATTTAAATATTATTTCTATTATTTATATGAAACATATTATACATTTATATCATTTTGATTAATATTTAAAATTTCATTTTAACTTCTAATTCTGTAACTATTAAGTTATACCAATAAAATAAAGATGGGGATCAGGTTCAATTATCTCTAAGATTGTGAAAAGGATATTCAGACCAGTAAGTTTCAGAACTATGAGTATATAATCAACCAGCCAATTAATGGGGATTGAACCCTGGGTCTCATACATGCTAGGTAAGCACTCTACCATTAAGCTACATATCCAGTTCCTATGGCATAGATTTAAATAAAAATGGGGCTGAAAGCAACTCATAGGCACTCAATACAGAAGTAGGGCACTTGATTTTTAATGTTTTCCAAGCTAATGTACAGCAAAAACATATTTACAAATATGCTTTTAAAATACACTGCAATATACATTTATGTATTAATATAAATGTTACCTCTTCTCCTTCTACCTCAGGCCGAATGGCATCATCTAGCTGTAGGGGCAGGCGAGGTTCAGCCAAACTGATGACATAAATCTGCAAGTGAATATGAAGAACAGCAGAAAGCACACAAAACCTGATTATCTTTTACATAGGAAGAAAAAGCACCATCAAAAACCTACACCACCCTTAAGTCAGTGCTATGGCTTTGATCTTGAGTGCTCCCCAAAAGCCTCATGTATTTCCAACTGTGAGATATTGGGAGGTAGAGCCTGGCTGGAAGGGGTGGATGCTTGCAGTCTGAACTGGAGGGATTGTGTCAACATGATTTGATTGGGGGCACCCAGGGCAGAGCTGTCAGGTGCCTGCTGATCTGTAGGGAAGTGAGGGAGGGGCACCTACCTGGGAGAAGGGGCATCCAACTGGCAGACTGAAGTAAAGGAGGCAAACTGAATTAAAGGAGGAAGAAACACTGTTGCGGCTTCGACCTGGGAGGACTAAGGCCCTGACTGAGTCTGCAGGTCAGCTTTGCTTTTCTCTTACTTAGCTTCTGTCTGCAGTGGCCTGGTGTGAGCAGCTCTCCGGCTTCTCTCTGTGCCATGTACCTCCACCCCTGCCAGCTGCCCCATGAATACTGTGTGTGGGAGAGACCTTCTGAAACTGTGAGCTAAAAAATGTTTTCTTCCTTAAATGGTGAAGTTCGGTATTTTGTCACAGCAATGATAAAGTAATACAGTCAGCAATGTTTGCATCAACTTTAATTAAAGCTACCTGCTGAAATCTGAAAGGCTGGTACGTTTTTCACTTATAAAATGGAGTTCACAGTATTTTTACCTACCTCTATGGATTATTTAAATACTAAAATAACATACTGTACACAGAAATACTTTATAAATCCTAAGGTGTATAATAATATAATAAAGTCAAGCTCTGTCATTAAACAACAAACAAACAAACAGACTTGTCAGGGAAGTTGCTTAATTTCTGAGTTCCAATGAGAATGAGGTTTGCTGTAAGAATCAAAAAATTAACCCTAAGTTGCTATTCTGTTCATAGCATTTCGTCATGCTAACTCTAGGAACCCAGCTCTGTTACATCTTCCCTTTATTTTCTCATCCTCCTCCCCTCAAATCTCTCCATTGTTTTCTTTCATCAAATGTTATATTTCATTTCCTGCCGCTCTCCTGTTTGTGAACAGCCAAAGGATGTTCCTGTAGGTTGTTAAAATCTCTCAACATGTACTGACACTGATTTCACATTTTGGTGATAAAGAACAATTAGGTCATAAAAATTGAGCTAGAGTTGCTCATCACCCTTAAAAATATATTATTATACTGTGTATATTCCCAATTATGTCTGAAAAATCTGTTAAAGCACAAAAGGGAAATTCAGGAAAAAAAATATTTTGTCCACCTGGCAGATCGCCATTTTAACATTTAGCTCAGATACTTCAAGAAAAAGTTTTAGAAGGATATTCCAGTTCTCCTCATGGTAAAATATAATTACCACTACTTCCTAAATTCAAGCTGTAAAATTCCTTTTGACAAAAGAAACTTAATCTTCAATTCAAAGTTGAAGAGCCCAAGAGCTACTTCCACTTTTATAACCAGTGGAAATTAATCATCTCCTCAATTAGGTTGAACTATGATTCCCAGAAACTCACATAGTACATGGTATAAAGTACATAAAATCAGTAAGAAATAAATGAGTAGGGAAAGGCATTGCTTTTCTTTTAAGATTGTAGTCAATATATAATTCTTTATGTTTGTGAAAAAAAATTTTTTTTTGAGACAGGGTCTCGTTCTGTAGTCCAGGATGGTTTTGAACTCGTAGCCCAGGCAGGACTTGAACTCATAGTAATATTCCTGCATCTGCCTCTCGAGTGTTAGGATTATAGGCATGTGTCATCACACCTGGCTTATATGGCTGGGGAACTGAACTGTGGGCCTTGCGCTTGCTAGCCAAGTGCTCTAACCACTGTGCTATTCCTCTAGCCCAATTTTTATTATGGCAAAACTTGTCCATAAGTACTTCAGGCTTTATATTTATTATTAATGCTTATTAAGGTTAATACCACTTGCTAGTGTATCTTTTTTTCACTATATGCTAGTAAGTGCTCTACCACTTACCTAGCATGTAGTGAAAGTGAGCTACATTCCCAGTTCAGTAAGAATAACTTAAAAGTACATTTGTTTGCTCTAGTCATTAAAATGTTCTTAGTTGGAAAGGTGGGTGAATATTTTTCTTGGTCAGCATAAATGGGTATCTTTATTAGGTTAAGATATCTTGGAGGATATGATTCAAAATGAGATACCAAGAACACAGTAATCTGTCAAGTTGGCTTGGTAAAAATACAAGATTTTCTAACAGAGTTCAATGATAATCCTTTGTTAATTAAGTCTTGCTCCCAAAATAGTGAATATGTATAGGTCAATCTCCTTGAGACTTATGCATACCTGTACATGTGGGCACACACATACACAGAGTAGAAGGTGAGACAAAATTAGCCTGTCTTGAAAAGTACTTTTAAGAGAAATTTAATGATGTATGTTGTAGATACAATTCACATCACTATAAATCTGAATCTTAGTCCTGTAAGTTGCAGGAATATTTCCATAGTACTAAATACATGTTAATTTACTCATGGCATTTTAAGTCAATGATAATGAGTACTCTTCAGTTTTTATACCGAAGAATCAAACAGACAAGGGACAAATATTGGGGGTAGGGAAAGAAGGGCTGGAGGAATACCATAGTGGTTAGATTGCTTGCCTAGCAATCACCAAGGCCCTTGAGTTTGATTCTCCAGCACCACATAAGTGGGATGTGGTAGCACACACCTGTAATTCCAGCACTTTGGAGGCTGAGGCAGAATCTGTCATGAGTCTGAGACCAGCCTGGGCTACACAGTGAGTTTAGGACCAGCATGGACCACAGAGCTAACGGTCTCAAAAAAAAAAAAAAAGTTATTTACTGAAATGTTGAGACTAACATGAAATTGTCTCTTGACTTTTCTATACTGTAAAAATAATAGAAATAAAATGAATAAAGCTTTTTTAGGTGTGCTGTACACTTTTCCCTATATGACTGTGTTGCAGTTTGGATCTGGAACGTCCCCCAAAAGCTTCATGTAGTTGAATACTGTGGAATACCTACAGGTTTCATGTGCTGCTACGAGGTAGGCCTGGTTAGGAGGGGTAGATTATTATAGGTGTGTGGTGGAGGACAGGCACGGGGCAGGAGAGACTAGAAGTATGTAGCCTGGAAGGATATAATCTTAATCCAGTCTCTGCTGGAGGTTCCTGATTCTTTCTCTTGTGATGATGTGAGCAGCTGTTCTCTCCCAGATCATTTCTGACACTGCCAGTTGCCCATGAAAGTATTGACAACTTCTGAAACTGTGAGCCAAAATCTTTCTCTCGTAAATTGAGGATGTTAGGTACTGTGTCCACCAACAAATAAGTAACTAAGACATATGACAGTAACAGACATATGCAATAACTCCTCTTGTTTCCTATGTATGGTCTTTACCAATGATGTCTCCCCTCCCATCAAGAGCTGGAATCTATCTCTCCACCCCTTAAATCTGAGCGTTGCCATGTGACTTTGACTAGTGGATATTTAGCAGTAAGACATAAGCAGAAGCTTAAAAAGTTTTCCTCACTTGCCTCTGAAAACTGTCCCAACAATGTGTTGCATTAAGCTGCTGGGTTAAGAAAAGGCCACAGTAGAAATGCCTAAGGTGTATCAGTGAGCTCAGTCAATGCCACGTGGAACAGATACTAACCTGCTCACAGAATTATGAGCAAATAAATATTCTGATTATTTCTTCTGAGATAAGAGTCTCACGCTGTAGCCGAGGTTGGTTCTGAATTCCCAGGCTGGCCTTGCACTCAAAACAATCTGCTTGCCTCAGCCTTCCATGTGCTGGATTACAGGCGTGTGCTAACACAGCCAGCTTATGTGGTGCTGGGGAATTGAACTTGGTAGGCAAGCGCTATAATCACTGAGCCATTCCTCCAGCCCCAATAAATGTTATTTTAAGCCACTAAATATTGAGGTAGTTGTATAACAAAAGCTAACTGATGGGGCTGGAGGAACAGTTCAGTAGTTAAAGAGCTTGCCTAGCCAAGCCCTAAGGATCTGAGTTAGATTCCCTAGTTCCACATAAACTGGGTATGGTGGGGCACACCTGTAATCCCAGTACTCAGGAGACTAAGGCAGAAGGACTACTTTGAGTTCAAGGCCAACATGGGTTACATAGTTCAGTTCAGAAAGTTTGGATTATAGTGAGACCTTGTCTACACACACACACACACACACACACACACAGCAACAAACAAAACCCCAAAAGCTAACTGATTTGGCAGTCATACATGGTAGTACTTTTTTGTTTGTTTTTGAGACAGGGTTCCTCTGTAGCACTGGCTGATCCCGAATTCAGGCTAACTTTTGACCCATGGCAATCCTCCTGCCTCGGCCTCCCAAGTGCTAGGATTGCAGTTATGTGCCACCATGCCAGGCTTATGTAATGCCAGGGAGTTGATCCCAGGGTTTTGCACTTGCCAGGCAAGCTGCTTAACTGCTGTGCCATTCCTCCAGCTCATAAATGGTGATACTTTACATGAACTTGAATTTTTTGGGGGGCAGGGTTGAAACTAGGGCCTCCTGAGCCCTTACAATTTTGTGTTTTGAAAAGTTACCTTTTGCACATGCAATTCAACATCTTGCTGTGTACAGCTTCCAATTTTCTGATTCACTTTTCTTACAACACCTTCTACATCTACGATGCTTTCTTTGTTGATGCTGTCAAAAGCAAAATTGCCAACTTTAATCACATCATTAGAAGTGTCAGAACTGATTTTGTTTTTAAGCAATAAAGTTGAATATGTAAACTTAAAATACAGTAGCCATTTGGGAGCCAATCCACTTAACTTACTTGCAATAAGCTACTACGTAGCATATCTTCTAAGACTGCTTGAAGAGACAATTTTTTAGATAACATAATTTATTTACCATTTATAAGATACTCTGGGCACAAAAGGCAATAGGACTTAGCTGTGAAAAGTAGTAAATGTCTTTCAATTATTTATTAACCTTTTCCTACCTATACTTGAAATTCACTAGGATCAGCATTTCCTATAACAAGAAACACTGGCTTTAACAAATGCCAATCACTGGCAAATAATGGAATTAAATAATAGAAGAAGGTCAACTGAAATGATTTCAAGGTAATAAGAGGGCATGAGGGTACTGTTCTGCAATTAAATCTTCATTGCCTACACTTTCTGAGTATGCTGTGTCACCGGATTCATGACAGCCTACTGGGCTGTGCAGTCCCACTTAAAGCCTATGTAGCAATTAATATCTGATGAGTGTAAACTAAATATATAAATGGGCAGCTCTTTTTTCAGACAGGGTCTTGCTCCATAGTCCAGGCTGGCCTTGAACTCATAGCACTCCTCCTGCCTTGGCCTCTAGAGTGCTAAGGTTACAAGTGTGGGTCACCAGTTCCACCTATTTTTTATGTTTTGCAGGACGACAGAACCCAGAGCTTAGAAAGTGCTTTACCCACTGAACTATGCTCTCAAGACCCTGGGCAGTTTATTCTTTTAAAAAACCTGTATTTTGAACATCAGACAAATTCTGAAGTATAAAAATGTAAGAAGTTGTTTATTAAATATCCATTATTTTTTGAGCCCTGGATACACAATCAAAGAAAAGATGTAATCTGAAATGGGTGATTCCCACACAAAATGCACTGGTTTTGTTCTGTGTATATTCTAGTACTGACAAAATGAGTCACAATATATTTGGTAAAAAGGTTAAGATTTAACTTGTACAAAAAAATTCATCTCCCCATTTTATTTGTAGGTATGATACATAATGTTTACATTGAAGAATGTAAGAATTCAGTTCATTCTTAAGTAGTAATTCCAGAAACCCTAAAGTGCCCATTTTACACAACATGATGCTATAATCCATTTCCACGACCATATGTTGAAAAGGGATCAAAATGGAGACAATAGGTATAAAATTATAAATGAAAAATTGTCACTTCAATTTGCTACACTGGCTAGAATTCTATGTAACCAACCACTTTTTAAAATACTTCAATAGTACACCTCTCTTTGCTCTCTCATGTCTCTTGTACTGGAGCTACCACCTAAGAACGCTTCTCTGAGACCTGAAGAGATCAAGGGGCTCAGTTTACTGATAAAAGGACTTTCAAAATTGACATTAAGCCACTGAATCTGTCTTCAATGTGACTGCCACCTATCAGTTGCCTGATCTGTTTGCATGAATAAATGTGATGCTTGACGATATGACTCAAGCTGTGTGAAAACTGTATTGCTTGTTTTACATGAGACAGAGGGAAGTTTTCACTTGATGACTGATCAGTGTGGTACTACTGTTCTGGCCCAACTAGAATTCCACCAAGCTACTTTTCCATTATGTCCCCAAATCCCTGTGTTCTTTTATCTTAACCCTTGTTACTTTCTTGCAGAAGGCATGTGGCAGTATAAAAAGTAGAATCAAACAGGAAGGAAGAGAATGCTTCCCTTACCAGTCTTCTTCAAGTCAACTCAAGTTAACTGTCTTCTTAAAAGAAGCTGGACTGCAGTCAAAGACTGCAGGACTGGCTGGAGACCCAGTAAAAAGAAAACAAAAATTTCCCTTCTTTCTCCCTCAGTACCAAATGACTCCTTTTGTTGTTTAAAACTTGGACAATTTAATTCTAATATCTCTATACACTTAAATTTATGTCTCTAGTGGTACAAGTAAGTGAATTCCAAGGAAACAAACATTAAAACAAAAACAAAGGTCTGATTTGTGAAACACAGGCTAAAATCTGGTAACTAGAACTATAACAGACTATATGAGGGATTTATGTATTTATGTGTGTACATACACATACATACAATTCGAATCAAAATGAAAAAGCCAGGAATGCTTGAGTATGTTTCTGCCAGTAGGATAAGATTCCACTACGATTACAAAAACAGTTCAGCTAATACAACTTCAACTGAATTGTATGAGATGATACAATAGCTGGTATACATGCTAAGTCTGACTGCTTTCATAGAGAGACAAATAAGGTTTCAGTTTTACATTCTGAATTAACATGTTTCTATGTACTGAAATAAGGCTGTATTTAACCACCAACTAGAAGCCTTGGGTTTTCACAGAGGACACAAGCAGGGGAAAAAAATCCACGGCAGAAAGCAGAGAAACCAGGAACTACTCTGCTATAGAAAAAATGGATGAAGTAAATTAAATACAACTTTTTGAGAGCTAAGGCAACTACTTCTACTATTACCACCTCCATAACACTATCACAACACTGTGTTTCATAACTCTTCCATTTTCCAAACACCATTTTGAACATCCATATAATTAATCACTCAACGAATAAGATAAATTAGTATAGTCTAATTAAAATACTCTAGCTAGCAGTACGATAGATTTCATTTCAACCAACAGGAACTGTTAACCATCAATTTAATAGTTTAGTTCTAATTAACCATAAAATAAAATTGTAAAAGCACTATTTATATAAAGCATTCAATAAAAAATTGAGTTGGTTATCAAATTTTTAAAAATAAAAATTACTAAAAAAATTATAAAATGTGTAACTTGGGGAAAAAGCAAACAACACCCAGTTATCTGAAGGAAAAAAAATCCATCTTTCTAGTAAGACTTGACAAATATTTTACTCACTATTAACTTCAAGGACATTTTGTTACTTGTAGTTTTATTAATCTTGATTATCGTTTTTCATATCACATAAGTAACAAAATGAAAGTCTCGTGAATCTGTTAGAAGTGCACACAATTGTTGGATTGAGTAACAGTTGGCTGCTTCAGGGAAAAAGAAAAAAACCACACACCTTCCCCACGCTGCCCCAGGACAAGAAAGAGGCTGTGCTGTTATCACAGCCTAGCACAGTAACAGACACGCATAAATGCCTTCTGACATCAAAGTTAGAAGGACGAATGTAAAGGAGACTTTAAAGGTTATGTTAAACTGGTCAAAACAGTTGTATGTGCAGGAGGTAAGCATCATAGTAAAAAAATATACGTATCAATGAGTAATGCCTGTTCTCTGTTGCCAAAAACAACTTTTAAAAAGTTCTCAGCATATTTCTGAGGTATAATCAATTATTAGACTCATGCCTTTATTCCACTAAGGAACCAGTACTCTTCTATATACCCTTGCTATGGCTTCAGGAAGTAGTTCTCTGCCCCTGTATTTTTGAGTTTGGCCATGTGACTTGCCACTGAGTAGTTTAGTACCCTTGTCAAAAAAATCAATGGCTCATCATACGAAGAAGGGCTGATTTGGGGCTCTTTATACCATGGGACTATACATGTGTCCTTATGCTACTACTACACACTTTTCATTACTGTAGCTTATAATAACATAGCTGTTAAACTTAATCATCAACCTGACTGGTTTTGGAGCTGCCTAGAGGATTAGAAAAGCATACTTATGGGTATGTTAGGTGGGTTATGGAGGCGTGACCTTGAGGTTTGCATGCAGTCCTGTATCCTTTTTCTGCAGGGCTGTTCCCCAGTTCTCCTTCCTGGCCACCATGAAGTAAGCACCTTGTTCTGCCATATCCTTTGGCCGTGACGCTTCTGCCTTGGGGCCATCTGATCATGAACTGAACTCTGAAACAGAACCAAATCAAATCTTTCCTCCTTTAAGTTGTGTGTGTTTGTTATTTGGTCCCAACAAAAGGAAAGCTAACCAACACAAGTAAGCTTTTAAATTGCTAAGTTTGAATCATTCAACTTTGTTCTTTTCCAAGACTGTCTGGATTATTTGGGGGAGGTCTCCTTAGAGTTCATATGGTTTTTAGGATAGGTTTTTCTATTCTTGCAAAAATGATTTTTATTTTTGAGAGAGGGTCTCATTCTGTAGTCCAGGCTGGTTCTGAACTTACTATGTGGCCCAGCTAGCCTTGAACTCATGACAGTCTTCCTGCCTCTGCCTCCCCAGTGCATGCGCCTCCACACTTGGCCTGCTATTGGGATTTTAATAGAATCTGCAGGTCAGTTTGAGCAGCGTTGCTCTAACACTGAGGTAGCTGAGGTGGTTTTATAACAGCTGACTAACAGAATCTTAAAATAACTTTAAAAAAATCTTTTGAGTTTAAAGCTATCATCTGATCCTTAAAAGGGCTTTGGAATAGGCAAAAGTTTACTTATACATCACACATAAACTGAGATGTATAATGTGTAGTACAGCAGTAGATGTTCATGATAATGGCCTCTATCACCAGTTACAAAGGAAGAATGTGTTTGGTTTCCTGAGAAAACCAAAATCTACAGATGCTCAGCTCCTTCTATAAAATGGCATAGTGTTTGCAATATAACCTATGCACCTCCTCCCATAATTTTAAGTCATCTCTAGGTTACCTATAGTACCTCATACAAAGCAAAAGTTACGTAACTAATTGTCATACTTTTTATTTAGGAAACAATGACAAGAGAAAAAACCTTTTCAAGGTCTGTACAGATGTAATTAAGTTTTTTTTTTTTTTTTTTTTTTTTTTACTGTGAGGGTGTGAAGGAGATTAAATCCAGGTAATACTGAGATATATCCTTAGCCATGTTTATTTTTTGAGACAGGGGCTTGCCAAGTTCCCTAGGCTACCCTGGAGCCTTCAATCTTCCTGCTCTTGAGAAGCTGGGACTACGGGTGTGTACAATCATGCTCACTCACTATCTTTTCTCTTTCTCTGTCTTATACTAGGATTGAACCCAGGTCCTCATCTCTGAGCTGTATCCCCACCCCCTTTTATTGCTTTTTAAAGACAGGGTCTTGCTAACTCACTAAGTTGCCCAGGCTGGGTTTGAATCTCCAACTCTCCTGCCACAGCCTCCCAGAGTGCTAGCATCAGGCGTATGCCAGCATGCTCTGCTTTTCTATTATTTCTGATGTGCATGTGGCTAAGTTCATGGATGCAGAACCCATGTATATACTGGGTGGACTATATAAAATTTGACTATAAAATACTAGATTTATTCTTATCAAACTAACAGGTTTATACATTTAAGTGAACACTGTCCACTTTAACTGCTCAAGGGAAGGAGGAAGTACTACATATACTAATTTCAAGGCCAGTACTATTCATAACAATTTTCAAGCTATTCATCTGGAATTGGTTTCATCATATAAACCAGGTTTTGGGGCAGCAACCTCATTTATGTCTATCACTTACTACCCTACAGCAATGCTAAAGACTTTGACAGAACATGGGGTGGGAGAAAGAGACCAAAAAAATAATCAAAAGAGAAAGGTACCCCAGAAGCAAAAAAGTTGATGTTTCAAAAAGGAGAGAATGGAGAATAGCTGTCTACAACCTTTTTTCTTTCTTTTTTCCAAGACAGGGTCTTGCTCTGTAGTTCAGGCTCGTCTCGAAGTCATTATATAGTCCAGGTTGGTCTCAAACACTCAGCAATCCTCCTGTCGCAGCCTCCCCAGTGCTGCAATTATAGGTGTACACCACCATCCCTAGCTTCAAACTTTCTAAGCCTCCAAGAGTGGTGGAATTACAGATGTGCTAATAATTTGATTTATCCTACCAGAAAAAATGGGGTTATATAGGCCAATGCATATATTAATGAATTATATAAACACATTACTAAACTTAGGTATTATTTTGGGTAACTGTAAACCTAGACTGAGGTTCATAGCAACAGTGAGTAAATACAAATCTATACTTAATACTCTTCTTAATAGTTTTTAATTTGAAGGGTTCTGTTGTCCTGCCAGAACATATCAAGATTATCATTTTTTCAAAACTTCAAAATGCAGCAGATTTCACTGTATATCAGCACTAACATTTTGTGATTACATTTCTAGATGACCTTTACTTTTTTCTTTTTGAGATAGGTTCTCACTCTGTAGCCCAGGGTGGTCGTGAATACACTGGTGTAGCCTAGGTTGGCCTTGGACTCAGGACAATCCTTTTGTCTCAGCCTTCCAAGTGCTGGGAGTACCGGAGTGCATCACCATGCCTGGCTTTATATGGTGCTGGGGAATCAAACTTAAGTCCTTGTGCTTTAACAGCTGTGTCATTCCTCCAGCCCCCAGATTTACTTTCAACCTGTGATATTTTTAATAGAAATCCTTTGTCATGTGTTTACTTTCTGTGTGTCATTTTATTTAAATAGAACACTCTAAAACACTTAACAGGGCAGTGTAAGCTGAAAATTGGTTACAAGTCACTGACAATGAACCAGAGAGGGTACCAGCAATACATTCTTTCCACTACTGGAATCTCACAAGCTTTCCTCAGGGACCTCACATACCAGAGGTGACAGAGAACCTTCTGAGATACAATTTAACTGATGAGGCTTATGTTTACCTACAAATTAAAATTAGAAAAATATGAAAATTTCCCCACCCTTTTAGATAAAGGAGAAAAGGATTAACAGAATAGGAAGAAAACTTGATTACTTTTCTTTCCCTTGATGAGTCATTATTAGCAACTCACACAGTGGACACCACTGGGGTCAAGAATAACAATCACAAACACCGCATTGGGACTGGGCCTCCAAGGCCAGGCCTGTCATCCCAGCACTCTGAGAGGATGAGGCAGAGGATCACACACTTGAGCCCAGCCTGGGCAAGCCAGCAATTGAGAGATTGTCTTAAAATCAAAACTAAAATATGGTCTGCAGTGCAAAGGTTACTGGGTTTGATTCTCAGTACTGTAGCACTCACATATATATCAAAAAAACATACCATAAACACAGGAAAAAACACTGTGCGGCAATTGAAGGTTGGTGCTGAAGGTATTTGTGTACAAAAAACAAGCAAAAAATTATTTTTAGTGGCACACAACTCTAGTCATTTACCATCTTACATACAAATGGCAGAGAAATCAATCTAGGAAAAAAGCAATCTGTCTGACTCTTGCTACTTGGATCCACACTCACTCTGGCATGCACAAAGTGGAATCACGTTTGATCCACCTGTCCCTTACTGAGGGATGGGAAATGACAGGGTTTGTTCTCACGATTTCAAGTACTTTTTTAAAAAGTGCTTTAAATGGTCTTTATTATTATTCAATACTCAAATGGTAATCCAAGCCCTTCTGTGAACAGTCATGTTTCTATTTATTCTTCCACTTTTTTTTTTTGTTTGTTCGTTTGCAGAAAGTGTGGGATGCTTTATAAATTCTGGTCATCCTTCTGTGGTAGTTGTGTTCATTTTCTCTATTTTTAATTTAACACTGAAGAAACTTACACACTTATACTGTTCTAACTCAAAGGTAATCTTAATATAATTCTCTAAAGAATTATTACCCTCATGATATCTTAACAATTTCCTTTTATGTCCCAGTTCCTGTGTGAAGTGCTTTACACATACATCATCTTATTCAAATTTCCCAAGTGCCTACAAAGTAGGCATTACCACCAATTTATAGGTGAGAAGGCTACGACTCTATGAGGTTGAATAATTAGTCTACCATCACATAGTTGGAAAGGATATTTGCAGATTATTCCACAAGATGGTTTTGTAGGACTCACAAATTAGCATTAAATTTAAATATCTCAGAATATACTAGATGCTCAGGAGTCGTAAGATTTCTTTATAGTTTTTATGACAGACACTGGAAATAATGAGTCATCTGCTGATAGTTTTCCAAATGCCCAAGAATTGTGTTACTTTCTCCAGTAATGCTCATACAACACTAGTTGTTGTTGTCAGTCTTAGTAGAAACTCAGCAGAATCTTTGTATAAAAAAATAGAAAATCACTATTTAAGGTTATATTGACCTAGAAAAGGAGCTGGGGGCATAGCTCAGTGGCTAAAGTGCTTGCCTACCTAGCAAGTGCAAAGTCCTACGTTCAATTCTCTAGCACCAAACAGACTGGGTATAGTGGTGCATGCCTGTAATTTCAGCAATCAGGAGGCAGAGGCAGGAGGACTGCTGTGTGTTCCTGGTGAGCCAGGCTACACAGTGGTTCAGGACCAGCCTGGACTGTGGAGTAATACCATCTCAATAAAACAGACAAATATACAAACCAACAAAATCCTAGCAGAATTAATCCCATAAATTGTACGGAAGTTTTAACACTGGATTTTAATTTTTTTCACTTTAACATAATTTAGTTATATCTTTTAATGGTACTAAGGAAGGCTTTTATTCAGTCACAATAAAGACAGCAAAGTTACCCTGTCTCAAAAAAAGGGCAAGCTGTGCTTTATCTATGAGCATCAGTGTTTTCACCCTTTGCCAAAGCATAAAATTTAAAATCAGAAGCCATTTATGCCAAACCTGCTGCAAGTACCAGAGTAAATGGAAAGAAATTTAAAGAATTTCCCCTTAAATCAGAAACACGGCAAGACTGTCCATTTTCACCACTTCCATTCAACATAGTCCTCAAAACCCTTGCAGGCAAGAGAGTGAAATTAAGGGAATACATATCAGAAAGGAAGAAGCCAAGCTACCCTTATTTGCAAATGACATGATTATCTACAAGATCCCAAGAACTCCACCACAAAACTCTTAGAAATAATTAACAAATTCATCCAAATTGCAAGATACACAATTAATTTAAAAAATCAATAGTATTCCTCCACACTGAGAAAAGGCTCAGAATAATCATGTTCTCAACAGACCATCAAAAAATTAAACACCTAGGAGTAAACCTAACTTAGGAAGTTAAGGGCCTCTAAAAAGAAAATTATATTATACTGAAGAAAAAAATGAAAAGACATTAGAAATGGAAAGACATCTTGTTTTTTTTTCTTCTTTTTTTGAGACAGGGTCTCACTCAGTCATTCCCCTGTTCTTAGGCAGAACTGATGTAGTCAAGATGATTATGCTGCCAAAACTGATATAATACAGATTCAATGCAATACCTGTCAAATTACAAATAACTTTTTTCATAGAACTTGAAAAAACAACGATTAAAGCTGGGTGTGGAGCACACCTGTAATCCCAATAATCAGGAGGCTGAGGCAGGAGTATTGCCATGACTTTGAGGCCAGCCTGGGCTACACAGTGGTGAGTTCAGGACCAGCCTGGACTACAGAGTGAGATCCTGTCTCAACATCCCTCCCAAACAAAACCCAATTCAGATCGAATCAGCCAAAGCAATCCTGAGTAACAAGATAAAAGCAGGTAGCATTCTGATTCCAGGCATCAAGTTGTATTAAAAAGTTAAAAAAGTATAAGATACTGGGCACAAAGACAGATCAACCAATGGAACAGGACTGAGCGTGTAGAAACAAACTCAAGCACCCTCAGCTACCTGAACTTCAATAAAGGAGCCAAAAGCATACACCAGAAAAAGGATAGCTTTCTCAACAAATGGTGCTGGGAGAATGAGTCACCCACATACGGAAGAATCTAGACACACACCTGTCACCATGCACTGATCAAATCAAAGTGGATCAAAGACCTTGATATTACAACTGAAACAGTGTACTTTCTGGAAGACAAAACAGGCAAAAAATCTGAAAGACATAGGTATGGGCAAGGGCTTTCTTAATAAGAAACCCAATGCAAAAGAAACAGATCCCAGAATCAACAAGAGGGATTATATGAAATTAAAAAGTTTCCATGTGGCAAAGGAAATTATCAACAGAGTGAAGGGAGAATCGACAGCATGGGAAAAACTCTTCTCCAACTATACCCTGGACAGGCTAAAAACTAGAATATACAAGGAACTGAAGATAAATAAACCCTACAAAATCAAAGACCTGATTCAAAAATGGGAAACCGAAATGAATAGGCAGTTCTCAGATAAAGAAGTTTAAATGGTCAATAAACACATGAAAAGATGTTCAAAAACATCACTAAGTTTATCATCTTATCATATGCCAAAGAAAATGGCATACATCAAGGACTGGAATAGCAACTGATGCTGGTGAGGTTGCGGGTGGTGGGGAGAACCCTGGTGGGACTGTAAACTGGTACAATCACTTGCAGGGCAGTATAGAGATTCCACGAAAGGCTGAAAATAAATATTCCATTCGACCCAGCAGTACCTCTTCTGGGTATCTGTCTGAGAGTTAATTTAAAAACAACAGATACATGTATACCCATGTTTACAGAGCACAACTAACAACAGCTATAATGTGAAAGACACCCAAAAACCCAATAGACCAATGGATACAAAAACTGTGGTACACATATACAATGGAGTACTACTCTTCCATAAAGACAGACAGAAGGGAGGCTTTTGTAGGTAAATGGATGCAACTTGAGACCATCATGCTCAGTGAAGTGAGTCAGACACAGGTGAAATATCACGTGGTTTCTCGGAGAAACTCAGAATAGTCATTCTATAGCACAAAGTGGGGGTGACAGTAGAAGCTGGGGGCAAAGGGAGAGTGTGGGAGGGTCAAAAAGGGGGAGGGAAAGAGACTGAAATTTTAACGTGATATATATATATGTATATATGTGTGCAAAAATACTTAAGCTCAATGTAAACACTGTATATTGCATATATATGTATATATAAATGGGAAAAAATTAAAATCAGCAGCTTTATTCTCCAAAACTTTCCAACTTCTTCAATTCACCTGGCTAGAATCTGGTGAGACAAGCTAATTTTAGAAATATCGAATTTTATATAGGCAAATTGTTATCTGCCATAACTTCCTTACATTGTTTCATAACCTCACCATCAGTAAATGGTTTTGATTTTTTTTGCTATAAGATTTGTTACCAGATAATTAACTTCTATAATACAGTCTGTTGGAGTTCTACTTTAAAATATTTTTGTTGTTATTGAGAAAGCAATTTTTTTTTTAGTTCCAGTATTATGTCTTTACAACAGAATACCCTGATACATAATGAATCTGGCAACATGTTTTTGCATGTAATGTCTTTTCAAATTATAGTGTTTGAAAACTATCACAAATTCTTGACAAGTTAGGCCCAGTGCCTCACTATTTGTCTCAACAAAAAACTAGTCATCTGTTCACATTTTGTTGAACAGTCTTCTTTCATCATTCTTCATTTAATTTTTATTTTTTGGGGTTTTGTTCTTTTGTGACGCAGTGGAAGCCATGCTTAATATGGTGGCATTTTTCTTGTCAGTCAGCTTAACAGTGCAGTCTTCTCTTTCTATGGCATCTGATGTTCTGCTGTACTAGACAGTCCCCAAGTACCTGTTGACTCATAGCTGTTACAAGGCTGCCACTATAGGGTCTTTCCTTTGTTGGCTTCTTTTAGTAAGCAAAACCATCTTCACGGTATATCAATGTAGCATGTTTCTCTGTTCACTCTCAGGACTCTATAGACGAATTACCACTCTTACCTCAAGAAGGGCTAATTAGGTAAACAGTTTTAAATTAAAATGGGCATATTATTTGATCTGATACCACAGATTTCAGAATTACTTAAGGACATTTTTTATCTTTCCTCCTTATTGGAGTACCAGACATTGATCCTAGGACCTGCCTTATGCACATTAGGCAAGCATTCTATCACTGAACTATACCACAATCATACCGGGAATTAAACCCAGAGGAGTTCTACTATGCTACCTAGCCTCTTTCATTTTGAGATAGTGGAAAGGGGTTGTGGAGGTCTTGCTAAGGTAGCCAGGGGGGTCTCAAACATGTGATCTTCCTGCCTAAGCCTCCCTTGAGATGGGGATAACAGGTATGCACCACTAAACCTGGTTTTTAAGCACATATTAAATATGCGCTTACAAAACACACAGGGCTGAACTAAACAGGGCTGCATACATTTTTTCTTCTCTAATAAATACTCTATTCCATCAAAGAAGTTTACGCTTTTGTAAACTTTGTGTAAAGTTTACATAATTGCTTCCATATACAGGTAATTTTCCAAGGAGTTATCATACTGAACAGCAAATGGCCTACCCTATATTCAGTAACCTATTCACAGGAACCCCATGGTTCCCTCTGTCCTTCCAACTCTAGATAATAAGTTCATCTATCACAAAACCTATAACATGTCTATGAATATAGTTTTGATGTACTTTTTACCTCTCCTAAAATTAAGTTTTACATAATATATATATATCTTGCATAAATCTTTCTATACCCAAGCCTAGCAGAATGCTTGGATCAGAGCACAGGTGCTAAGTAAACACTGAAATTAGTAAGACTTTTCAGTGTTATTATTGCCTTTGTCCAGATATAATAGGTAATGTGGTAAAATGAAATTTTAACTCAAGTAGTTAAATACCTATTTTTAGGTGAGACATCTAGAAAAGAAAGAAACAGACAAAACTAATACATGACTGGAAAATGAGAAACCTGTCTGTGATTTACCAGGTACTAGTAAATCAAGTGATGGCCAATATGAAGAAAAATACACGGTGGTACTGAGCAGACTTTATTTTCAGAATCAAAACATCTCCTTAAGACTCAACTATAACACCAACTATGCCGTGACTTCTTGGTAGCATTAAATTATTTTTTATCCAAAAAAATGCTAAGCATGGTGGTGCACGCCTGCAATTCCAGCACTTGGGAGACTGAGGCAGGAGGACTGCCATGAGTTCAAAGCTACCCTGGGCTACAAAGTGAGTTCAGGACCAGTATGGACTACAGTGAAATCCTGCTCAAAAAATAAACAAGTAGAAAAAGGGGGTAACTTCTTACCTCAACTCCAGTATTGGCTATGATAATTAATTTCAACGTAAGACAGGGATCCAGTAACAAAAAGCTTGTCTATGTATCATATCTTAATTCCAGACAAATTTCATTTAAAAACCTCATACTACTTCAAATATACAATTAAGAACCTCTTCTTAGCGATGGAAGAAAGTAAGATAAACTCTGTGGAGAGGGAAAGAAAATGTGGGGGGAGTTTGGGAGTGTAGGACGGGGAGAGATGTGATATGTAAATTAAAGCAAAAGAGTCTCTTCTTAAAATCTCTAGAGAATTAGAGGTATCAACCTTTCTACACAACTCATTTAGTTGCCTTATTTTTTGTATGCATTAAGCAACAAGAAAACTGATCTTTCCAACAAACTGATTAAAATTAAAATAATGTGTTGAATAGTCCTGGCACTTAAATCCAATTAGTAAATGAGGCAGCTTTTTGGACTACTACATTGATGAATTGGATATTCCTAGTATAGATACTTTGGGGGAAATTTTTAGCCTTGTATTAAATTTCAATGTCTCTTTCTATGGAACAAAATCAGTTAAAAATTGTTAGTAGTGCAGTCTAGTCACCAAGGAAAAAAACAAGCGCCTCAGGTTTAATATCAAAAGTAAATGTTAAGTTAATTACTTACGGTATTAAAAGTGACCTCATATTTTGCCTTTTAAATAATTAGAAAACCCCATCTGGAGCTATCTGATTTGATATTTTTAATAGTGGAATCCTAGCTTTTTTCCACCTGGTATATCACCAGAGGGAATAGAGTTAAATATAGGGCCTCAAAGAATTAGCATATAAATGCCATTATTTCTCTCACTCTCCTGTGTATGAGTTTACATGTTGTAATGTCCAGTCTTAGGGTAGTAACATTCCAAATGGAAACATCTTGATCACAGTCTTTGAAGACTACAGAAAAGTAGTTCGTATATCAAAATTGGTCTAATTCAAAAGGAAAATTAAGTGGAGATTAAAAATGGCCTTTTTCTCATGGCCATACTTCTATCATATTTTCCAAACAAGATTCCCACAAAATGGCTAGCTGTCCACTTACTTACTGGCTTTTTAAAAGGAACATGTTACAAAATATTCTTCTGAATCACTTCACATTTATCAGTCTCCACATTTCTAACACAAGCTAAGAACATTTGTAAGTGAGAATTTTTGCTTCCCCCCC